>JAQMCW010000023.1:21404602-21437767 GCA_030068335.1 Chrysichthys cranchii
CGGATACCGTGGGAAACTTGCAGCATTTTTCTGAAATCGTCTTGTTGTTTCTTGTGTTGATGTATTAGCCTTGTTTGTATTATGATAAATTATGACATCCTCTGTTAAGACGACATCAGTAGATAATTTGAGCAGATTGTTTGATTTTATCGGAGATTATAGACATCGATTTGTTATCTCAGATAGTATTGACAACAATTAACCTCCTCATGACTGCTTGACTAACCTTGGACAGTTTAGCGTATGTTTTCCAAAAGGTGGCGCTAGCCGTTTGTCGAAACAGATAAGGAATGTTACGGTGGACTTATCAAAATGGCGTCCACGATGGTACTTCTGCTTATGACGTAAGTAATATATCTTGCTCCGCTCTAAAATCTTTGGTGTTTCCCTTATTCTCATCGTAGTCATGGTGAAAGAATACTTTGACATGTCAACCGATTTACATGATTCTATCGATCGGTCTGTCTAGTACTGCTCAATTGCAGTGAATCAGATGAAGAACAACCGTTGTTTTATATACCCCGGACCAAATGGGTCAGACCTTTTACTTGAATTTACTTTTTTTCCCTAAAAGTTTACAGGAAGTCTTCTTGCCTGTTGAACATATCACATATGTAATCATTTAAAAAACATTGCGCATGGGTTCATGATTTTAGTGCATAGAACACAACAAAATCTTTTAATTCAGTCTGTTAAAGAGGGCATCAGGTAAATTCATTCATTACAGTGAGTTAAATTGCTTAGAAATGGAAAAATTGAAAGTAAAATTTTACCTGAGATTAATTTTCTCTCTTCAGTTTTTACTGTTTTTCTTTCTGGCCACGATTTCTGTGCCTCGGAAATTCATCCAGATGTAAAGGTCATGAAAATCAATTATTTGACAGAATCTGAATAAGTGAAATGGCAGTGATTTGGAAGGGTTTCAGAAAGGTACGTTTAAGCATATCTGAGGAAGCTTCTCAGTTTGTCTTTGTTAGGCATCACTCTACCTCTGCATGTGAATATTTCTTTAATTCATTAATCTGGATTTTTTTTAAATATATCATCAGGCAGGAGGTCAATTGCATGGCCGTAGCATACTTCAGGTTGGAGATCTACAAAGAACAGATGGAGTTTGACAAATGAATTTATAAGCAGAGCGTATTTGCACATAACCATTCCTACCCACACCCCAAATCCCAATATATGTATAATCATGTGTCCTTTGGTAAATTTGCATATGCCCTCAAACATACTGCAGGGGTTCTTCTGCAGATCCAAAAAAGTTTGCTACTAATGAAAACTTAGTGTTCAACCTTTTGTAAGCAAGAGACCTCTTCAACTTTCAATTAAATTCCACTGACCCCCCCACAGCACAGATTTACACTCACCATCCATTTAAATAGGAACACCTGTACACCTGCTCATTTATTGCAGTTATACAAAGAACCAATCATGTGGCAGCAGCAGAATGCATAAAATAATACAGATGCCAGTGAAGAGCTTTGGTTAATGTTCACATCATAGATCAGAATAGAGGGGGGAGAGGTGTGATCTCTGTGACCGAATGGTGCAAAATATAAAAAGCTGGGTGGGTGGAAACGCCAGTTCTTTGTGGAAATGACTAGTTTTGAGCTGCCAGGAAGTCTATAGTAACTCATTTAAACAACTGTGGTGAGCAGAAAAACATCTCAGAATGCACAAAACATTGAACCTTGAGGTGGATGAACTACAACAGCAGAAGACCACATCAGGTTCCACTCCTGTCATCCAAGAACAGGAATCTGAGACTATCACGGGCACAGGCTCACCCAAACTGGACAGTTGAAGATTAGAAAAGAAAATCACCTGGTCTTTTTCCAGTCTTCAGCTGTCCAGTTTGGTTGAGTCTGTGCCCATGATTGCCTCACATTCTTGTTGGCTGAATGGATAGCCGCATAATGAGCAGGTGTACAGGTGTTGGCTTTGCGCCAAGTGTATTTGTGCAGCGTGTACCATTTTAACTGCTATATTCTGTTGGCTGGGATGATCTTTGCTTTATTTAGTTAGGGACTGATTGTGTTAAGGAGGGATGTGTGCTTAACAATTATTATAACAGAATAATAAAAAAAAATCCATCATCATCTTTTAGAAAATAAAGCTTGCTCTGTTGGTTTGCAAACATTAACAAAAGAGCAAGAATAACATGTGCATCCTGACATCCTTTAAGACAGGGTACTCGGTCGTTTTGCTGTAAACTGCTTCTGACCAAGTCCTGACCCTCTCCTGAACCACTCCTGACCCACTCCTCCTGACTCTCTCGTGAACCACTCCTGACTCTCTCCTACCCTCAGTGCAGATTTATTCTAATATTAGACACATACTTCAAATACAATACAATACTATACAATATACAATCATATTTGATAGAGCCAAGAGTTTTTAATCCTGACCTTTCACTGACATTTTATTGCAATTGTCATTGGATTCCTGTTAACATGATTTGTAAGCCTTTGTTGTTGTTTTGGTGTTTGTTTGGTTTTTGGGGGTTTTTTTTGTTTGTTTGGATAAAGCTATTACATTTTTAACAAGCTAATAATTATTAACTCAATAATGAAAACAGTAACTTATATAATTTTATACCAGTAAATATAACACATAGCCTTGTGATGATTTTACAGCACTGTTAAAAAAAAAAAAAAAAAATTTAAATTCACAGAACACTGGATATCTTTCTACTCTGAGAGCTATGACTTTGAAACACACAGTACAGTACTGTGCAAAAGTCTTTGGCACATGCAAAGAAATGCTGTAAAGTAAAGATGGCTTCAAAAATAATCAATCAGTCAGTTATAATCAATTCAAAAATCTTCAAATTCGACTTAAGAGAAAAATACTACAACATGCAGTAAACAGTAAATTAACCAATATTAGTATTTGGTGTGACGGCCCTTTGCTTTTGTTTTCTGAAATAGTAGTCCCAGGTACAATTTGTACAGTTTTGTAAAAATAAATAAATAAATAAGCTGTTAATTTTTATTTAGCATCTTGGAGAATCTGCTGCAGTTCTGGACACTTTAATGGCCACATCATTTTTTTTCAAAACCCAGGATCCTTCATTATGCTTTTTGTGTGAAAAGTGGTCTCTTACATAACACGTTGCTTTCTTGAATGTCATACAGACATTTTTCTTGGGTTTCTGTCTCTCTCTCTCTCTCTCTCTCTCTCTCTCTCTTCTTTCTTTTTTGAAAAGTCAGGTTTGGAAATCTAAAATGCTTTCGTACTGACACAATAATGCAGAATTCCTAAAATAAATATATATAACAATATTTGTACCATAAAGAATTTTGCACAGTACTGTACATCAGTTTCTAAAAGTAAGCAACAGGTGTGTTTTTCATGTCATGTTAAATGGGAAAAACTGAAGCTGGATCAATATCCGTCTGGGTGATTGGTCTGCCGTAAGCTTTACTGCATTATACAGGAAGCAGCATGTTTTGTATGGCTGTACATTTCAATAGAAATAAAAAGGACATGGTCCCGGAGGCTTAGAAGGAGGATTTAATTTTGTGGGGAAAACAGCAAAGTCATTGAGTTGGCTTCTTCGTCTGACTCAATGCAGTGCATCTCATTAAAAATCCATAAAACATTAAACAATTTTAAATCCAGAGCATATATGTAGAAGTCTTTACACAGAAGATAAATGTTCCAATGAAGGACATTTGTCTGAACACTTGGTTTCTGTGTTATAGGAGTTTGAGGAGTTCAATAAAAGGCTTGGTGATGTCTCCAAACAAGTGCGGATCCCCCTGCCTGTTTCCAACGTCCTCTGGGAGCACTGCATTCGCCTGGCTAACCGAACACTAGTGGAGGGGTGAGTAGTCTCATCTCCCCTGACAACAGGAACATGGAGGCAGCCACTGAGATTTTTTATATCACCCTGATGTTAATTATATTGTTCAAGTCTGATCAGTTCTGTCAGTAGTGCTGGCTGCAAGGCCAATCATAGGTTTATGTCAGTGCTGTCATTCAAGTGCATTATTGTTTCTATTGTAATGCACAAAAACTTGTATGGTGGATGTTCACACAATGCAGTGCTGAACTGAGGTGTTTTTTGTTTTTTAAAAGCTTCCTCTAAGACGTTAGGCCAGCCAAATTGCTGTTCATGCTGTGTCACACACTTGGAGGAAAGCACTATGTACACTTTTCTGCTTACATAAGCTCACAAACACCCACGATTGGCTAGTGTCTCTGTGATCGACAAGGGGAGAGAATGCCAAGAGAGCGCGCGGGCAGGTTTGCTGTTTCTTTCCAAGAAAGTTTTCATGGCAAAGGACTTATTTCAGGGCAATATTTTTAGTCTCATTAACTGAACAAGAGAGAAAAAAGGCTAATGAGAGAATAGTCATTGTCTGGTTGGCTGTGTTTTTGTACCGTCTGCATCCTGGAAAATATAGAGGGGAAAAAAAGTCCTGTCGCTGATTTAAATTATATCATGCTTGTTAAGTAGTGGGTTTGAAGCAGCATGCATAATTTCACCTGTGGAATATTACATTTATACACGCACAACTGACTATGTGCGGTGGAGAGATTTTACCTGCTGCATCCATCTAGATTTTGATTATCTGGTGTAGTTTGTGTTTTTGGGAGAAGGTATGAGGCTTATCCTTTGGGCTTTTGTATAAACGCTTTTTCAGACGTTGACTGCCTCTGGTGAGTTGCAGTGATGAATGAAAAACAGCTCCTATATTCCCTTTCTCCTACCTCTTAGACAGCTTCTTTTTTAGTGGTATTTTTGGACGTTTTTGTCATCCAGTTGTTTAAATATCTGCTTGTCAAAGTTAAAGCTCCCATTTTTCAAGTGCAAGGAGCAGTTAGGCAAGCGGGGCAATAAGAATTTCCACACTCCACAGCGCTGTCAGAGTTCTTTACTCTTCTATACTTTCCCCTTCACTTCTGTCTGCTCCATATGTCTACAGCCAGGCTTCAGCGCCTCAGAGTACTCAATACAGAACAGACGCTTTCATGTTCTTCACATCCATTTTGTAATTTGAACACACACAAGGTCGAGGTCTTACTCTAGCAGTATTTGACATCGCAAAGTTTCCATGAAATATCGAAATTGCTCTAAATTGTAGGTTGTAGTGAAAATCCAAGAGAAGGATTAAGAATCAAAGTAATGCATTTTCCACATTAGTTACCTCCACATTACTGTATGTAGACAGTTGGCCTCATTTATCAAGCTGGATACGAATAGATTTGTGTGTGAATAATTTGTATGAGTGTTTACATGAAAAATTGGGTATTTCTAAAAAATAAATAAATAAATAAATTGGGAAATTTGTGGAAAAAACTTTTCATATTCTTCTCCTGCTTCTGAGTGTGCATAAATTTCCACATGAGAACATTAACTAATGTATACCTTAGATCGATTGGCTTTAAATATTACAAATTGTGATGAGTTATTGCATTTTTCTGTATGTATTATGCACAAGCACCAACCTCTGATTACAAATGCATACTTATTAAATATTTCACACATATATATATATCTCGATTGACTGGAAGGAAGGAAGGACAGCAAGTCAACCCGAATCTATTTCTCTTGGCCTCCCTCGGTACCAGAGAAAAAGTGTCAGTTAGCAGCAATACTTTTGTTTACTCAGTTTTTGTGCCAAACCCCTTTCTTTGATGTGACCTATTATTGCGCTGGATAGGTGGCACCAACTTTACCTCCTTAATTTCTCTCTGTATTGACCTTTTCTGCTGGATACTTTTAAATTGATGGCATTGGGAGACATCCTTATCCAGAGCAACTTTCAGAAGTGGATATTCTGCTAAATAATATTTTATTCTCTCAGACGTGTCTACTACTTCTGAGTACTTTGACATCTGCCTCAAATCAGCTGTGGGGTGTACATGCGTGGTAATTCACAGGTGATTGCCATTTATCAACATATGCAAGCAAATATAAAGAAAATCAACGTTTATGAAACTTTTGTAAACCCAGCATAAATTTTAAGTTCGGCTTGATTTACACAGACATTTACGCATAACTTTACTCAAAGATTGATGAATATGCCCCAGTGAGCTCTAGAGCATGGCGAAGGAAAGAACTACAGAGTTTCCTGAGGAAATGAAAAGCATAAAAATGAACATTGGAAAGCCCAGTGTGTCTTCCTGTGGTTTGTTATGTAGGAATGCTAGGGCCAAACTATGCTTGAAGCTTCTTCCACTCAGATTTGCTTCGCCCAAGCATAATTGGATTGGCTCTTGTTCTGAATTAATTTAGTTTCATCCACCATTGTGCACACAACACATCTCTCAAAAAGTACATACTAATTTTTTTTTTGGTTTATATCATTTATTTGTTTTCAGTAACCATTTTGTCTTTTATTAGGGTCAGAGTATGTACAGAGCCTATCCTTGTAACACTGGGCAACAAGCACGCATACAATCACACACCTAGGGGCAATTTGGAGGAAACTGGAGAATGTGGAGCAAACCTATTTATGGGGAGAGTTTACAAATCTCCAACTTAATTTTTTTTTTTTTTGCAGTATTTCATTGTGAGATTTTACCCTACGACACCATACATTCGAATTTTGCTTTATTATAGTTTCTTTACATTTGATTATTGTTTGTTGTTATCACTGTCATGAGACTTCCACTTAATTACTATGGGAGGTCATTCTTATCCCAAGGTTTCATGCTTGCAGATTCAAGTGACTCAGACTGAATGATAGTATGAACAGGGTTAGCACATTTTTTAATACATTTTTCACTTTAAATGAAATTAAATCAAGCCTCATATCCTTAGTATATTCTAATTCATATAAATCTCTCACGAGATCCGGTTGAGATGGGTTTTTTTTTTTTCTTTTCTTTTTTTTTTTTCTTTTTGCATCTGTCTACAACAGACCTGCTGTCATGGTGTGTATTTCTGCAATAATTCCCAGCCAGCTTTTCTGCTCCACTGACAGCTTTGCCCACTGTTCACTGTCCACTGAGCCTGTGTGTCTTTCTCAGTCTGAGTGGACTTATGCTTATTTACTTTCTCAGCATTTCAGCACAGCTGCTCTCTGACAGGACATGTAGAGATATGAGGAGGAAAGCAGATGTGTTTGGCGTGTCTCATACTATCATTTTGTTACAGTAAGCAGGTGTACTGCTGCCCACTGCCCTTCAGAATGTACACCCTAGCTGTGAGATGGTATTGAACTGCCACTGCCATGTTTGTGTTCTGTATGTGGCAGAACTATTCTTTTTTTTCCTTTTATTTCAAACATATCGTCTGCAGAAGTACCTCTATATTGATTGAAGCCCTCTTATCTTTGACTCATCAAAAACCCAGAGTGATATTAAATCAGAATATTTACAGACCAAAGAAGCTGACATTTGCACCAAACGAGGTGTGACTTGAGGTCACAGAAGTGCAAGATATTTCTGAAAAGTCCACAAGCAGAAGTTGAATGTGCTTTGAAGCTCTCCTGCAGGTGCTGCACTGTCCCTGAATCCAGTATAGATTACATGAAATCTATTGATAGCTTCAGACACTCCACCACAACCCATTGAGCATCTGATATCCTTGGCGCACTTTTCTGGCCAGAGCTTCAGGATCTTCATGGTTGTGATCTGATTAGCTATTCTCACCTCTGTACAGTGGTACCCCGCATAACGAACACAATCCATTCCAGTGGCGTGTTCGTTCTATGGGGAGTTCATTGTGCGACACACAATTTCCCATAGACTTCTATGGGAAATCGTGTAATCCATTCCAGGTCACCGCAAAAAATTTTCACGTGCGATATGCGGTTCGTTGAGTGAAACACGTTCATGCTGCGAGTCACGCGCACGTTCACGGCGGCGCTCGTTATGCGGAACGTTCATTTTGTAGGGCGTTCGTTAAGCGCTGTACCACTGTATATATGCAATTACACCAGTGTAAGGTGGCCACTGAGAAATTTTGAACAATGACAACTTCAAGCAAGCTTTCAGCTTTCAAGATTCTTAAGTGTGTGGACAGAAAAGCGTGCAAACGGTATCAGATTCTCAGTTGGGTGTGATTTGGAGTGTTTTATACAATTTTTGAAGTTTTAGCCATAAGTATGAGAATGTAAATTGTGCTTGGCTATTTTTTTTTTATCTCATTATACATGTACTAATATACACCAGTGTTCCTGATAAGAAAAATAACTTTTGAACATTGGAAAGATGAGCTTTTTCTGAGCCAGATGTAGTCATTTGATTAAAAAAAAAAAAAGGGTTCACTGTGTATTGAACAAGTTTTGTTCAAAGCAGCAGGGAGGAAATGAGATTGCCTTGTGTGTTTGCCTATTGTAAAGGTTTGTGTTCACCCATTTGTAATGAGACCTCTTCCTGTGAAAGAAGGCAATTTTTGTCCATGATTAGTGACAGTGTCCCTAGAATTCTGGCTTCCGTGTCTGCGGGGATCCTGTCCACCCACAGCAGGTTTTGGCCTTAATATTTTAACATTTTCTTGTGTATAGAAATTTCTATTCATGTATATACACATATACATCATTGTATATATAAATTTATATACACATATAAATACACTCACTTTATAGCATGTCAGCTAGCTAGCTAGGTAGTCCCCACTGATTGGTACATTCCCATTAAGGTGTTTCTGGTATAATTGCCGTCCCCTCTTCCTTTTCATCGTCATCTGATGAGCTTTCATAATTTTAACTCAAAAGGTTATATTCCTGAGAAATATCATTTGTCATGTCCACTGATGTCACTAATTCTTCTGCAGCAACCCTTTCAAAGTAGGAAGTGGAATTTTACAGGGCGAGCAAAATCCTTCACAGATGAATGGAGTGAAACACACAATGAAATGTTCCAGTGCTGTTATTGCAAAGTATCAGTATAATAGCACTCTTGAACTACTGATTGACCAATCAAATTCCTGGACCAAAACTGTTGTATAAAATGTAATCCAGGTTTCATAAAAAATTAAAATTAAAATAAAAAGTTTATTATTGCATTATTTTCCTACATAATTGTCCTGGACCTGATATGATATGTTTCCAAGTATACATGTTTTGTGGTTAAAATGTTACAGCACAACAGAAACTTTATAGTCAGCACTTTCTCTCTCTTTCCCTGGTGTGTGTGTATATGTACTGTGGGGATTTTGGTGCAAATGTGCAAACTTAATGAATGCACTAAGTGGTCCTGTGTGTGCGTGCACGTGCGTGCGTGCAGGTGTGTGCGTGCGTGCGTGTGTGTGTGCGTGCGTGCGAAGCTCACACTTCTCTCCTCTGCTGTCTGCCAGCTATGCTAATGTAAAGAAGTGCAGTAATGAGGGCCGAGCATTGATGCAGCTGGACTTTCAGCAGTTCCTCATGAAACTGGAGAAGCTCACCGACCTCAGACCCATCCCCGATAAGGAGTTTGTTGAGACCTACATTAAAGCCTACTACCTGACTGAGAATGACATGGAGCAGTTTATTAAGAACCACAGGGTGAGCACAGTTTCTTTCTTAGATTATAGTGAAAGTTGGTAATGTTTTGGACTTTGTTTTGGAGTACAGACTTTCCTTTACAATGTGAGAGCAAATAATGGCTAGACTTGGCAGAATACATGTTTACTTTTATAAATGGCCCATATGGAGGCTCCATCAGCATTCATTCAGGATTGATTGGTTGTTGGTCTGACAGTGGAAGCATGCTGTAATAACAAAACATTTCATTCTTCAAGGTGAAGTATTTCAAGTATTGACACATGATATAAAAAAAATAACACACTATTTTTCATGTATCAATATAGCTGTCTGAAATGCTGGCACCTAACACTAGAAAGAAAACACTTACAGGAACTTCACCTTCAACTGATCAGTCGCACTGATTGTGATGATAACAGAATCTAAAAAAAAAAAACAATAGAAATTAAACTAGATCAATTTTAAAAACGCACGTAATTCTTACACAGTTTTTAACTCTGGCTTGCAAGTGAAGACCTTCACCACTCAGAAATATATTTGTTTATTCAAGCTGTGCATTGTGTTTGAGCAGGAATACTCCATGAAGCAGCTGGCCAACCTGGTCAACGTTTGCCTGGGCTCCCACATCAACAAAAAGGCCAGACAGAAACTCCTTGCCGCTATTGATGACATTGACCGACCAAAAAGATAAACAGCAGCAGCCCACCCAGGCTGAAAGCATGATCATAATGGAAATCTGCTACAACTACGGAGTTATCAGTTTGCAATATATCTCTCCTGACATGTATCTGCTGCCTCTGTACATTTTTGTGTGAATGTAAGTGATTCATGGTCATACTGTTTATGAAGAACTAGTTAGTGCGCGGTATCGGGTCGATGAATGTGTTTAAGAATAACGAATACAATGAAGCGATCCCCTGGGCAAAACTTTAAAATGGACGACTTAGCAAAGTTGCCCAGCAATAATATGCTTTGCTGTGAGAAATTTCTGGAAACTGAAACACTCCATCTATATCTGTTCTTTCAAATACGCTACATGTACATTTTTAGAACTGGTAATGAATCATTTTCATCTGCTAAGGGGGGAACAAACTTTTGGTTTTCATTGTGTGGTCTTAATGTCTGTTTCTTTAACCCTGTTACAGAAAATTATTGTATGTTCGTTGCTTGGTCCTTTAAAAAAAAATGCTGATTTTATTATTTATATCAGTTATACATATGGACGTGGCTGATTGTTGGATTAGGGCATTTTGAAATTTTTCTTCATTGCATATGTGCTTTTTTGGGACAAACAATGATTAAAACACTCGGTTGTGGGCCTTCACGTATAACTTGTGACCTATAGTTTATACTGTACATGTGAAGGTCAGAGCACCATCGTATTTATTCCACCTACTGGGTGTTATAACATTCATAAAAACAGAGTCAAAGTGTAAAAACAGAGTTAGTGTGGTGTTGTCTGAACCAGAATATTACTTTATGCATATTATTACTTTACTGTAATGAAATGAAATCCAAGGCCCTAAAATAAATACACTAACATTCTGTATGAGTGCGTGTGCATTTTTTTTCAGTCTGTGTTTTCATTTTGTGAAATTATTTTCATACTTTTATTCTCTGGAGTGAAGCATGCAACTGCGTTATAATAATTGCCTGAAAATGACATTTCACCTTTGCACTAGTGTGCTTAGTGAGCTGTTTTTAACTTGATCATTTTTCCTAATCTTTTCCCATAATCAAATGTAGAGGTTGCTAGGAGGGGAAATAGGAAGTAATCAATTAGGCCTGTGTGTCATTGTGTACCAAATCCAGTCAGGAAACCCTGCTGGACTTCAAAGGCTTTGCTAACATGCTGATAAAGTTCTAACGCACTACTGACTGCTCAGCACAGCACTAACCTCCCCCAGGACGCTCGCCTTTACTTGGTACAGAGCTCAAGCTGCAAAGCAGGCCAACTTCTTTTTAAATGATATACTTTTTAAAAAGTCATAATTAAACACTAGTATATGTGGGTGTGATCAGCCTCCAGCACCTTCCATATTCCTCTTTATTCTCCTGAGCACTCAGCAGTATGAAACTTCAGTAATTAAAAATGAAAAACATTATTAAGTAACATTATTTAGTCACAAGAGAAACAGAAACTGAAGAATTTGGATTTTGCACTGCTGTGATTTGTTTCTGAAAGTCTAAAATAATAATTACACAACTTTCAGCGCTTATACCTCACCATGCCAAACTTAACACACCAACAGCCACCAGCAAAGCTGGCAGTGATTGGTACTTCTACAGAATACTACACGAGGTGTTATTCTGGCACTTATTCACTTGGCACGTGAATTTTTTTGCCTAGAAATTCTACTATTCTTGTACCTGACTTTTGCACTTGTTGTACGTCGCTCTGGATAAGAGTGTCTGCTAAATGCCTGTAATGTAATGTAATGTAATATAATGTAATGTAATGTAATGCAGTGAACCAAAAGCCTGTTGAGAGGATCCAAAACACCAATCTCCACTATTTCCGCTACAGAGAGAGAGAGAGAGAGAGCGAGCATTGATTAATGTTAAAATCACAGTAAGCAAAAAAAGTGACCAACTTTGGGTTTCCAGCTGTGGTAGCAATAATTCCAGATACAAGTGTGATGCAGAGTTTAACTTCTTGCTGATCAAGTAACTTGAGTCAGATGAAACATTTTTCCCTTTTGTATATTGCAAAGAGGTGTCAGTAAGTGCATTAATTTTTTAGCAGTAGAAGGGGCAATTGAGAACAGTGGATCAGTAAAACATTTATCTTTTGCAACCACAAAGTTTCTCTCATTTGTCCCTGGCTTTCATGATAGTTAGCCAAACTAATCTTGTTGAGGGAGTCTTTAGCTGATGAGGGGTTGTGAGACTGGTTGTGTCTGAAGCACAGGCAGCTGTCTTGGAGCAGTTTTGAGTCAGTGTTGTAATATTTTGAGAGTTGTTATCATACCCAGTGACAACTGGCCATGATATTATATGGGAGGAGTCATTTCAATTTCAAATTTTTAAGTGATTCAGGTCATAATGCTCCCTGAATACCAAACAACGTAAATGAAAAAGCAACCCTGAAAAGACACAGCGGAGTCCTACAGCACTTACAGACCTATTGTATGTCCTTTAGTGTAATTTTAACTCTGATTGGACACTGTGTTCATTTTGTCAACCAAAATATTGACAATATTTTTGATGACATTTAATTTAATGACTAAATTCTGACAACAAAGTAAAACAAAGTAAACCTTTCACTTTTCTTTTCTTTTTTTTCTTCTTTGTATTTTTTAATAGTTCTTGAGATACATTTGTAATGTATGCAAGGTTAATTTTTCTCGTGCTGTCTTAGTGTGTGTGTGTGTGTGTATATACATACAGTATAAAAACCCTTAGGGTGAAACAATCTGAGTTTGAGGCATATGCCTTTACATTTTGGGGGGTGGACTTTTACAATTAATTATGTAAATCACCTCGTTTTGATTCGCTAACATCATGGAAGGACACCTGTTAGCTACACCCTCTCTGTACACAAGTGAAAAACTGTAACTGAGCTTTAAGAGATAAACAATGGCATCTGCTTGTGGATTTAAGGAGGTTTTTTTTATGAATGAACTCGAGTTTGAAAGGAAATGAAGAAGCGGATACCAAACAACCAGACAACCAATCCAGACTACAGATGGCACTTACAGAAAGGTCATTTTAAACTTACTTTTAAATCCAATGGTTTATTGGCATCATTCTACTCACGGCAATGTGCAGTATGTGACTAAAATGTTCAAAATGGATGTATGACAAAAGGGTACTGTTGGAAAGAGCTTGAAAAAAAAAGTTTTAAAATAATACCAAAATTATGTTCATAGGTTGAACATTAAGGAAGATCTGCTCATTTAACTTTTGAAAATCGGGGCCCATTGTTTCACCTTCTTTTCCACTGAAACAGGAAAAAAAGTTGTGACTGAAATAAGGGATTTATTCACATTTTGTCATCATAACTTTGTCAAAAATTAAGATTTTTCCATGAAATTTTCAGGAAATATTTCCTGTCCTTCTGAGTCCTTCAATCAGTTCTCTCATAAAATGCATTTATTACCATGGATTATAAAAGTGACCAATCACCAAGTGGAAAGTCAACAGCTCATTGGTAACGAGACATCTCATCACATCAGCATGGTGAAATTTTCCTTTACAACACTGACAGAAATGTGGAAGAAAAGCAAAACAAATTCAGAAAGCTGCAGCAAAAGAAAATATCATTAACCTGATTAAGCCGAGTACCTTGATTATGTTGTCTAATTTCTAAACAATGTAAACAAAAACATTTGCATTAAATGATTGCCTTCAGGCTCTTAAGACTGTTAAATGAGCGAGATTGATGATGTGAAATCCCACATCACCGGCTGGCGGCCATTACAATTCACACCGAGCCCCATCTCGTTACCGGACACCAAACTCTGCGGAGAATAAAAACATATGTGGGAGTCATTCAAATGACTTAATATTTGGTATGCTTATTCTCAGATATATACTGTAACAGTCTATTAGAGTTTAGATAAAGTCTGTACTCGCCTTCTGCAAAATTATGTCCTATTTTTCCGAGCAAAATATTCAACATGTGACTGTAATGCTTTGGGAAATCCGATTTGGAAAATTCGAGAACGAGGTATTGTATATTACCATATTGGTTATCCTTGATAATGTCATCAACGGGAATACCGGGAATAACACTAATCCAGCCGATATGAAGCAGTTTTACGGGGGATACCAGTGCACAACCAGTAAAGTCCGAAAATAATGTTGGGGCATGATGGCGAACATAATTCTTGATTTTACAAATCCCAAAACTATATACATAATAATTACATGTGTAGTGTAACTTGTCACATCACTAACACAGGGTAACTTAAACTACCTAGCCAAGCTAAACAAACTAGCAGCAACTTACTGCCTGAAGTGCCTGAACATTTTAGTTTATTTTATCCTATTTTATTTTATTTGTAAATTTTCACATCAGTTTTCATCCAGCTCCTTGTGTACTTATGAAACGAATATTCCCAAAACTATATAAATAAATTAAGTACATACTTTTCCTAGCTAAACTGAACTAGCACCAACTTTCAGCCCCACTTTTTGTACACAGTATTATCTTCCTTTGGTAGACTGTATTTCTTTTTGCCTCCTGAAGCAGCACATGTGCACTTTCTGCCTGGCCTGTCTGCTTGTTGTCCAAAATAATCTCCCTTAAAACATTTAGTTGCCACTGAGAGCAAAATCGGACATGATCTTTCTTCCATGACAATCACAGCAACATGAGTCTGTCGTGGGTGTTTTGTCATCGTTTTCTTCAAAGTGTGTTGTGCTGCTCTGTGATGTTGCACAAGCTGCAGTTCAGTTGTCTGGCTTCACATATCTTGAAAGAAGATTGTGTTAGACTTTATCCTTGCCGGGTGATAACTGTTGTATAAGAAGGGCAATCTAACTTGTGGGTGGGAATTGGCCATGACTGAATTAGAGAGAAAATTAGGGAAAACAGACACAAAAAAGCATCTATTTGCGGTTCATAATCTAATGGGGATGCTGGAAATAAAACCTCACAATGATGTTATTTTTTTTCTCAGAAAAACCTAGCCTTGGTAGCCCATTTATATCAGCTGCCCCCGATCTTACATTTATTAAGATGGTTTGAGACAGGCCTCGAAGGCAGCATATATCACGATGTTGGAAAGAGTCTGATATGCACTAACTGTTACTAAGATGGAATAATGTGAGCTGGAATAAAGTACTATTGAAGATAACAGAATACATAGCCTGTGACCACACAGCTATTTTTTAAGTAAAAAAAAACAAAAAACAATAGCAGATAACGTGTTGTATGTCAACAAATTGGTCACTCTCTTATTTGTTTTATACTATTATTCTTAAAAAGACCAGCCTATACACAGGCTTAGATGCCTCCAAAATTTGACCAAATGAAGGCAACGCAGAAGCGATCTATGCAAACATTCAATTTGGACATGGCTCCATGCCTTCATATACAGCCTGACCGCAGAGCACTTTTCTTGCTTGAGAACACAGAGGGTTAGCTAACTCGCTTAGTTAGATCAAAGTTAATTCAGATCTGGTCCTTCAGTTCATAACTGACCACCAGGTCTTGTGGTGCACATGTGCCATAAAGCAGCACCGAACATGAGAGATGATTGTGAGTTGTTTAGTTGTTATAATTAGTTATGATATAGATAGTTATGTAAGGTCTTTTTGTTTTTTTGCAAACCCAGCTAGGTTCTTTTGTAATTATTAAGGAAACAACAGTACAAAATCCTCCTGAGACAGTTTTGTTCACAAAGTCTTTTCCTACTTGAATTCTCATTCAGGGGGTATCAACTTGCCACTTGTAACTATTAGATTAGTAGATTAATCCTCATGGGACTGTTACAAAATCGTCTTCGGTGAGTTGCTCACATTAACTAGAGAGGTCTCCAAATCCCTCAAAGTTACATGCCTTTTTATTTAATTAGCTTTTCCTCTTCCTGTAGAACTGGTATAGAGTTCCTGCAGAGAGTTTTAAGTACTGTGTGGAAAATGGAGAGCCTGTATTGATTCGATAATGAGTCACAGAGAGCAGTAGGCATTTTATGGCTTTTTAATGGTCCTGCAGGAGAGGTGTCTAATGCCGGCCTTGCACCAATCGACTTTTGAAATGATTTCACTGTCGCAGGCAAAATTCCAATGTCAGAATTAAATCATGAAAGTTTTATTAGAGTTGGGGTGTGTTCCTGTAATCCCAGTCATTTGGTGCAGTATGGTCAGGACAGGGCACCAGACGGTGACCATTTAGTTTTGCGACCATTTTTTGGAGACAGGAACACCAGTGCAACCTGCACGTATTTGTTTGTTTGTTTGTTTGTTTGTTTGTTTGTTTGTTTGTTTGTTTATCTATCTATCAATCATCGTATCTTACATAAAACACCAGGAGGGGGTGAGAATTGGTATGTCTTACACACGAGGAAGAAAGTGATTGGAATGGAGAGCTAGTGGTATGTTTTCACTTCATTCTCATTCAAGGTTGTATGGCGGTGAAATTCATCTGGTTGGTGAATAACTGGAAGTGACATTGCACGATGGCATTGCAATGCAACTGGGTGAAGAAAAACATTTGTCAGAAACAGAAACTATGGGGAAAAAAATCATGTTTCCCCTACTTTTGCATGGGAGCAACATGAGAAAGACAAGCAGGTTCTAGGGGTTGGGTGTTCATTCTCCATGATTATAGCAACAAATAGCAAGTGGCTGGGCAGAACTGCTAAAGCCAGAAAAAGCACAAAAACTGAATGATCTGCAAACAGAAGTGAAGACAGTGTGATGATATCAGTGAGACTTTGAGCTCATTACCACTATCACACTAATCCTCTAAGATAAAGCTAGTTAGCTAGTGAGCGACTTAGCTAGTTACCTAATGTGAACAGTCACTATCTCACAAGTACTATATTGATTTCATTGACTTCAACTAATTTCCATGAACCCTATAAAGTCTTCTCAGAGCCTAGTCTATGATTAGCATAAGCAACTAAAGTTAAGACTAAGTGTACAGGCCAACCTGGATCTTTCAAAACTACTGGGAAAAAAAACAATAACTATAATAATAATAATTATTATTATTGTTGTTGTTGTTGTTGTTGTTGTTGTTGTTGTCATTGCTGTTATGGTTGTTGTCATTATTATTATTATTATTATTATTATTATTATTATTATTATTGCTGTTGTTGTTATTGTCATTGTTATCATTATTATAACCTTACGATATATAAATCTAACAAAACCAGATATGTACAGACAGAAAGCATGCTGCTGGCTGCAGTGTCTTCAGAGTGGAGTGTTTTGCCTCCTACCATGGCTAATAGAAAGGTATTCCCGGCCAGAGCCTTATCTCTTAGCCCCACTCAGCCATGCTCTCATGATCAAAAGGATACCTTTTCAGCCCTGTGTGTTTTGCACAGCTACACTTCGCTGACTGTTGACATTGTTTTAGCACCATCTGTTTCTTTGTAGGCTGAAACAGATCATTTATCTCAGCGATGACTGAGAACCACATGCTTTTGGAACAATTTGGTTCTGTCTGCCAAGCAGCTAATTTAGATCGCAGTGTTTACTGCATAATAATGATGCTGTGCCTGAGGCGATGAAAATATTTCATACACCAGTTCATCTTTTTTTTTTTTTTTGACAAATTAAAAGAAAGACTCTGGAATTGTACTGGAGGGATGTAACACCTTTGCAGTGCCAACCTCCAAACACCTGTGGGAGATTTTGGACTGATTTGTTGGCATGGCTGTAATTGACTACGAGGAAGGATTTGTTTCCCTCCCATGGAGCACCAGAATATAGCCTACTGTGTAAAAGCCTACCGTGTAAGACTAATTCTATTACCCCACACAATTAAACAGTGTAACTTAGGTCAGAGCAGTTATTTAAGAATGAATGTATAACGACAGAACATAAATTAGCACCTGGAGTGGTACATGTTTGGCATTGTGGTTTATGAATTATGAAACAAGTCATATTTCATGTGACAGTAACCTCATCAAAACACCAAGTGAATGTAGATGTTGTGGAAGAACTGTGGTCATCCTTCCAGTACAGATCCAGAGACTTGTTGAATCTATGGCACAGCACATTGAAGTTCTTTTATACATTGATAAATAAATAAATTCTTTTATTCATAACTCTGAATGTTATGTTCATTTTGGCATATAAGAAGAAACTGAAGTCAGATGATGTAGGAAAAAGCTACTTCCCTGTTATTAGCCAGGCAAAGCACAAACTTGTTATCCCTTTTTGTAATTATTCAAACTGTTCCCACACTGTATAGTCAATTCTGTAAATAATACCTTCAAACTTACTGTACATGTTCTGGGCAATACTGAAAAGCACTCCAGCTCTTTTCATGCCTCTATCACCCCTGCTTTCTGTTTTTAACCCCCCTCACTTTTCTCCCATTGACTTCAGTTAATTTTTTTCATTTTTTTCAGATTTTTTTCTTTGTTAATAACATTCTCAACTATTTTATTCTCTCTCTCTCTCTCTCTCTCTCTCTCTCTCTCTGCTATGACTTATTCTATCTATCAGTCTGTCTGTCTATGTTGATTTTTTTTGTGATCTTTTTCCTTCAGGAAATGGAAATCTAGTAGCTGTAGTTGTTCTTACTTATTTACTAATTAACCTACGGTAGGATGACAATGTGTGATATTACCACCTGTGTCACACCTTTGTATGCTGCATATTTAGGGATTTATAAATTATTTGTGAATTTTGACAAATGTATTAGTAACGTGAGCTGGGATTCATGATGGACCTGAACATGCATTACCATTCATTATTTTAATGGGATTCTTATTTAGTCAACTGATAACAGATTGATAATGTCATCAGTATTATATGAGAACAGTTTGTGAATTAAACCATTGCATAAACCATGCTTTTGTGATAATCTGAATATATTATGGGCCTGGTTTTAAACGCACATTGTGTGTGTGATGCAAGAACACTCCAGTCATTCTCATGATTAGGGATTAGTTTGACAGAGCATGGTCCTGACTTTTTTTTTTTTTTTTTACCTGAACAGTTAGACCCTTGGGCCAAGGCACAGAGGGTACGTTCTGGCTTGCTCTCCATGTTGTGGTAAATCTCTTGAGCAGCCAGACTGGATAGCTTGAGGACTTTGACAACATTTCCTTCATTCAGCATCTGTGTGATAAATGGTTACTGGGATGAACTGACACTCTAACACAAGAACCTGTCAATCACTTGATCACTCATCCAGTCATTCTCCCAAAGGTTCTTATCTTATCAGGGCAAAACACACAATTTTTTTTTTTTTTTTTAAATAATACCTGTAAATTCTGAATTAAGAAAACTAAGCGGGTGACTGATGCAGGCTTGTACAAAGGGTATTCAGTCAATTTCCTTTTATTGATTTGGTGTTGCTTTTAATTGCATTTTCAATTTAAACAGAAGAGCATGTTCAATAAGAAGGAAAAACAGGACAGATTAGAGCTTCTACATTTAAAGTCAGTGAATGACTGTAGAGGAAAGGACAGCAGTTAATTTCTGAAATTTAAATCATGATCATTTTTCTTTTAGTTCATGTTAATTTTTTCCATTTCATCATTCTTTTTGTATTTGTAATTACAGATCAATGGGTATGATCCCTTTGGTGTATTATATGAACACTGTGATCATAAAAATGCAACACACAGCTACAGTTTATAAACTTACTGTATATAATGAAGTTTAGAAATGCTCCCAAGTCACTTTGTTATACACAACTATAACTTCATAGCAATTTGTAACCAGCATTGAGCTTTTAACAGAATAAACTGTGTAAAGCAATGTGACATACAAGTATATTTTCCATTTTCACATACATTTCAGAAGTTGCTATTCTAGTGTAGGATTTAATTATTGATATTTTATTAGCATTTCCTGAGCATAGCCCTGTGTATCTACAATAAACAGACTGGGTGAGTGATTAAACTTTTAGTCTCAGGTAATCATGGATTTATCTACTGTTATGCTAAAAGTAGAATGGAAAATGTGATCTGTCTTTCGGCAAGGAGCCTACATGTTTATTCTTGATCTGAAAACCATTTAGATATAACTGGTGTTTGGTTTTTGTTTTTGGTGTGATTCATAGCCTCTAGTGACTACACCTTGGCAGGCCCCAGGGTCTGAAAAATCAGGCATGGTTGTTATTATTGTTATTATATGCAGATTAACTACCCACTTGTTCCATACAAAGCCTTTTTGTCTGTCAGACACGGAAGATGTGTGAGCTAGAAACCCACCTGCCTCCATTTTAGGGAATATGGGTCATGTTTCAAACGACATCAAAAGTCGTGAAATAGTATTTATTGCTGTGTCAAACTCGCTGTTAGAGGGAATTTTATTAGACCCAGATGGTATTGCAACACTTGCGGAACAGACATGGGCAGCGTGGTGTTCTGAAAGTGTGCGTTAGGTAACACAATAATAAAGATTGCTAACATTTACAGCCCCCCCCCCCGCCCCCAATTACACAGTTTTATAAGGTTTTACGTGTAGTAAAATTAAGTGAGATGTGGCACTGTCTTATTATTTCAGTTGCAGTCAGTAAAAATCCAAATTCAAAAGGGAAAGTACATTATGTTCCTTCAGAATAATAGCGTAGATCTGACACACTGATGTTCTTGGCCTCACTGCTTTTTTTATTACCCTTAACATTACACCATGGAGAAGATCTATCACACTGGAATCCAATTTTCTTTTAAAATGCTTTTATGCTTTTGCCGTCCCAGAACATATATTGAGAACATATAGGTAGTAACTGTAGATATATGCTGTGTTAGAAATGAACAATATAATAGAAACCAAGTGGTTTTTGCAAGAACAAAACATGCTTGGTTTCTCTAAGATCTGACAGAGCCCTTACAGTAAAGTAAAGATTATTTTTGGTATTCCTAAACAATCTTTCAGTCCATGAATTCTTTAGCCATTCTGCCCACGATCCTTTATCCATTTTCACACCAGACTGAGGTCAGCCCTGACTTCTTTATCCCCATATACTTTTCATGTGGGTCTTTAAGATCACTCTTTTTATGACCTCTCCCCTCAGATCTGTTCACAAAGTGTGGCCCTACAGAGAACATTAAGCTCCTTGTGATATAACCCTGAGGTTCACAGAATCCTCTGCACACAGCCTCGTTACCACAGAAAAGGTACTGAGCCATGAAAGGGATCTTAGAAATGATAAAACGAAAATCCACTTTATAGTGAAATTAAGGACTTAGGAAAATATACATAATCCGCTCATTATGATGTCCTTCATAAATGTGGCTGTAGTTTTGTCAGTTGCTATTAAAAGCTTATGTAGGTGTCATGTAACACTACAAATCCTGTAAATACTGTCCTAATGTAAAGTGTTTCCAGAAACTGTATCACAAACCAGCCTGTCCCCTCATTTTATGCTATAACACAATAGATATAACACAATGTCACTATCTGTATCTGTTTAGTGCTCCAAACACCTGTATCTTTATTCAGGTTTAATTTGGAAGTGGATGGGGTCTAATCCAAAAGTTTTTTCCCCGCCTTAAGCATCATAACCCTCATAACATGGTTTGCTTCACAGGACTAGGGTTTTTTTTTTTGTTTGTTTGTTTGGGTTTTTTTTAAATATTTTATTTCTAATGGATTTATAGTTCTTTTTCCAAAAAACATTAACAGAGTAGTAGCCTAATTTAAACCACTGCCACTAATAAACATTGAAACTATAATTTGGTAAAAGTAAAGATCTTCTGCTTGCTGGACTGTTTTTTGTTGTTGTTGCTAAGTCCTGTGGGATCTGTAAAGCTCCTATTCATATCTCATCTGATTTGTTCCAATTAGTACTAGTTATTTGTTCTTATTAGTCTAGTAATTATTAGTACTTAGACACATCCCTGTTTTAGACAGAAAAAAATACATAATGGTTTCCATTCTTGCTGATTGCTTGATGAGGTTAGAATAAGGGTAGAGCCTTCAAACTGCTATCTTGCCCTGTGAAGTGTAGAAATCAGTGATGCCCTCTGGATGGTACCGGAAAGGTCAAAAGGGGAAAATGTGCATCCCTACAAATACCAAAAAGCATTGCTTCCTTTTCAAATAGACTTGCATTTTATTTTTTACTCTGGCACATCTGATAAAAATTAGTCACATTTTAAACACAGTCTGTTTAATAGTTTTGCACCTCAGAATCTGGGATAAATTAAGTGTATTGTGAACCGTCACATAATTACCTCATGTCAACCTTGTCTGAGATATGTGTTGACATAAGGAAATGTAGCACGTGTTAATGAATTGGACCCATGAGATGCAGGAGTGAGTGATGTTCCAGCGCAAATGGTCTTAGGAAGAAGGGACTTGGCATTGTTCTAGGGTCACAGCTGAAAAAACTGGCAACTAAGAGCTCGTTTTTTGAGATCCGTTTGCCTTTTTGTTTCTGCTTAGTTGTACAACTTTTCCATGTTCTCTCCATGTTGCATGTGGAATAGCCATGACCCTGCCTGTTCCCCCAGGGAGGACACAAAGGTGAAGTGAAGAGAAAATCACAGTTGTGCTACTAGAGTGCCTCTTAAATGGAAAGATGGGGTTCTACACTTTTTGCCGTTCTGTGTGTCCTTAAGTTATCTTCATGGCCTGCTGTTAAATATTAAAGAATGTAGACGGGAGAAATTAATAGGAACTGGAGAAAGAGAACCTACTATAATAACATTGTACAAGTTCAACGACATACAGAGAGATTATGTATCAAAAGATGTTAATGTGTGAGATGTATTTTGAAGATATTTTCAATGAGATATTTTAAAATAAGGACCCACACTTCACCCATACAAATCTCCATGTGACTTTCCAGCCTAAATTATGTCCTTCTCAGAAAAGCAAGATTAAAATGCTTCCACATTCTTAGGAGGCGAACTGAACAACTGGATTTACAAAGGTGAGAGTGGTATAATAATCAGATATAAGAAAGGTGATGCTAATAACATACCTAAAGTGATTATAAATATGTTATCGAATTTTGCTTTCATTTCATGACCCATATTGCCTTTCTGTCATATTTTTTTTGTTGTCATTTGTATTTTATCTTTTATTAATTTATAATCTGTTATTATATGTGGTAGAGGGCTGTAGTTGTTACCAGCAATGTTGAGTCCAAGACCAGATCTAACCAAGATGAAGTCTTGAGTGGTTCGTGTCCATGTCAAGCTCAAGTCCAAATGAAAGTCAAGAGTCAAGATCAAGAATGAAAACGAGCAGACTTGGAGTTTTAGGGGCCCCTGAGATTGAACCATTGTTGGGGCCCTATATACACACCATGCAACTTTACAAATTTACAACTGCTCCAATAAAGCAAGGCTGCTATAACACCAAACAGGCACTATTATAGCCAAACACAGCATCCCTTAAGCAGACAGACAGAAAGAGAGGGAAAGTCAACTCTTATGAGCAGAAACTAAAGCACAGAATCTGTATGCAGAACAGAAACAAAAAGACACGCAATGAAAAGTAAAAAATGAATAAATGGAAAATTAAAGTTAAAATTAATAGCGATAACAAGACAAAAATACAAAAGTGAGCAAATTATTTAGAGAGAAAGCGAGATTACAATGGAAATCAAAATGTAAAAGACCATAGTCACAACTGCAGCTATTTTGATAAGGAAGCCACATCACAAATGTCTGAAGTTGTACAGAAGTGTGTCATATTGTACAGCTTATTTCAGAGCAAAACTGCCAACCT
Source organism: Chrysichthys cranchii (assembly GCA_030068335.1). Taxonomy (NCBI): domain Eukaryota; kingdom Metazoa; phylum Chordata; class Actinopteri; order Siluriformes; family Claroteidae; genus Chrysichthys; species Chrysichthys cranchii. Next base: position 21,428,353 of record JAQMCW010000023.1, read on the forward strand.
GGGCAATAATGTCATGGTGGTTTGCATTTTGTAACTCCTGTACAGCAAAATCCTACTGAAATCAGGTGGTTGCTATTGCAAAACTTTTCACACTTTTCTTGTTTTGCAATGGTCCTTAACGATTTAACAGTGTAAACACTAACTCCAAATCTGGAGTTTCTTAACTCGATTAAATAGGTGAAGTTGGTTCTCCATTCAGTTTTACATTGGCATCATGTGATCTTACAATAGTTTGGCATGCTATTAGACCAGAAATATCTAAATGTGAACATGAAACTAATCTGACCCCAAGCCATGTCTTTAGCTTCAAGCCTCTACACACATCAGTCAGCACACACTATTCTGGACTGTTAACAGACATGTTCTTACTTTTTAGAGGTTACTGTGTGTTGGCAGGATTTATTTGCTGGAAAGTCATTTTAAAAAATCCACCTCACTAAACCTATGTCAAATCTGCTCTCTAATGGCTCCTGTATTTTCTGTTAGCTAACATTAAGACAATTAATTAGCTAATCTCAAAAGCCCTTCAGACTGCACCTGCTTTCCTTCCAATGTACGACTAAGCAAATCAAGCCTAAATATTTATTCAAAGGTTAGCTATTACATGGCCCTTCTGTGAGGACTTATTTCATGCAAAATGCATGCAGACAAAAAGAAAAGACAAAACAGGCATTTTTTTAAAATCTTGTCAAGATTGTCAAAGTGCAAATGCAGTTCAAGTCTGACATATTTTGAAGTTAATACACAAAGCACCTCCGGCCTATAGTATTGTGAATGCACTGTATGTCATATATTCGTCTTCTGCCGCTTAATCCTGTTCAGGGTCGCGGGGGGAAGCTGGCGCCAATCCCAGCTGACATCGGGTGAGAGGTGGGATACGCCCTGGGCAGGTCACCAATCCACCGCAGAGCAACACACAGAGACAGTGTATGTCATATAGTATGTGTTAATGTGTCAGTGAAATATGGCCAAATTTAAATGTCCAAGTCTTTATTAAAAAGGGCCTTAAATATATTTTTCTATTTTTAAATGAAGAAGGATATTAAATATCCTCATATTCCAAATACGAAACTTCACTGAGACTGTTTGGAATTATTTGCAGAAACAAACAAAAATCTGCAGGTGAACTTTGCCAAGATCTCCAAGATGCTTAGAACAACCTACAAGCTGATTTCCTTATAAAACTACACAATGGTGCATTTTAGAAAACAGCACTATGCCGTTTTAAAGGAAAAGACTGCCTTGGCATAGCTTCTACAGGTCAACTGAGACTACATTTTTTAAATACCACGCACAGCAGTTGTAATTCTCTTCTAAATTGTTTTTTCTGAGCTTGCTGTATGTACATACAAATATATGGATAAATTAAAAAAGCAGGTGAAAAAATGAACTAACATCCTGCAGTGGCATTGTTCTCACATATATTTGCCCTACCCTAAAGCACACAAGTTGTTTGTTTCTCATCCATCTGCTTTCCTGTGGAAAAATATGCTGATTTCACATTTAGGCTATTCAAGAAAGAGGTTTTTTTTCCCGCCCCTATTATTTCTGCATAAGCTTATTTAATTTCTATTGTCAGAGTGTTTTGTGGTAATCATAAAAATCTGACTGATTTAAACAGATGTCCGAGGCCAAAGGAACACTGAGTAGATTAGATTTAAGTGAATCAGTCCAAAAGGGTGCTCAAAGCTCACCCTGCTGCAATCCATTATATAGTCAGATTTTTTTTGTGCTGCAACCTGCTATCCATCTGTACGTTTCTGAATCAGTGAGTTTCCCCTACTGACAATATTTGCACTGACTGCTGTTGGTGAGGAGCCATGGTTTCCTCAGGGCGGTCACAGATTTTCCTCCGTACTAATATCCACTCACTGGATGTGATTAATAAATCCTCAGAAGCTGACTTGCTGTCACTAACTGCACATTAACAGCTTTCCCAGCCTGCTGATTTGCACACGCTCATTATCATGAATTACATTGCAGATGAAATATTATTGTAGCACCATGACATTTCAATAGTAATTTATAGTAGGAGCAAATCATAGACATGTGATTTTTCCAAGGTAAGTCATTTTTCAGGATTTTCCTCCTGAAAATTCCCTCAGAGGCAGAGGGATATCACTGAAATCACTGGTCTAAACTATTTAACCTTTTGGCATTGGAATATCATCCATCCATCAATCCATCCAAGCAGTAAGCCAGAGCCAATCCCAGCTGACTTGAAGTGACAGGCCATGTAAACCCTGGGCATGTCACCAATTCATCGCCAGTCCATTTTTTTCACCACCACCTATCGCTAGCTGCTTGGTTAAGCTCTGCCAAAAGTATCAAAGTTTAATAAAAAATAAATAAATTCACAGAGTGGAGAACAAAACTGTCCTTGACTGATTTTTTTCATTATTGTTCTGTGGGAGCAGTAATCCATGTAGCAAACTCTCTCGCGAATGTCTGTGTTTACATACATATCTCTTGGCTCTTATATAACATATTTTATTAACTGTAAAATTGTTTTTCTTCATGCAGATTAAGGCAGATGGTCTAGCTTCCAAGCCAGGTTCCTCAATAGAGAAATCAATGGCATGCTGATGTATTCCAAAAAGATCAAATAGTGAGCAGTTGTAGCCAAGTGGTCAAGGCATTGGCCCTTCAATCGGAAGGTTGTGGGTTCAAGGTCCAGGACCAACAAGGTACACTGAGGTACCCTGAGCAAGGTACTGTCTCCAAGCACTGCTCCCCGGGCGCTGCGCTGTCCGGATGCCCCCTGCTTCACTAGGTGAATGGGTGCTGTGGTGTGTTTCACGTGTGACCATTACTAGTATCTCTTAAAGTATCACTTAAATATTCAATAGATTGAATTTCAGGAAATTGTAATGTGATGGGAAACTAACAGATATGTCTCAGGAAATGTGACCCATGCTGGCAAAATGAGTCGGAATGAGGAAATTTTCAGAAGTGAGTTATTGTTACTTCCACATTGTCCATCTAAAGACCTTCAAAATGAGGCATGGTTTGTTGAAATCGGACAAAAAATGACCGCCTAGCAGCTAGCCACTTTCATGACGTCTAATGAGGCATGGAAACTCACTTTCCATTGGTTCATAAAAGCGTCATTGGGAATTCCATGTGTGTTATCAGAAAGTTCACAATACCAAACATGGGTAGGGGGATTCCCCGTCTCGCAGCGAGCTTGCGGTGAAAAACACGGATTTATCATGGAATATTACGACAAAGGACTAATTAATGAAGACATACGAATGAAGATAATGAACAAAACCTTAAAATAAAAGTAGTTTAGGATGTTTTCTTGCTGGTTTATCATGGGGATCAATAAATGAGGGCTTTATGGACTCATTTTTGAGAAAACCTCATTTCGACCAAAACCATGTTTTGCCTCTTAGCTTATAATTAGCCTACGCGCATTCTGACTCATTTTGCTAGCACAGGTCACAAATGGGTTGACCAAATTAGAAAAAGAAAGAAAGAAAGAAAAAAGAAGACGGCAACAAAAGGAAAAACCCTCCCCTGTTACCTGCAATTACCCTTCCTACATTTACCAAAGAATGCTTTGTGTACTTTTTTGTTTTGGAAACGCATATCTTTTTTTATTTTATGGAAATAAATTAAAATAGATGCTACAGAAATACCGGTATACGAAGTATCAGAAAAAAAGATGATATACTGGATGTACATGATAGGATAAAAACAGTTAGGCGTTTGGTCACCATAGAAAAACCTAGCAGTATCCCATAATTAATGGGACCTATTTCTTTTAATTAAGACGAGAGAGCTGATACTTTTGTAGAGCTTATGTGGATTCTCCATAACTCTTTCCTGGTTACACTGACACTGCAGGAAGGACTTAAGTTATGCTTACACCTGCATTTATTTATTGCATTATATGTACACAATTCTCAAATGAAATCCTCAGCCTAATCCAAATCCTAAAACAATGTTGTGTTTTGTAATAACATCAATTTTTCATTGAAAATGCCCCAAACGTTCTTAACTATTTACAGTAATATGAGACCAAATAAAATGATAAAATTAATAAAACAAATGACATGATTTTGTCACAGTTCCAAAAAGCCACTCACTTTGATAAATACTTGTATTATTGTATTTGTTCTGCAATAAATCTTCTCCCCTGTTCTATTTCAAATAATGTTTTGTGAAACCTGTGCTATGCTATTTTATGCTAAAACATGAGTAGAATTTTAATTTGTAAGATATTTAAACTATATATATATATATATATATATATATATATATACATACACTGTGTGCTTAACCCTAGTAATATCTCATTGTCTCAAACACAAAGAGTAAAATTCACTTTCAAGCCTGTAGTAATAGTTTGTTCAAGCAATGCAAAGAAATTTTAGTTTGTTACCTTTGCCTTTTACCCTATGTAGATTTTTGTATTATTTGTGCTAATCTGTCTGTGCCACATACCTAAAGTAATAATTCTTTTCACTGGTTAAGCTTTTCAGCAGACATGTTTTAGAGATTTTCTGTATTGACTCAATTCAGCTACTGCTGCAATATGGCATTATGCCAAATCTGCCACAGAAAAGCTGAGCTCCTGGGGTTGATAATCAGGTAGAGCTTGGCTATAGTTCCAAAACTATAATTTGATCTGAATGTAAATCACAGCATGACCTAATGCTAATAATAATGATTATGTAATGTAGTTTATTGAAAAATGCCTTCATTTCAAAATTGCAAAATTGCCATTTTCGATGTGTATATTCAATTGATCACTGTGTTCATTGAGCTAGAAAAAAAAGACTAAAAAAGCCTTACTGTATCATGTAGACTACTTTAGTCAGAAAAGAATCAGCTGATATTTTGATAAGGGAAACAATTTTAAGAACACTTCCATGATATCCATGTTGAAAACAGAAAGTTAATATACACTCTACTACTGAGCAGCGGACTGCCAGGGTGGTTTCCCTCGGAAATAGTGGGGTATTCCCGTTTGCTCATTTCCTTTATGTGCATTAACAGCAAAGTTACCACCTTGTGACACTGACCATGACCCCACTGCTTCATGCTCATCCTCTGTCCATTGTGTCAATCTGAGTGACCCACATGGTGGTTATCCACTCAAACACACGTGTAAGGTGAAAAGACTTAGTAGGTTCCTTTAAAATACCATGGCAATTATATCTTTGGCAGGAATACTGGATTTGGTTACGGAAGACCATTTGCAGGAGCTAAAAATTCAATCAACATTGAAAGTGGATTTACACAGAGAGCTTTATCAGTCTGTACCACTAGTGACACCACTGTGGCATACTAGAGGAATTAATCTCAATATTAGTGCGTTTGCCATTACAGCCATGCCTCTGTCCAGCCTTTGGTGCTTTTGTGTGAGTATAAGGGCTCTGTAATGAATTTGATACTTTGTGGGTGGGTTAGCTCACTTTCTCACTTGGGCAACTAGGCTATGGAACGTATCATGCAATTGATCAGCTGTGCTGAGTATAATACCCAGCTTTTGTTTCACTAAGGCAGTCTTAAAATCAATATTCAGTGCATTTACTGGGCTCAAGTTTAGAGAATGAAATCCAGTGCATACTGGTGTCTCTCTCTCTCTCTCTCTCTCTCTCTCTCTCTCTCTCTTTCTGTCTTTGTATTCAAGGCAGCTGAACTATGTTCTACAGAAATCTACACTTCATTGTGCTGTTGCATTGCCACTATTAAGCATTTGTCTGATCCCTGCTGCTACCTCCTCTTTATCTCAGTGCTTTAAAGGCATCCATTTTTCCCATTCCAGGTCGAAGAGCAGCTGAGATTTTAGCCTATTTCTGTTCCTGCCGCAACACCGCGGCAAAGGATGGCTTACCTCTTTAGGATACCTTTTTCCTCCCCAGAGGACTCCCCACCCACATCTGCTATTTCATTTTACTCCCTACTGCACCCACGCAGCATCAGAAGAAGGATAATTAATACTCAGCAGTACTGATGCAGCCCACAAGCTTCACACCTCACTACTGACATTATGCTGCAGTTAATGGCAAGGGTCTGTATGTGATTCTCAACAATGCGCCATTCCTAAACAATTTGGGCATTTTCCTTCATCCAACTCCCCTGAGCAATTCAAATTCCTGCCCTGAAAAACAAGAGGTCGGGAATGTTCAACAGCTCACCACAAGTTTAAAATTAGGCATTGTGAAATGACAGTCAACCATGGCAAGAAACACTAGAATTACCATTAAGGTGTGTGTCAGTGCACACTCTTATGATGGTCGAAATTTAACAATAATGAAATTGCTGTTGGATACACAGGATCTCATACTGAATCCACTTACTAAGCTCCTTAACAAGATGAGAACGGCCAGAGAACAAGCCTGACAAATCAAGAACCATTTATAGGACACCCATGTGGGGTCATGGTCACAGTAATGAGGTGATGACTTTGCTATTGGTACTCGGCAATGAAACGAACCTGTGGGAATACTGAACTGGTTCCAAAGGAAATCGCCCTGGCAGTCTGGAATGAAAGGAAGTAGGTCTTCATATAATAACAAACTAAACAATACTGTTTCAACATTTTTCAAGAATTCAAGTTACTCATGAAGTAAAAGACCAGCAGAGTAAAATTTTGCTTCAATAACATATTAATAAGAACGTACAGTGAGTGTTACTCTGAGGGCATCTTATTTACTTATTTCCACATCTTTTATGAGTTTGCTGTCAATACTGCACTGTCTAATAATAGATCTCTCTCTCTCTCTCTCTCTCTCTCTCTCTCTCTCTCTCTCTCCATAATTCAGCATAATTTTTACACCTAGCAAAAACCGCACTCACTCAATGTTTTCTTCCGGTAAGTCTCCTGAGAGCTTGATGCAGAACACAAGGTAAATTGCTTGACCTATGTTCCTCATCTGACCAAGCATAACTTAAGTTGTGAAAGCTGTGAATGCCTATCAGTATGGTAATTTATAATTGTCACAGTGTATTGCACCAATTTGTTGTGCAAGCACCAACACAAGACAGAACTGCAGGCACTTTTCTCAGGTGAGAAAAAGTACACACAGGTCCAAGAGAATGTACAAACGTTTTAACCAAGTAAAGTCATCAACCATTTTAAACTAGGCATTGTATACAACATGGTCTCACACAACCGTAACAAGTCATATGAAATGATACCAAAGTTGAAACTGGTCAACTCTGGCACAGCAATGCAGGAGGCATTTGTAATTCGTCAACCAGGAACATGGATCCTCGTTATATGTTAAATAAACTTTTGAGTGTTTTGTTTGCTAATTAGCTAGCTGGGAACTGTAATTAATCTTCTATTTTTGTTCATGCAATTTCCAACTTGCTTAAATTCTTTGTTGACTGTTTCACCCTTTCATTGAGTTTTGCATTGTCCTATGAATAATGGTGGCTTTTAGATGAGTGTCATTGCAGTGGTCACATTCTGCGACTTTAAGAAAAATTTCTGTCATTGCCAGCAACTTTTTTGCTGTCTGCCTTTGGTTGCAATAGCACTAAAACTGCCAGTCAGCACATCATATTATGAAATGTTTTACAAAGTCTGATTTTTGCTTGTGACAGTGAAATTGGGCTGAAAATTGTGTAAAAAGAGTGTAAAGTTGACTTAATGTTGACTTACAGTTTGGATTAGCATTTATATAAAAGCTCATTTCGCAATTTTACATTTGTAAATTGCGGTCAGTTTGAATGCTCAGTACAGGTATTTCTATAGCGTAGGTGATTCACAGTCATAGGAAAATATTGTTACAGTTGCTGTTTAATCTTGCTTCGAGAAGGCTTGTAAGTAAATGTTAAACTTTTCCTTCACTACACAACATCCTGTGGTTTCGCTGTGACCTGTGATCTTGCACAGCTAATTTATATAGCACCTACCACATCAGGATCAGCGTATTCTGATGACTGACAGAAATAGCTCAGCTTTGCAAATCAGCCTAAAGCTTCCTGTTGCTATTACCATGGATTATTTTGTACCCTCTGGCTATAAATGGTATCAAGTTATCACTGCTTCACATCTGTGTCCAAGACTTTGTGCGACTAAATGGTTTTACAGCCATGACACACGAGTAGATCCTTCCCTCTCCCACCTTCCTACTGTCTGTGGTCTCTTGTATTATGCTAAATTATGCATAAATGTCTAAACATACCCATATCGAGTCCACATGTGAAAGGATGGAAAGGAGACATAATGATGAAAGAAAAGCATCGGTAGGCTACTCTTTGTGCGTCAGATGTGCAAGAGGGGTTTGTAAGAGTCCACTTACTTATTGAATTTCTGAGAGCAGATTTGCCTTGTAAATTTCATAATAACACAAATGTGTGTGAAAGTACCCTTAAATACATCAGATGAAAAGGGTCTGTGAGTGGATACGTGTGTAAGCAAAGCTATGTTTGGAAAAATAAAAGTCCGAATAGGCTGGTCCAGTGCCCATGTTCAATCCTGAGCTTGCTTTACTGTCTGTGCAGTGTTTCTCATGCTATAACTACTTTTTTTTGGGGGGGTGGGTGGGGGGGTTGGTTGTGAGTGTATGTGGGTTTCCTCTGGGTTCTCGGGTTTCCTCCCATCTCCTAAAACATGCTGGTGGATTGGCTACACTAAATTGCTAAAATACTAAATTAAACAGACCTTAGGTCTGAATGAGTGTGTGAACGTGTGTCCCGCAACACAATGAACTTGTAACCCATCCAGGGTTTAATTCCTGCCTCATGCCCAGTGGTCACGGGAATGATAGGATCCAGGTCCACCATGGCCGGGATAAAGTGGTTCTGGAAGATCAACGAATGAATGATTCTAGATTTAGTGTAATAAGACCACTCCTTTTGATTTTGTGATCTATTTTTAGATAAAGACAATATCTGGTCAATAAGAAATGACTATTGCAATGCTCTTATTTATACACTTTTTGGTGAAAAATGCAAACTTGATCATATTCTAAATTAAAGTCTGGACCTGAAGTGTGATAGTGTAATCAGTGCCTAAAACACAAACACAAGCTTTGAATAATTGATGTTGTGAATCAAATAAAATAATACTTAAATATTTGTCCACATTTAGATGCAGCATTTTTAGCCTTATTCTAACAATCTTTTTCTTTGTCTTATTAGTATAAGTGTTGAAATTATTATAAGATAATAATTAGGTTGTCCATGTCTGTGCTTCATGTTTGTGCTTCATGCTTGTTTGCGTTTGCCGTACAATGGAAGCTTTCTTGGATTTGTTACCTGCTGTTAGTTTCCCTGGCCAGCTCAGTTCTGTGGCTAACCACTGAGTCTGTGTTTGTGCTTGCCAACAAGAATGCAAGTGCATTGGTTTACAAAGCTTCCAGTTCAAATTTCTTCCTTGCCATTGCCATATAATCTTTTTTTTTTTTTTTTTTTTTAAAATATAAATATCAACCAAAAATATATCACC
>JAQMCW010000023.1:21474274-21487240 GCA_030068335.1 Chrysichthys cranchii
TTAGCATAAGGCTGCAACATTACAAATGGTGAAAAATTGAAAGGGGTCTGAATACTTTCTGAATGCACTGTATATCCCCCAAACTCTGGAAACTCTGATCACTCTGGACTCAGGAAATTTTCCTTCATGTTTTTTATTCTTGCGATTCCATTCAAGGAGACGGGTCAAGATGTTCCTGTAGTGATTTTGCTAACCCCTAACAGCCTATAAATTGTTTTCTGACGTTCCATATAAAATCCAGACAATCTTTCTCAGACACCTTTCGACGAAAAGAACAAAAACTGTCTACCGATAAGTGGTGCTGTTTTGCTACAGTTCACGTTAGAAAGTGAAGAACAACATGCTGCAAATTAAATACATGTGAAACGGCTTTCCAATTACCAAAAGGGTCAAATATCAATATAGGCTGTGAGCTAATAGCTTCCTAAGGTGCTGACCTGAGGTGTCAAAACTTGGGTAGTCTGGACAGCTCTGAGTATCATAAGCCCCAGCTGGAGTTTCATCCCAGCACAGCCAGCCATCCCAAAACCGGCTACAGTGGGAAACTAGAAAGAAAGATATTGAAAAGATTTCACAAAAAGCAACTTCTTCCCAGGTATTAATGTAAACTCAAACTCATGTGTCAGAGCTAAATAAGGGCTTTAATTGTCAGTTTGTAAAGGGGCAGACAAATCAAAGCATTTTATTTCTTTAATTTCCAATCATTTGACCGTTCAATCAATCGTCAATGTTGACGATGTTCCATTAAATGTAACCGAACACACAAATGCATGATGTTCTCCTAGTCTGTATTAATGTACTTTTGAAATCACACACTCACACAGCCGTCATTCAATATGTGTGGTGGTGTGGAAAAATCAACTGGATGTCACTGTGGCTGAATTCAGGCAAACAGCCAAAAAACAGGAAAAATCAGGTCTGGACAAAATTGTTTGCCTTTAACCATAAATAAATTTCACCAAAATGATGTGGAAATGCCCTGCCTTCCTGTTGGTTAAGCAACCAGTTTAACAAAGACTATGGTAAAAATCTGTAGTTTTCAGAACTCCGCAGTAGTGATCCTCAAATATTTCACCATGTGAAGGGTTTTCCAAAACCGCCATACATATGCGGCTAATTGGAAAAGATCAAAAGTTTCCTTTTCTACCTGTTTTATTGCGTATCCCATCTCTGCTCAACAGCTCCAGACATTTATACTGGGATTCAGTCATGATCTGACGCTCCCCCTCCATCACCCCCATAGCAGGAGCGAGAGAAAAGTCTGTGGTTGGTTCAGCTTTAGGCTCCGCTCCACCCACAGTAGTTATCCACTGTAAAAAGAAATGCATTGTTGACAGAAGGTATCAGCAGTCACACTGAATGTGGCAGATAGGAACGGGGCTTATGTTCTGCCCCAGATATAAATGACAACAAGAACAAATTATAGATTTGCTTTGGTATAAATAATTTCATTCCTTCACAACTACTGCAAGCACTAAAAGACTTCTATCTGCAGATGTCTAAAATTCTATATCTGCAGGTTCTCCCTATAAGCCATCTCATACTTCAAAAGCACTTCAGATCTTTTTAAACCATGGTCAGGTCTGCTTGTGAAGATAGGAATGGTTCATAAATGCAAGAGCTTAGCTAGTGATCAACCTGAAGCTTTTTCTAAAGCAAACAGATAATGCTTCTTCTGCAATGCTTCAGATGGCATGAGTCATCACACTTAAAATTCTGAAGAATGATGAGAGGTAATTCAGAAGCAACCTGCTTGTCTTTCTCTAAATCATTTCATGTAAATGAAGTCAAAATATATTACCCATGAGAATATTGTATTGCAATAGAAAGAAAGCTCTCTGGTTCTTACCTTACATCTTACACACTTAGAAATGAAACATATTTGAGAGTTTTTCTGATGTCCCATGTAGCAGTTTAGCAGCCGTACATATGATGTCACTCCAAACATTGAAGTAAATGACGTCATACATACGACCACCAGGCCACCACTCATGTCCGCTCAAAGAGCCACTTCTCCTCTCAGCCAAACTTGATCTTAAGTACTAAATCACATCTACTCAACATATTCCACAGCACACCTACACAGTGGAAAAGCCAAGCCTCTGCAACCAGACCACTTACCACTTTCTGCTATTTTGACCAACCATCTAAAATAAATAATTACTTATAGTGCACATTTACATTTTATCACATAATTCTTCACAATTCACACCATTTAATACATAAGACCTTCGTATGCATACCTACCAGTGGCTTCAAGGTTTCTAAAAGGAGCAACTAAACTGCCAAAACCAATAACTGAAATGTAATGAGCATGCCAAGGCCACTGCTGAGCTTACCAGCATTTAGACAGCTGTTCGTCTGTTAAATGGTAACAAAAACTAAACCAAAAATTACATCTGTGAAAAGTACTAGCACACCATTAATGGTGCAGTTTATTTCCTTTGGGAATGTAACGGGGGAAAAGTATTTCTATTTGGTTTTCCTTAAGTCTGATTAAGACACAGTTTGAGAGGTATTTATTACAGCTCAAAGAGAGGGAAGAACTGCTGTAACTGTTAAAAGTGTGAAAAATGTTTTCTGGTTTCTAAGCATTTTTCAGTTCGTTTCTGGTTCAGTTAAACAACATACCACGTTGCACATTTTTATTATACTATACCACTCAATAGCGCTCAAAATTTGGAATCAACATTTTAGAATTTATACAGCCCTGATTCCAGAAAAAGTTAGGATGCTGTGTAAAATGTCAATTAGAAACAGAATGCAGTGACTTGTCTTGAAATCTTCTTAAACCTAAACTGCACTGAATGCAATACAAAGGCAAGATATTTACTGCTCAGTCTAATGTTCAATAAATTTCATTGTTTTTCCGTATAGACACTCATTCTAAATTTGATGCCTGCAACGTGTTCCAAAAAAGTTGGAACAGAGGCAACAAAAAACAGGCAAATTTGTGTAATTCTTAAAAAAAACAAAAAAAAACCCCACTTGTTTGGAAAAATTCACAATTAAACAGGTTAATTGGAAGCAGGTGATAGTATCATGATTGGGTATGAAAGGGACACAAGTAAGAATGGTGTGAGGTTCACCAACATTCAATTTCCCAACATTTCAGTTTCTTAATACGCAATTGCAAGAAAATTATGGGGTTCACCATATACAATCTCTAAAATATCAAAAAAGAAATCTTTGCAACCTTTTCAGAAAATCCAGAGAAAGCTTTGCGAGGCTGAAAACCAGCCATGAATGCCTGTGACCTTCAATCCCTCAGGCAGCACAGCGTTTAAAGCCCAAATGATTGTATAAAGGACATTATTACATGGGCTCGGGAACACTTTGGAAAACCACTGGCAGTAAACACAGTTCATCGCTGCATTTACAAATGCAAAGCAAAAGCCATATTTAAACAACATACAGAAATACAGCTGAGTTCTCTGGGCCCAAGCTTAACTGAGATGGACTCACACAAAATGGAAAACGTGTGATGTGGTCTGATGAGTCACATTTCAAATAGTTTTTGGAAATCATGAACGTCATGGCCTTCAAAGAAATAAGGAAAAGGACCATCCAGACCACTTTGCATCAGCGCAAAGTTCAAAAGCCAGCATCTGTAATTGTATGTGGATGTGTTGCATGTAACTAACACATCTGTGAAGGCACCATTAATACTAAAAGGCACGTACAGGTTTTGTAGCAACATATGCTGTCATCAGGGTGACTTTTTTTTCAGGGATGTCCCTGCAAAGACAATGCCAAGACTGTGTTACAACAACGTGGCTTTGTAGTAAAAGAGCATGGGTACTAGAATGCAGTCCAGACCTGTGTGTGATACATTAGGAAGCGCAAAATACAACGGAGACCACAGAATGTTAAGCATCTGAAGTTGTATATCAGGAAAGAATATGAAAGAATTTTTAAAACTTCAGCAGTTAGTGTCTGCAGTTCCCAAATACTTACTGAGTGTTGTTAAAAGAAAATATGATGTAATACAGTAGCATGCCCTTGTTTCAACCTTTTTGAAATTTGTGCTGCAGGCATCAAATTTAAACTGAGCATGTATTTACCAAAAAAAAAAAAAAAAAGACAAAGTTTGAACAGTAAGTATCTTGTTTTTTTGTACTGTATTCACATGAATATGGATTAAAAAGGATTTGCAAATCCTTTGTTTTACACAGCATGCCAACTTTTTGAATCAGGGTTGTATATAAATGAAAAGAAAGAAAGAACGAAAGAAAGAAATGTGTCACATACAAGTACAGCGCCATAAACATTTCACATATTACTATGTGAAATATGTTCTACACTATATAGCTTAAATGAATAAAATAATAAACCAATCAGCCATAACTTTAAAACCATCTGCCTAAAACTGTGTATGTCCTCTATGTGCCACCAAAACAGCTCTGATCCATCAAGGCATAGACCCCACAGGACCTCTGAAGGTGTGCTGTGGTATCTGGTACCAAGACTTCAGATCCTTTAAGTCCTGTAAATTGCGAGGTGGGGACTGCATGTTTGTCCAGCACATCCCATAGATGCTCGATCAGATTGAGATCTGGTGAACATGTAGGCTGAGTCAACACCTTGAACTCTTTGTCATGTTCCTCTAACCATTCATGAACACTTTTTGTATTCTATCCTGCCCAGAGCTTCACACTGCTTGTGCTTCCTGGTGCCATCTCTTCCCCAGGTAAGCAATGCACATGCACCTGGCTATCCACAGGATGTAAAAGAAAACATGATTGTTCAGAACTGGGCACCTTCTTCCATGGTTCCTTGGTGCAGTTCTGATGCTCATGTGCCCATTGTAGGATGCTACGCAGCCCCGTACACAGCAAGCTGTGATGCACTGTGTGTTTTGACACCTATCTATCATACCAGACCAGACCAGAGGGGCTAGCCTTCACACCCTAGGCATGTCAAAGAGCTCCGGGTGTCGATGACCCTGTCATTGGTTCATTGGTTGTTTTTTCTTGCACCACTTTTGGTAGGTACTAACCACTGCATTCCAGGAACACCCCACAAGATCTGTTGTTTCTGAGGAGGTGGTCTGACTCATTCACCTAGCCATCATGATTTGGCCAAGTCACTCAGATTCTTACACTTACCCATTTTTCCTGCTTCCAATGCATTAACTTAAAGACCTGCCTGTTCACTTGCTGTCTATCTATTGACAAGTGCCGCTGTAACAATTATCAGTATTCTTCACACCATCTGTCAAAGGTTTTGATGTTATGGCTGATCGTTGTATGTTGAATAAATCGTCAATAATTACGAAAAATTTTAGATAGAAGAAAAGAAAGAAGGACAGGTACATGGTTGGATGGATGGATGGATGGATTGATAGATAGATAGATAGATAGATAGATAGATAGATAGATAGATAGATAGATAGATAGATAGATAGATAGATAGATAACAGTAAATAATGCTGACAGAAGCCCATTAAGCACCTGAATAAAACACAGGCTATGTAAAAGCATGAAGTGGGTTGGGGAAAGCACTTGACATTTGGGGTGAGTGCTTCCCCTCCAGCCAAACTGCTCTATGCTGCTGTCACATTGTAAAAAAAATAATAAAATAAAAAATAAAAAAAAGGATTATATCTGGAGGGTTTTACATGTTCCATATGAGACCTGCCTACTACAGCACTGACACTGAGCAGCACACTGGAGAGTTTGTACCTGCAGTGATTTTTCTTCATTATTTTTTAGGGAGAGTCATATCATATTTCTGAACAAACTGAAGCAATTAGTGACTGATGGAATACTGAAATATATCAAATTAATCTCTTTCTAGGCACAGATTTGCAATGTGGAAAAATGGAGTGAGAAACCTTGCCAGAAAATAACTTACAGGATTTGAGACTTGGGACAGTGTGAATTCAACTCCAGCGTGAAAAAGACTTAAGTGTTTTAAGTAAACATCAGTCTGCAAAGTGCAACATTTTATTGTGTATGGGGAATGCAGGTACTGTGAGACCCTTTTTGTCACTATCCTATTATTTTATAGTATATATCTGAAATGTGGTAGTTTATTCGTTTTATATGGCACAAGTCTAAATTGTTTTTCTGGTGTTGAATTGACACTATAAAAACATAGTTAAACATTAAAGGAATCAAATGCATAAGAGAACTGGTGTCACTGAAAAGTACTGGAGATTCGACTCCTATAGAGTTTTTAAACCACGCGCCGGGGTTAAGCCGAGTTCATTTTTAACTATGCACAGAGTTGTTTGAACTCTGCATCTTAGTTGCCGTGTTAACACTTTAGAAAGTGTTAAATCAACACTTGTAAAGATCGGGACAAAATAAACACCAACATGGTGTTCAAATGAACTCACTCAAGAGCTGATTGAACACTATAAAATTTGCTGTGCAAAAATAATAATTGTTACTTTGCTAATCGATGCCTTTACCAGAATGTACCCAACTAATTTTGCAAGAAAAATCTTGCAAGTTGTACAAATAGATTTGGATCTGCAGTGCTCACGAAACTATGAATAAAACCTTCCCATACTCACCAACACAAATGACAATAAAAGCCAGTAGATACGTTTCCAACCCATGCTCTGAGATTTCATCTGTCTGAAAACACAAAAAAGACAAATGTGTTTGACATATATTGGGTCCAGGCTTACATAAGATTTGTTGTTTGATTTATTGTCAAGTTACTGTTCGTGTGATGTTTTGCATGTTCTCATTTCCTCTGGGTTCTCCAGTTTCCACCAACCTTCCAAAATCATGCCAGTAGGTGGATTAACTATTCTAAGTTCCCCTTAGGTGTGAATGAGTATGTAAGCGTACATGATAGGTTTCATTTGACTGGTGCCACATGCAGGGTGCATTCCTGCCTCACATCCAGTGCTCCCTAGGCTCTGGATCCACCACCCTGACCACAATAAAGTGGTTACTGAAGAAGCATGAATGAATAAGACAATTAAACTATCAGTGTCTTATCAGCATAATGTAAATTTGCCTTTTCTCAGGCTCTTGGCTTCCTGTCAAGCTGTCTTTCCCAGCAGATCTTTTTAGTCACACCTTGTAAATCCACTTTTTGTGAGGTAATTACTCCGCGGCGTAACCAGACTCCCTCAGTGCGAGTTTGCTTTCAGCACCTCAGCGGGTAGTACTGCTGATGGACACAATCCAGAAAGCTTCTGGATCCATCTCTGCCATTTGATACAGCCTCTAATCGACAACAGCTAGGGGTCTTACTCCCTTTGTTAGTTGGGCTGGGAATAAAATTGTTGAATTTGATGAATGAGTCGCAATTCATTTTTGCACTCATATGTCAGTTTCAAATTTGTACTACTTTTATGTTGCTGCTTTTTTTTTTTCACTCAGAAACCGGTACTGCAGATGCAATTTTGGGAACCAAAATTAGTATTTCAGTACACAGTACATTAAAACAGTGATTGCACTGCAGTCCTGACAAAGAAGTTGTTTGTCTCAGATTAAAAGAGAAATATTTTCTGTAATGGACAAAATAAAGAAGATCTTATTTTGTACAACAGGACTTTTAGACTCTAAATTTAAATGTGCTAATATGAGTGTTTTGTATTATTTTTGCTAATTAATTTGCATGTTTTACCCTGATCATTGTTCTCTGTTAACAAACTGGAGAAATTTCAGCTCTGGCAGCAGGGCACTTCTTCTTCTTTGGTGACACACCTGCAAGTCAGGTCATTTGTACCCAAAGCAGTAACACTTTATAATGAGTCAATTTCCTGTCAGCAATGTAGCCACATTAGGTAAGCAAAACAACTTTACCTTATGCCATAACTTTATGTAAACAACCATTTGTACTGTTATACGTACATTTGTATTCGTATCAGTTTATATCCATACCCATCGACCCATTCACACACTTCATTCATACCTAGGGGCAATTTAGCATGGTCTATTTGCCTATGGAGATGGGAATTATATGGAGAATCAGGAAGAAACCCATTTAGACATGGAGCAACAACCAAAACACACACACAGAGTAACCTGAGCTCCCAGTCAACCCCAGTGTCCTGAACTATCTATTTCATTTTTTAAATAGAAGTACAGATTCATTATCTTCGTCTTCTGCCGCTTAATCCTGTTCAGGGTCGCAGGGGGAAGCTGGCGCCAATCCCAGTTGACATCAGGTGAGAGGCGGGACACGCCCTGGGCGGGTCGCCAATCCAGAGACAGAGACAGACAACCATTCACACTCATGGGCAATTTAGAGCAGCCAATTAGCCTAATCCCCTCTATGCATGTCTTTGGACTGTGGGAGGAAACCAGAGTACCCGGAGGAAACCCACGCGAACATGGGGAGAACATGCAAACTCCACACAGAAAGGCACCTGTGCCGAACCCGGGGCTCCAACCCTGGACTTTCTCGCTGTGAGGCGACAGTGCTAACCACTCAGCCACCGTGCCACCCCAGATTCATTATTTTTCACCTAAAATTCATGAGAATGCAAACATTTGCATATACTGTCGATGGTAAATTATGTACCAAAAAGCCTCCAGTTGAACCCAGAATTGGATGCCTGGGATAGTATGTACCTTAAATTTAAAAAATGCACTCATATATGCTATTCTAGTAGTGACGAATATTTGGTGACTATTATTGTAAGTCCTTAATTGGCTCCAACGTATCAATGTTTTCAGGCTGCTGTTCTGTATTCTTTAAAATCCACATCTTGCACTCTAAATATTATTCAGTATTGAAAGCATGACTTGTAGCCTAGGTCAGTCCTGTATACTGCTGTATACTGTAATACTTTCTATGGGTCCATCATACGCCTAGAATAAGGAAACTTTTCCAAAAACAGATAAGGACTCTGATGATGAAGGATCTCATCAGACTGTCTGAATTACCACTGAGTCTTTTGTGTTCACTGCTGCAGCACTGCCTCTGTTTTACCTGTCAGCTGAGGACCGAGCCTCATTAGAGACATACTGCTCCTTTTTATTTTCAAGATAGTATTTTGAGGGAAGAGAAATGACAGTGCGGCTCACATCGCTATCGTCTGTCATTTACGGAAATGTGGCGTAAGTGAATTGCCAGTCATTAAAGTCAACTGTGATGGAATGCCTAGGATGCACAATGGCACAAAGCAAAAGCAGCTAACATTATTTGGAAATGAAGATATCCAGCTTAGTGTGATTCATCCCCCAAAAGGTCAAAGCTGCGTGATGAAGCTGACAATAAAGACAGGGTGCAATCTACTCTGTGTCATGGTTTAAGTCCTGTGTTTTTTCTTTGCGCCCTAGCATCAAAGCTTGCTAGGTTATTCATCTAGCCTATGTGTGTTTGGCTCAATATTTGAGTTTCTATTTTCCATTTCATACCTTGAGGCAATTGCCCCATCAGATAAGCACCATTATGGTTGGTTTAGAGTGTTTGGGTGCATGAAAATTCTCCATCCATTAGCCCTGCTGCTGCTGACCCAAAAAAAAGTATAGCACCTGTACAGCAAGGACCATTAACCAGCTTTAATAGGTATGACATGTTTATATAGCCCAAAAATGGACCCAAGCATTCTCAACAAGTAGATGGGAAAAGGCATTCAATGGCCTGTCCATAATTCAGCGACCCAATTACTAAGCACCAGCAAAGCTATGCATAAGGGCTTGATGCACTTACTGTAGATCAAGTGCAGGCACATACAGCTGTGTGGTGTTTCAAGAACATCTAGTGCCTTTCCAGCTCAGCATCAACACTCATCATAACACTGAGAGAAGAGCTGTCGCTTTTTGATGATCCCATATTTTTCTCAAATGAGATAAAATGATGAAGGTGATCAGAGATGAAAACAACTGATGGTTGACCTCTGAAGACTTCAGATGGCAGCAACAGGAACTTTCAGCTTTTTCTGATCCATCTCGAGCCCAGAGTATGACAAATGATTGATGAGCTGTGACATTTTTTCCATTAAAGAAAGACATTTTCTGTCTTGATTCTGGGTGGCTATGTGTTGAGTTGTCCAAAATGCATTTTGCTGAAACAAGAAACCTGTCTAGAAGCATAACCTCATGGGCAAAGGATTGTCTAAAATTGTCCAGTTGAAATCTCCAGATTCATTGTCTAATGATGTGCTGTAATGATGTCTCATTGTTTTTTTTTCCTCCGCACATAGCGATGGAGCAATTCCAAGCCTCGCTCTATC
The DNA here is from genome assembly GCA_030068335.1 of Chrysichthys cranchii. Taxonomy (NCBI): domain Eukaryota; kingdom Metazoa; phylum Chordata; class Actinopteri; order Siluriformes; family Claroteidae; genus Chrysichthys; species Chrysichthys cranchii. The sequence continues at coordinate 21,484,425 of JAQMCW010000023.1, forward strand.
AGAGTGTGTCAGTTTCACTTAACGTGATAAGGAATTCTATCACCAAGCTGCTCAGCATCCCGTGTGGTGCACAGTGGACTTTCTCAGCTTTATTATCTGATGACAGACACTATTTCACAAGAAGGTTCAGAGAGTCAGGGTGATGCTGAGAAGAAGTGATGCTGCATCATTGCTGGTACTCAGGGAAATCTTCAAGTGAATACATTCATAGTCTGGCTAATGACTATTGGACAGAGTGATAATTTGTGTTGCTTTGGTTCAGTTTTCTAGCAGATGGTGTTTTAAGTAAAACAATGCTAAAATGCTATGCTTGCCAGCTATAACTACAGTATGCGTACATCCAGATCAGAAGCACGTTTTGTATATGTTGCTCACATTTTAAGCAAACAAAATTAATCTAGACATTCGGATTATAATGTTCTATCTCCATGAGGATGTGACATTTTACCTGTTCTCTGCATGAGTTTCCTCCAGGTTCTCATGTTTCTTCCCACCTTTAAAATCATGTAGGCAGGTGGAGTGGCTATGCTAAAATTACCCTAGGTGTGAACAAGGGTGTAAATGTATGTGTGTACTTGTACTGACATTCCTTCAAGGGTGTATTTTAACCTTGTGTCCAGTGTTCCTGTAACAGGCTCCGGATCCCCCACGGCACTTACCAGGTTAAAATATTTACCACATACACTCAGTGGTGATTAATTCATTTGTGACAAAAAAGAAGATAGAATCTGTTAATTCCAAAGATATCTAATTTGCATCTTTGTTATTTCAGCAGCACAATTGTGCTGTTAGGGCATTTTCATCATGTTGTTATCTCTCAAAGACAAAGGAAGTGTCAGTGACAGTAGAGCATGGCGACATGACACTGAAAAATTAGCACAAAACAATTAGACACAGACACATACAGCAATATGGGCATGTTGCACCAACCCTAATGCGACAAGCCAATCAGAGATTAGTTGTTTAGTTTAATTTACCTTGTGTTGCATTACTTAGTGTTAAACTTCTACCAAATCAGCAAAAAAAAATCAATATAACCTGGGATTAAAATGTTGATCCCTGAAATTTTTTTTAACTAGGGTTATTCCCTATAAATCTTACTATAAAGCATATGAATCAATCAAATATTAAGTACATCATAAAACATTAGTTCGTGAAAACTAGGATAAAAACAGTCCTTTGCTGAACTCTTTTGTTTCTAATGTGTAACGTATGTTGCCCATTTTATAACATTAAAGCCACATTGGCTGCAATAATAATAATAATGCACTGTTCAGCTACGAAAAAGCAAAACAACTTTCAAAAAGCAGGAATAAATCTGCATGATACACAAACAAATTTTCTGAGGACCATTGTGGCATCAGGGGGCATGGTCGAGCGCAGCCAGCAGGTGGGGGAGGGGACCCCCCTTCGAAAGAATTGGGATGGATCTCGTTGGGCCATTGGACCGGTCTGCACATGGCTATCGCTTTATCTTTGTTCTAGTGGACTATGCAACGCAATACCTTGAAGCAGTGCCTCTGCACAACATTTCCGCACACAGTGTCACTGAGGCACGCTTCAAAATCATCTCCCGGGCCGGGATTTTGAAAGAAATCCTGACTGATTTGTAAATCCATTTGTACCAGCGTCTATCACCCACAAATGGACGGCCTGGTCGAACGGTTTAATCAGACACTAAAAAACCTAATTCGTAAGTTTGTCAGCGAGGATGCATGCAATTGGGATAAGTGGCTCAAACCGCTGTTATTTGCAGTCTGAGAGGTCCTGGTCCCCTCCACGGGGTTTTCCCCATTTGAAGTATTGTACAGGTGGAAGCCACGCGGCGTCTTGGACATTTTGTGGGAAAATTGGGAGGAGGGACCTTCCAATAGCAAAACTGAAATTCAATACATTCTGGACCTACACGCAAAGCTCCACACACTCACGCACTTAACCCAGGAAAATTTGGTCCAGGAACGTCAAGCCCAGCTGTATAACAGGGGTGCGTGCCTTAGTGAGTTCACAATGGGAGATTACTCATTTTATTACCCACCTCGAGCTCTAAATTACTCACCAAGTGGCAAGGGCCCTTCAAGGTCACACGGCGAGTTCGGGATGTCTACTATGAGGTGAAACATATGGATGGGGTGGGGCATGGCAAGTGTATCACCTCAACCTTCTAACATGCTAGGTTGAGGAGGTCCCTGTGGTGTTAGCAACAGCAGTTCCGGAGAGGGTGGAGCTGGGACCTGAGGTAAGCCTAAAACCAACCTCCCATCACCACCTGGTCCCTTATGGAGACCACCTCTCCCCGGTGCAAGGCACAGAGGTTGCCAGGTTGCAGAAAGAATTCTCAGACATGTTCTCGCCCCTTCTCAGCCACACACACCTAGTAGAGCACCACATTGAAACTCCCCCGGGTGTGGTAGCGAAGCTGCCCTTATCGTCTACCCGAGCACAAAAAAGGTAGTTCGGGAAGAGCGTAAGGCTATGCTTGAGATGGGGGTGATCGAGGAGTCGCACGGCGACTGGAGCAGCCCGGTGGTTTCCCGGTGGGACCATCCCAAGGCCGAAGGGATGGTCCAGTTCTATGTCTTCGTCTTTTCATCTTTATTCGTCTTCTGCTGCTTAATCCTGTACAGGGTCGCGGGGGGGAAGCTGACATCGGGCGAGAGGCGGGACACACCCTGGGCGGGTCGCCAATCCACCGAAGGGCGACACACAGAGACAGACAACCATTCACACCAACATTCAGATTAGCCAATCAGCCTAATCCCCACTGTGCATGTCTTTGGACTGTGGGAGGAAACCGGAGTACCCGGAGGAAACCCACG
>JAQMCW010000023.1:21487882-21506471 GCA_030068335.1 Chrysichthys cranchii
TCCCCACTGTGCATGTCTTTGGACTGTGGGAGGAAACCGGAGTACCCGGAGGAAACCCACGCGAACATGCAAACTCCGCACAGAAAGGCACCTGTGCCAAACCTGGGGCTCAAACCCAGGACCTTCTCGCTGTGAGGTGACAGTGCTAACCACTCAGCCACCGTGCTGCCCCCGGTTCTATGTACACTATAGAAAAGTTAATGCGGTGTCGAAGTTCGATGCGTACCCCATGCCTCGCATGGATGAGCTGCTTGATCAGTTAGGCGCAGCTCGCGTTTTTTCGACACTGTATTTAAATAAGGGATATTGGCAGATTCCCTTGACTCCCTTATCCCACGAAAAAATGACTTTTTCCACTCCATTCAGGTTACACCAATTCGTCACACTCCCGTTCGGCCTATTCGGGGTCCCTGCAACATTCCAGCGGCTCATGGACAAGGTTCTACGCCCCCACAGTGCTTATGCCGTGGCCTACCTGGATGACATCATCATCTATAGTAATGACTGGCCACGGCATCTAGAGCACCTAAGGGTCCTTGAGGCAGGCGGGGCTCACGGCTAACCCGAGGAAGTGTGCAATTGGGCGGGTGGAAGTACGGTATCTGGGCTTCCACTTGCGCCACAGGCAGGTGTGTCCTCAAAACCAAAAAGGGGGTGCGACAGTTTCTGGGGCTGGCTGGCTGTTATCGCAGGTTTGTACTTAAATATTCAGACGTCACCAGCCCGCTGACTGACCTCACTAAAACGGGTGCACCAGATCTGATCCAGTGGACGGAGCAGTGTCAACGGGCTTTTACCCAGGTAAAGGCTGCACTGTGCTGAAGCAGGCCGCTTTTACACTCCACTGACTTCTCTCTCCCTTTTGTTTTGCAGACAGACGCGTCGGATAGAGGGCTGGGAACTGTTTTGTCTCAGGTGGTGGAGGGGGAGGACTGCCTGATGCCGTACATCAGCCGCATGCTCTCGGTGTGGGAGAGCAAGTACAGCATCATAGAAAAGGAGTGTCTAGCTATCAAGTGGGCGGTTCTCAGTCTCCGCTCCTACTTGCTGGGATTCGCTTTCACCTTCTGTTTGGACCACGCCCCGCTCCAGTGGCTCCAGCGCATGAAGGATGCCAATGCATGGATCACCCATTGGTATTTAGCTCTCCAGCCCTTTAATTTTGAGGTGATCCACAGGCCGGGAGCACAGATGGTCATGGCGGACTTTCTCTCCCGATGGGGGGTTGGCTGCAGGCCGGAAGGCTCCCCGGCCTGAGTCGGGCGGTGGGGGTATGTGGCAGCAGGTATGTGGTCAAGCGCCGCCTGCTTGTGGGGGAGTGGAACTGGGGAAGGTGGCTGGCAAGTGAGCACACCTGGGGATGATTAATGTGTTCTGTTTTATTCCCTGCAGTGAATGGCACAGGGGAGATGCCACTGAACTCTCCTTTCTGTGGATGTCGGTGTGTGTGTGTATGTCAGAGTGTGTTATGTGTGTAAAAACTGAAAAGCTGATTAATAAATCTGTGAAACGCCGAAAGTCTGCCTGTATGACTCACCCTATACCAGGAACTGCTACAACCATAATGAGGGGCATACACTCAGATGATCCAAGAGAACTCTCCACTGTTTGGTACCGAAGCATGGTGGCATAAGGGGCTGAGCACATAGCCGTCTGACTCGTCCATACTGATGATGTGAAAAAGCATCAACGTGAACTCTGATTGTACAATGCCTTGTGTTTCACATTGCAGCACTAAAATGACCCAAAGTACACCACTAAAGCAGCATAGGAGCTTCTCAATGTGTAATGTTTCTAACTCTCTGAGTTAATCAATTATCATTTCACTGAAGACCATGGGTGTCCTGCTAACCGAGTATAAGATGTGCCATGAATAAAAATAATATTCATAATATTATCAGCACGGATTGTTTTATGATTTGGTCCTGTCTGCTCAAATAGAGGGGGCAGGATTTTTATTTCTATGATGTTTGACAGTAATTTATTTTTAATCACTTTATCTGATTTAAAAAAACAAACAAAAAAAAAAAACAGCAGTTGCAACAGCAAAGTTGACACAGTAAGCCCAGTAAACAAACCAACCATTCAGTGGTGGAATGTGGTATGTGAATTGAACTGAATTGAATCGAACTGAGTTTAATTGAGTTGAATTGAATTAAGGACAAATTAATCGAACATGAAATCTAGTCTGAATAGATGGCTCTTTTTTGCATATTTAACCAGTAGTCCAAATATTATGAAATGTCATATCATGGAAAATGTCATTTAAAAGAAATGCAACCAACATAATGTAACAATTTTCTTAAAATCACCTTTATTTATTTAATTGCATCTGTATGCACATATATACATGATGACCGCCATTCCAAGGCTTGCATAAACATAAACCTTAAATGTTCAGCATTGAATTTTTCTGTCATTGTTTCATTTAAAATATAATGTGCAAGACTAAAAACAACATGACACTATCAAATTATCTATGGACTGCGCCATGTAGTGTGTATTGTATAATGCTTGGTAATTCCGTGAAAATGGTAAAGTGTGTCCACTAATGTACATCCACTAAAAATAAAAGCAATGTAATGTCATGTCTTATTACTTCACAGACCAAATGAACAGCATTCAGAGCACTGAAGTTCATCTAGGCTGGACAGTATGAATTGTCCTCATGATTACCTGTCTTAGTCACGCATGCTTACCCTTGAGGTAACCTTTTAAAAAATGTGTGATTTCACTTAACCGAAACTCTGCACCTCACCACCGTTCCCCTCTATCTGTCTTAAGTCAATGCACCTTCTCCCAGAGTCTGATTCATTGACCCGTACTTCCGTTGCAAGTTGAGCCCTCTGTCATGACGAGTCACATTTGCACCTAATCCATCTTCCGTCCAGCTGTGAGTCAGCCAAATGCCACATGGACTCTAGCTCCTCTGTGCTCAATTCACACTGGTGCATGCACACTGCAGCAAATCAAGGACACTTAGCCCAGGAATTAAAGGAAAATAACGGGAACTAAGGAAATGGGGAAATGACACGTGTCAGCTGTTAAATAGAAAATAGCCTTGATTATGATCAGTCTTTACCACTTCATGAGAATGAAAATGTCTCTTAAATATATAACATACTACATTTACAGTGCCAATCAGAAATCCCTAATCTTCATCTCCTTTGTAAAATAGTGCAGGTTTTACCCAGGCAGTTTACTGAGCCGTTTAATTGCGGCAAATAACAGTGATCACACTGAAATTTAAATTTGATTTGTTCAAGAACCTAGAAGAAGGTCACCCTTTCATTTAACACTTTTATTACATTTAGCTCTGTCTGGCTTAAACAGAGTGAGTTTAGCTGAGTTTGGCCTATTATATCGCAGAAGAAAATTACAGCAATTTGTTTCCAAATATGTAAAATGTACTATATATTTTAATTAATGATTTCATTAATCTTCACTGCTATCTATTTGTACATAAATTAAATCAAATTAATAGCAAGTATAGCAAATTATACCTAGTAAACAGGGTGCTCCATACATCTAGAATCATAGGAGAAAAATAAAAAATGGCAAAACAAAAGCTTCTTTATGCTTTCTCCAAAACACGTAAAGCCAACCAACCACATCTTTTGGAACCGCTGCTGGTGCTCTGTCACATGGCAGACTAACACACTCAGAGGAAAGTGCTATCTGCTCCTTTCAGCATACATGAACTCACAGACATCCATGGCTAGCTAGTGTCCCTCTAGCCCCTTTTACACAGCCTGATCAAGGCAGGAATATTGCGCCTTTTTTTATGCCACACCCTTCTGTGTAAAAGGTCAAAATCTGGAATGGCACGCTTCTCATTCCATAGTGCAGGTTCACTAGGTATAAACACCCTGGGCAGGTCACCAATCCACCGCAGGGCCAACACACAGAGACAGACAACCACTCACACTCACATCTACGGGTAGTTTAGTGTAGCCAATTAGCCTAATCCCGTCTGTGCATGTCTTTGGACTGTGGGAGGAAACTGGAGTACCCAGAGGAAACCCATGTAGACACGGGGAGAACACACACAATGGCATGCTTTTGTTTAAATGCAGTTTAGAAATTTTATTGAAAACACTGGCAAACACATCCAAAACGTTAAGTGAAAAAAATATATAAACAGAAACAGGCAAGTAGTCAGGAGCTCAACAAACAACGCTATGAGGTTAAATCCAAAAATCCAAAAGCCAGAAAAGCAAAGCAAGATCAAAAACCAGAATATCCAAACACACACCACAGGGCTTGGTAGGTTCAGGCATGAGCACACTGAGTATTATTTTACAAATGAGTAAATTTCCAAAGCCTGTTTAGGGTGAGCGTGAACGTGCTGGTGGAGTGTTGTGCTGGGAAATGTTGTCCATTGCAGCCATGTTTGTAGGCCGAGGTGTGTTCTGGAAAGTAGAGTTTCTGGTGGATTCAGGTGATTGTGCAATAATTTACGAAATGTACATGTAATGACTTTAAAAGTTTCTATGTTTCTAATTTAAGTAAATTACTTGAAGATTTAGCAGAGTAATTATTTACTTAAATAATTGCACTTTTACATGCAGTAAAATGTTTTAATACTTTGACTACTGCTCATCAATATTCAGGCATATTTATCAACAGGAACCAACCACTTTTAAATTACACATGTAAAGTTTACATTAAAATTAAAGGTGACCCAAATCAAATATCTAAAAGTGCTTATTTGATATTCTGTTTTGTATACTGGGGAAAGTTTCCTCCTGAAGATATATCTTTTATACATTTTGCAGAACAAAAGTCATAGAGGCAGTGTTCACACCACAGACGCAGTATATAACGATGCAGCGTTCTCGTCACTTACAGTTCATGGTGTTGTTCAGTGCTCTACTCATTGTAGAAAATTGAGAAAGCATATACTGAGAAAGCATTTTGTCAATATAAGAAGTACACACAGACAGAAGTGGGAACTTCATAAACTGCCTTCATATATTATCTTTCTGTTCCTTTGGAAGGCCAATAATGCTTAAAATACCCAGTTAATGTAATCGCTTATATAGTTCAGGCATGCCCTGAGAGGAGCTTAAAATTGGATTCTTTATTACACTGGTCCATTAAGTATATTTAATAAAAAAAATTGTGTGTTTCTTGTTTATGTATTTAATTTTTATCACCTGTTATCTGTTCTGCAGTGTATATTTTTCAAGATATATATCATTAAACTATGATGAAATACTGTAATTTATATAATTATTTAAAGTGTCTGACATGCACAAAGTTTTTGAAGATACATAAACTCCAGATGAGATCAAAAGTTTGCATACCTTTGCTTAACATTAAGAAAAAATCAAGACATTTATATGGATTTTTGCAGAAATTGTATTACTTCTCACAAGTTACAATTCAAATGATTAGAATTTCTGTGCTAGAACCTAAAAATCTCAATCAGGCCACATGCAGTTTTGGCCATATGTACTTCCTAAAATATAGGATTGTCAATCTGGGCATGAAGCAAAAAAAGACATCCTCGAATTCATGGCAATGATCTGGTTTAATTCTTCATTTGGCAAGGTTAGCAAACCTACTAAATTATACAATGAAATGCTGGACATGAGTAATTTTGTTGTCGTGGGAGATTGGGGAGTCTATCCTAGGAGCACTGGAGTATCAGTCATCCACACATACGAACAGCTATTACTAAAGATAAATGAAAGAATGTGCTAAATGCCTCACTGTAAATGCACGGATCACACTGATGTTAAAGAATGTGGTCTTTCTTTGTTCCGCAGGCTTCATATCTGGCCACTCACCAGCATGAAAGTACAAAGATTACACAACGTTTATGTCGCGTCCCCAAGTATCCCATGAACACCTCTAATCTCAGACAGATGCCTGTGACCATAACTTATCTGTCATTTTGTGTATCTGCATTTGTATATAATTGGAACACATCAGTCCATATTTGTATTCGAATAATCTATTCGTAATTAGTTACATCTCTAAAACACAAACACAAAGAGGCAGAAGAAGGTGAAAGAAGAATAAATTCCACGTCATTTGTAATTTGTGCCAGATAGGAATGAGAAGATTAACAGGAATGAGAGTATTTCTAACCTTAAAGTGTGCTCATGAACTGATTTTACGTAGTAAAGAAATGTATTCTGTATATCCTATATACTTTATCTCTTTAAAAAAAAAAAAGAACTACAATATAGAGAAGCAAGTAATATCAAGTGACCTAGTGAACCTCTTCTTTGTCCTCAGTGGGCTCTCCATTCATATGTGATGCTGTCTGACCTCTATATTCTCTGTTGTATTTATCAGCAGCAGGGTGTCCAGTTTAAGATTTTCAGCTCCAGCTAAATGCCCTCCAAACTTTTAAGGTACTCTTTATAGGGCAGCTTTCTGTGGCTGCATTTTTCTTATGGCTGATTAAAAAGGAGATAGCAGGTCTCGAGACGAACACAAAATCTTTCAGCTTAAAGACGATGTCTGGTACTTTGTCCTGCTTCATATACTACCTTTGATATTTGACAGACATTATATATAACAACAGTCAGCACAAGAAATATCAGAATGGAAGGTTTATAGCAGAAAGCCTTGTTTGGAGCCTCAGTTTTGAGTCATACATGCTTTTAGAAAGTAATTTGGAAAATAAGCAGTTTATCAACTCCACAGGCTTCTGAAACACAGTGCATTAACATTTCAACACAAATACAAAAATAAATTTAGTTCTTAAAAGAACAAAGTTGTCGGGTTCAAAAGTTTTGGGTTTTTTTTTTCTTTCTGTAAATCTTTCAGTCACGTTGGTTAAACATGCGTCTCATAAAACAACACAAGTTCACAGACATACTGCAATATGTGCTAACACTTTTTTTTTTATAAAGGCCATATCTGAAACGAACTATCGGTACATTCATAAAGTTATAATGGATTCAAAGGCATATTACACATTGTTATAACTGCCTAAATAAATATGCTACACTGTTTTAGCAATCTTTATTAAACATAAGGAATTCTAAATGTAGAGAATTTAAAGTAATATTGGTAACATTATATTACATAAACAAACTGCACTCCACTTTGTATACTGCAGTCTATATATGTTTTTATTATATGTGCCATGTAGGGTTAGGGTTTATTTTGGATTAAAGGTTTCAAAAAAAATCTAAAATGACAGGCGAAAACATAGAATCGATAAACAGACAATGGGAGAGATAAAAAAAAAAACAACCAGGAACCCGAACAGTGATCAGTACCAGAAAATCAATGGACTATTAATCGAGGCTTGGTAACAACAGGTACAAAATACAGAGGGTATACTTTGCAATGATGGTGCAAACTGTAAGTCCGTATACACTGTCAGCTGTTACTAGGTGACTGAGTCCAGGTGTGTGCAATCAGCACGAGGGTGAAGGAAACGTGAGAGAGTCTGTAGTGTTTTGGTGTTGTAGTTCTCGGTGGTCATATTTGTCGACCGTGGTGTGATCTGAGAGTTGGCATGCTGATTCCAGCTTTGACATGACAATATGCGCAGTGTATCTCATAAGGGTTTTCTCCAAATAATACCAGTGACAATATTAGGGGAAAAGATCAGAAAATAAAACATTTGGTTTCATATGTCTTTATATGTGACATATGTCATTTCTTTTAGAATTGGCACGTGTTAACAATTCATACTGCATCATACCCAGCACCTCATAACTAATACATGAATGCAGGTGTTGCCAAAACAGATTAAAATTAAAAGTGTGTTGTTGACCTTTTCACTTTTCAGTAGCTTGTACAAAAAGAAATGCATGTTTCCTGGTGTGAACAGACTGAGACCTTGACATGATGCTTGAGCTGACCCTTGACACGACCTTTCATGTGATGCTAGCATTAGGCATCCCAGGTGAATTCAGGTTTAAACGTATCTTGGCTATGAACAGCAAGCTACATCTACATTGTACACCGTATGGTGATGATACTGTAGACTACACATCTGTGAAATAGATAATACAAAATAAATTTCTTCTCAGATAACTGATGAGAATCACACATGGAACTAGTTGAATGTGATTTACTTATGTGGCTTTATGTATCAAATATCATTTAAAGTTTGTCTGTTTTGAGGCACGATTGTCGCTACTTTATGAGGTTTAAGGTTTTAAATTCTTCAAGGTGAATTAACATATTTGCTTGGAGTTCTGTGTTTCCTGCATCTAAGGTTGGCTGGTTGTCAAATACGGTCAGATGATATTTCCTAAGAAATGTTGTCCTTTTCATTGGCTTTATAGCGTGTAGAAAGCACTTCACAAAAACCATTTGGGTTTGTTTTTTTTGAAAGAGCTGACCTTTTGCCATTTTTCTTTTTTATTTGATATTTAAAGTGACTTACCTTTCTAACTTTCCACCTGTCTTCATTTAGTAGTACTGTACTTGCAAATGGATGCTTTTTTTTTTTTTATCTAGCAAGTCTCTATTCATTTTTAATTTAAAGATGCTGATGCCTTTTCAACTATACAGAAACTGGACCTTTTTTTAAAAGATCATTTGAAACCAAACTTACAGTCATGATATTAAAAAAAAGCTAGAGTCTAGGACATGAATACTTATTTCTATAAAATAGCTTGAAGGAGAGAAAATATGTGCTCATTTAATTGAAAGAAGCAGCTATATGTGTGTTTACTGGAATAAATAGTAATTGAGTATGTATAAAAGGAATATTTGTCTGTGGAAAATAAAAGAATTTCTAAAAAGAGACTCTTTTCATATGAGACCAGACAGAAATCCGACTTAAGCCCTATAATAAATTTTATGTGGAACTCGTGTGGTAGTCCTTGGAGGCAAATACTAAAACAATAAATGTGCCTTACAGAGGCATCTGAAAAGGTAAAATAGCGATGGCTTTGTATTTGATTAATGGAACAAATTTTATCATGATAAATCACACATTGTGGTAAACAATACCAAAATAACTTACTGAAGGCAAACAGAGGAAAAGCCCATCTTACAAACTTAATGCTATAATAATGCTCAGTATCTAAGGAACTGTGTTTCTACTGTTGGCTTTTTCAGACACAAACAAGATGTGCAAGTTTGTGAGCTTTATATTCAACTAATATAATGCAGTACACATTTAGAGCACAATTTAATCCTGATGCAGCCTTTTAATTTTGTTGTTTGCGACTTTCTCGTCACAAAAAAATTGCTGCATGAGTACATTGGTTATGAAAACGGCCAGACAGAGCTGTCAGGCATGACAGCCAAGAGGACGTTTTTGACTGTCACAATCTATGCAGAAAAAAGAAAGTGCTGGCAGGGCTCCCGAGGAACAGAACAGTGTTCGGCTTCCTCTCATGCATCAGCTCACTTGCACTGCATTTAATGCTTGGCTGGAGCTGTTCACTTCATCTCAGCCTCTCAGCTGGCCCATTCCACTCTTTCAACCCGTTACACACAATGAGTCTAATCACGCTATCATCATATGTATGGAAGGCTTGTGGGAATTTATTTTTTTATTATTATTATAAAAGGGAAAGCATGTCCCTGGATAAAATCAGTTCAACAGCAGCAGTAGGTTACTTTTTAAATGAGTGAGAGGCTGTATATTTTCTTAAGGTCTTGGGTACTATTTTAAGATGCCTAATATGTCATTTATTATAGACATGCTGGCTTGACAGGGAAATGTGTTCTATCCTGAAGTATAACAGTGTAACATCTCAAAGGGTTTTATACCTCTTATACAACCACAGTTTGCCAGCAATATAAAGTTGTTTTTATTAACTGAAGGGGGGGGGGCAGCAAATGTTTAATTTGTTTAATGTTTTGAAATCATCACTGTCCTCCCCAGTCCCTTTTTTTGCTCTTGAAATTTATAATTAAAGGCAGCTTGTCATGCCGAAGATAAACCACAAACCTTTCCATTCTGAAGACCATCCCATGACAGAAAACAAAGTTACAGCATTACCCCATTTCAAAGATCTGATACTGGAGACTCCTTCCAAAAAATGTTATTCTGGGCACACTTAAACCAAACACCATGTCAGTAACTACACATGCTTTAAACTCCATTTATGTGGAGCTTCCACCACACAAGGTCCTGTGTAAATTGTTGCCCAAGAAACAATTATGTATTAGAATGAGTATATTAATATAAAACTTGCAGCCAGAACTACTGTCAGGGACATACTCTTAGAAAATTAATCAACACCTTCTGACCAATTAGAAATTGAGTATTCAACAGTATTGTAGTATAATTAAATAGAAAACATAAAAAGTACAACTATATAAATATAAGTAACATCTCAAATGGTGTTTTCAAACTGGAACTCGAGTGCACTCCATAGAGTCTTCAATATCATCGTCATAATCTTCTTCTTCTTCTTCATCCTAGCATTAGTCTCGCGCCGTGCGGGGTCCGCTGTTTTCACAAGCCACCTCGGGAATTGTATCATCTGATGCGACCATGGAATACACTCACACCTATGGGTAATTTAGGGTAGCCAATCCACCTAATGTGCATGTCTTTGTACTACGGGAGGAAACCAGAGCACCCGGACGAAACCCACACGGACACGGGGAGAAGATAAAAACTGCAATATCATCGTTTTAATAGACGTGTGAAATCTGCAACTTTGGTCCAACAGTCTTTGTTTGGGACAATGCTCCATTTAGTTCCTACTGAGTCCACAAAGATTCACCTAACAAAAATTCTGGCACACTGTTTAGTATTTGAATGTAGCATTCACTCTGGTAAGAATGGAGAGATGTAAAGATGTAAGAATTACAAGAGTCAGGGCAGGTAGACAAGGTAAGTTTACTCTTTATTACTGTCTACTGGCTCAGTAATTAATTTCAATTAATTCAATTAATCAGCTTTATTTTATATATTTGTCTAGATTTAACAAACTTCACATTCAACAACCTTAATATTTGCTAGGTTATGTCAGATTTGCAATTGAGCACTATTAACTTACTCTGACAGGAGGTTGATAATGCAAACTGCCAAACATTATTCTTGATAGCATTAGCTAACGTGATGTTACTTAATGAATGTGTTGCTGTAAAGGTGCTTATTCAGCTTCTGTTTCTTGCTGTCATGTTACTGCGTTTAGAAGCCCTTGGAATTTCTACTCTGTTATTTTTTGTTATTATGTTGTTATAATAGTTGTTATACTAAATGCTAATAGATTTTAAAATATTGAAAAAAAAGAAAGAAAAGGAAAGTAAAAAGGAAAAATAAAAAAAAAATTTAAAAAAAACATTCGCTCAGGACAGGAAGTCCTGGTTTGGGATCATTTTCGTCCCACTGCACATTTACATTATCCCATTACAGATATTTATGGCACTGTATAAATGCAAATTTAATGAAAATTAAAGCAAGTTACAAATAGTTTTAGCACTTTTATATCTTGCAGTAGGCTAGCACTCTCTTACAAGCTAATTTGCAGGGGCACTGATGTATGACAGAAGTTTTCTAGTTAGCATCAGAGCTAGACAGCTAGCTGTTTACATAACTGCGTTATGAGCAAACATAGCTACTGGTAGCTTAAAAAATTAAGTAGGAAAAGAAATCAGTCATGCTAACAGTGTATATAAAAACATTTATGAAATTTTGTGTTATCTGGAGCAGCTGTCATCTTAGTATATCTAATTTTAATAGTAGTAAGTTAACAATCTAAATTTAGACTACCTAACTGAGCTATCTTCAGGCATCTGTCACATTAGCTTTAGCTAATATTTTGTTATCTCATTCATTTGATAAATATTTTTGCTGTAAAAGTATTTTACACATAGCTTGTGCTTTAATTGGTCATGCTATTGCTGCTATACAAGCTCTTAAAATCTCTAATATATTACTATTAGGTTAATATGGTAGTTTTATAAGTGTTAGAATTAAAAAGGTCAATACTTGCCAAAGACAGGAAGGTCTTGGTCATAATAATTTTTTGTTCTACTGCACATTTATAGACTACGTCCCACTGCTTTAATGTATGACTCTGTATCTAGGCATACTTAATGAAAATCAGTTGATCTTACATGTGTATCTCTCCATAGACGGTTCCTTTACAGGCTAATTAATAGGTGTGTTGTATGACAGTAGTTTGCTTGCTAGCTAGCAGGAAAGCTAGAGAGCTAGCTGTTTATATAACTGTGTTCCAGTAGATATAGCTAAAGGTATCCTAACAAATTTACAAATGTTAGCTTGGAGTTAACAAAGGTTATAGTGAACAAAACAAAACTGCATGAAACTGTGTGTAATCTACACAAACCAATCTAAACAAAACTACAATGCTACTTTAGTAGCAATTAGTTACCAATTATTATGGCAAGACTTACCTTCACAAACATGTAATGCAGCTAAAGCAATAGCTTATGTGACTCCAAATCTACTTAAAAATTAACTTTAATATGGAACAAAAATGCTGATATCCTGATCTGCTGTGAAAACCATCCAGCTAAAAATACCACAAACCCCAAAAGTCATACAGAGGATATCTTTAACAGACCCATTCATTCCACGTGTAAAAGAAATAAATAAAATAAAGTACTGTACATAAATACCTGTAAATGCATAAAGTATATTTTAATGGTACTGAGGTCAGGAAAAGGCTCCCTAAATCCTATCACATTTAATTCCATTTCTGTAAAGTAAAAAAAGCAATGCACTGTGAGCCAGTATCACAAAAACGAATCCAGCACCTTGTTGTGATATATTTTCAACCCCAAGTTTATCTTAAGGATTAACTATCTAAATAGTTCTTATGAGTATGTGCCTTCACTCTGCAGGGAAGAAAGCTCTACAGTAACAGAAATAATTGCTGATCTGTAAATCAGCCTATTTGTGTTGTATCACAGTGAAGTTAATGACATAAACAGGAAATCTCAAATGAACGCTGAACAAACCGAACATCTTTGTTTATTACAGAACTCACTGAGCAAAACAAATACAAGCAGGAAAGCTATCAAAAATGGGTTTTCTGCTTAAGGCTGTAAAAGAGCAATGGATCACGTATCCAGTTCCAATGTTTTAGAATCGAGAGTCCAGCTGCATTGGCACAAGTGAGAGTCACGCAACACTGTAAGGGCTCTCATAAACCAAACAGCCCTCCTCATTAATTACACTAATAAAAGAATACATTTTTGCTCTTCTCTGTGTGTGCACTCACAGCGTCCAAACACACTGTTCATTTCTGCACTCCTGAATCACTTTCATGCTTGGTCTCATTTGTAACCAGCCATGGCCAAAACAGGCAAAAAGCTTCCTACTTCTCCTCCGTCAGAAACTTACATTCATCAAAACCCTGAGGCCCAATGTTAGTCCTAAAGACAACATCACCAACCTACAATCACGATGTTGTGGAGCACGACATGCTACGTGCTCCAGAGAAGCTGCAGAATGGCTAAAGAATGCATCGTTAAAAGTAAATAAGGTGAGTTTAATCTTAGACCAAGGAGAAGTTTCCAGGTTACTCTTCCAACAGCTTCTTTTTGGAGGATAGCCAGAGTCCTGACATGTATGAAATGTGAAATTACGGTTATACAGCCGTGAGATTGGAGTATTCCCTCCATTACAACTTGGAAAATACTCAAAACCTTACAGGCCAAACCAGTCACGTATAACATCTATTACATAATTTAATTTAATCTCCATATTTTACTCACTCTGGTCCATCTGGTGGTCCAGCTCAAGATTTTGCAGAGAGCTTACAGATAGATAGACTGATTGGTTATCACGTTCTTAACCAGTTCGAATTGCGAATTTATAGAGTTTATAAAAATCTACTTTTTTAAGTCATTGCAATATATAGGTGAATAAAGAAAAGCAAAGTATGTTTATCAGTTATATATGAGTAGTTTATGATCAAAATTTACTGCTCATAAAGCTCATATACTATGTGCATGTGCTCAGCAGGGGAATTACTATCTGTATTAAAATCCCAGAAGCACATTAAAGTGCTGGACTGTCCTGGACTGGTATATGGACTACTGTTAACTAATTATTGCACAAACGAGGTGAATACCTTTAAAGAAGAACATGCTGAGCTAACATTACAACATACTGTACAGACTGACTACTGCACAAGTTTACAGTGCGTTTTTGCTGCAGATTCCAGGTCAAGTTCAGTGCAACCATCAAATGTGACACTGTTGGTTTTCAAACAAAAAAATGGTTACACTATTTCCATTTTAAAATGTTTCCATTGTAAAAACATATTTACAAATCATTTCAGTCCTAAGAAGAATTGGAGAGTGAAACTGTGCTGCTTCCTATATACTGTACCTGCCCACTCAAACAGTAATCCAATCAGCCAATCATGGGGCATAAAATCATGCAGATACAGGTCAATAGCCTCAGGGTAATCCATCCAGTCATTATCTATACCACTTATCCATAAGGATCACAGGGAAGCTGGATCAATTCCAGCTGACTATAGGCGAGGGCGGGGGTTGCCAATCTATTTGGAGGGCTAATACAGAAATGGGCACTTGCATTCACACTTAAGGGCATTTAGGTTAACCAGTTAACCTAACCTGACTGTCTTTAGGCTGTGAATGGCAGCTCTGGATGTGGAAATAGCTTGTTGATGATGCAGATTAGAGAAGAATGGTAAGACTGGTTCAAGCTAACAAGAAGACTACAGTAACTCAAATAATCACGCTTCAGAAGTGGCTTTAACAGTGAAAAAACACATCAGGTTCCACTCCTGTCAACCACGAACCAAGAATCTAATGCTATGGTGTGCACCGGCTCACTAAAACTGACAGCTGAAGATTGTGAAAAGACCAGGTGATATTTTTTTCAAAATTCCAACAGTCTGAAATTACTACTACTACTATTATTATTATTATTATTATTATTATTATTATTATCATTATTATTATTATTATTATCATCATTATCATTATTATTATTATGACTGAGGCCATTTATTTTAGTTTTGTACATAATTACTGTATAATTACTTAAAATTACAAACAATAAACCCATTACCATCCAGGCTAAAATTCAGTGACAGCTTTTACTTTACTTACTCAGTACTACTACAAGAAAACCGATGTAGTTACAAGAATGAGGTATTTTACAAGAGGAATCTGGACAGCATCTGGAAGTTGAAGGGGTTAAAATGGCTAAAGACATTTTGTTGGAAGAAATTTTATTGTCATGCAACTCAACAAGTATCCATATTTTCCTCTTTTGATTTCATATTGCATTTTATATTTTGGTAATTAATCATTTTGTGACCTGTGGGCAGTAACATTATTATTCACAAATAAAAAACTCTTTTTCCACACTTTTCCAAGGATACATCAGAAGCCAGGAAAACTTGCGCTTGCCACATAAAAGACAGCAACTTCCCCAAAGACGTGTCAATGCTTTAGCATGTGAAAGTTACACTTGGCACAAAAGTGAAAATGGTAGCCTCAGATTTTCACCCACAGAAGACGTCTGAATAAGTTAAATATTTAAACATGTTGTCCAAGCTTAATTTTCCTTGGGTTAGATACAGATTAACATACTTTTGGAACACAGAAATACTTTGAAAGCTCAAATTCAGGTATGTGTGATGGTTCATGGGAAAACAGATCACGGCAAAAGTATGTATAGTGCACCTAGAGAAAGCTGACAAGAAAGGCAGCAGGTAAAAGGGCAGATCTGCAGTTGACATATATATGGCTCAGGGATCGTGTCTCCACACTACAGTGGCTTATAATTCAACCCTTTGAAAAGCTGCTTTCAAAGTCCAGAAAAAACATGCACACATTCTTTTTAGGTGTGCTTCCAATTACAGCAGGCACTGAGAGGCAGCATCTATCTATCTCTGGCCAACTCTTGTTTCCTCTCTCTTTTTCAACACTGTAATGTTCCACTCTGATCATTTCATTTAAAATGAATAAAAGATGCTTCCCCCAGTGTATACTTCATATTGAGTGCACTGTAAAGTTGACTTTTCCCCTTTGTAACTCACTCACTCACTCCACTTGTCACTTTATCCTGTTCAGGATCGCAGGGGGAAGCTGGGGCCAATCCCAGCTGACTTTGGACGAGAGGCGGGGTACACCCTGGACAAGTCGTCAATCCACCGCACGGCCAACACACAAAGACAGACAACCATTCACACTCACACCTACGGGCAATTTAGAGCAGCCATGTAGCCTAATCCCCTCACACAAGCCCACACAGACACGGGGAGAACATGCAAACTCCACACAGAAAGGTGCCCAGGTCGACCCCGGGGATGGAACCACGACCTTCTTGCTATGAGGATAACCACCACACCACCATGGCACCCCTCTTTGTAACTTTACAATAATATTCCAAATGACTGATGTGAAAAGAACGCATCAATACAGGATTGAAAACGACACTTTGAATTCAAATGGCGCACCTTTTTCCAATAATAACCACTTCAGCCCTTGGCTAGAATGCAGGCGCAGATGGTAATAAATCTTACACATAATGTGCTTCTATATCCACAGGGACCCCCCCCCACCCAAAAAAAAAAACAAAAAAAAAAAAAAAAACCTGAACACAAAGCAATGCTCGAGTTCCACAGATGCTCAATACACACCATATCAAGATGATGGTACGCCTCATAACACAAACACAGAAAAAAATCACAATATTCTTAATGAGTAATGAATCCATAACCCTTTACCACTGCGCACAGCTGTCTCT
Organism: Chrysichthys cranchii; assembly: GCA_030068335.1. Lineage (NCBI taxonomy): Eukaryota > Metazoa > Chordata > Actinopteri > Siluriformes > Claroteidae > Chrysichthys > Chrysichthys cranchii. The sequence continues at coordinate 21,504,534 of JAQMCW010000023.1, forward strand.
AATGATGGCTTCACCATTTAAAATAAATTTCTCATTAAAGGTCCATGTGTGCATTTTGAATTATATTACATGGGGCGGAGATAGAGAAAGAGACAGAGAAAGAGGCCATGAGAGAGGGAGAAAGAACTAAAGAGACCAAGAGAGCGAGCGAGGGAGGGAGAGAGAAAGAGAGAGAGATCCTTCGTTTTTATGATGGCTAATAAAAGCCACATTATAATTCCCTCATGATCCTCTGGACATTTATTATAAAAAAAAAGGCATTGTGATTTTTCATATCTTTGCGCACGAGTATAAAAGTCTTCCATTTTAACACAAGGAATGTTCTGTGCAGAAAAGAAGAATTTTGGGGAGAAAGGGAAGGGAAAAAACTAACAAAGTTTATATCTGAAGTAGGAATATTATCACTAAGATAGCTGAAGGCAGTTTCACATTTTCCGAAGCATTTTTCATGACAACAATTTTGTCTTTCTTTCTTTCTTTCTTTCTTTCTTTTTTTTCCTTTTTTCATGACATATTTAGACTTAGTCTGTGGTTTTAAATCAGCTTTGAATTTGATGAGATGAATGAGGTGCATTAGAGAAGAAGACACATGGAACTAATGCAGGGTAACAGGCTGCCAGAACTAGACATTGAAATCAATGATCTGAGTTAGAATTAAGCAAAAAAATATTTAATGCAATACAGATTACTGTTTTGTAACATAGAACTTATTTTAAAAAGTATTTAAAGGAATGATATTGCAAAGCATGCCTCTTATCAAAAGGACACATACATCAACACATTACTGATTTCCTCCCTGTAATGAAGGCCAGCTCTGGCATTATGGATGAGACATTTGAACTCGTATTGACATGTGGCCTTTCAGGGAAAATGCAGCTCGATATTCAGAAATAAGTTGGTCATGTGCATATTACAGATGAATGTTACAGAACACAGGAACAGTGAGCTTTTGAGAGCTATGTGATCAATGTTATGAATTTTAAAGCCTCTTTCAGAAACATGATGACATGTCTGCGGTCCACGTGGCTGTGTAAGTCATTGTTTTTTGAAACAACTGTGAATTGTGAATAAACGAAGAAGGAATTATGTTAAATACAGTGTGAACTTAATGTGAACTTAAATGGCAATTTAAGGATAATTTACTTTCTTGTGATTGTATAATACACTTCTAAGATGTGTTGTGAGAAGTGTTCTATTTATATGGAATTGCTTTAATATATAAATGATTTAATCTTTTATTCATGTATTATATAACTGTGTATACAGTTTTAATATTTAATGAACGTTCCCTAACAAATTTCCATTCATGATGCTTACATAGCAAAGCTTTCTGTGTGGAGACATTTGATTAACTTTATTATTTTTTTAAGGAGCCTTCAGTGTCAGTGCTTTGAACCCATTAGTTTTCCACCTTACAAAAGTCTTCACATTGTAAGGCTTTGCACTTTCCCCGTAACATGACAAGCTGTCATTTTTGTCTTATTAGCCTGAATAGACGGAAAAAAGAGAAGGGTGTGTGTAGGAGCAAATTTTATAGCTGCTACAATGTGCTGCTGTATGTGACAACATAAACAAACTTGTTTCGTGAACATTCCACTGCAGTAAATATAACTATAAGCAGATAAAATGTATGTTGCATTCTTTAAGTTAAAATTATAAACAGTGACAAACTGCAGTGGTATAAGTAGAATAAATAATTTTGAGACTCTCTCTCTCTCTCTCTCTCTCTCTCTCTCTTAGTCCTGTCATGCCGTCCAGCACACAGGGTGCCAAGTGGCCCCCACGGGCTCGTTGACATTTCCGGAGCTAAATGCATTCTACAGGTTGAGGTTGCTAGCCCCACGCACAACCTCCCCTAACTTGGGACTTGGGTTCACACACACACACACACACACACACACACACACACACACACACACACACCTATGGGCAATTTAG
>JAQMCW010000023.1:21534518-21548095 GCA_030068335.1 Chrysichthys cranchii
TGAACCAAGTAAAAAAAAAAAAAAAAAAAAAAAAAAAAAACCTTAAGTGATAACAGGAACCGATATTTTTCATGGATTTTCCAAAAGTATACTAAAGTGCTAAAAGTATGGTTTATCCTAAATAAAAATTGTTAGCATTCACTGTGGTATCAGAAGAATAAAATAATTCTGGATGTCTTGGTAAAAAGTGATGAACTTTGGGTTGATATCTGCATCACACTATTGTTATTACATATATGAATCCCTTCATTATATAGTTTAGTCATCTATTTCATTGGCACTGCTAAGTGCACAAAATAACGTCTGTGTAGATGTTTTCCGAGACCAAAGGACAATTATTTAAGCAAATGAGGCCAATCCAGTTGTGTTTAATCTCAAAGTCAAATCTGCATTATACTGGAAAATAGCTCATTAGATATGTTAAGGATGCTGAAAAATGGTTACATATTGCTTTAGAAATGATGTATATTGTGTTGTGCGTTTTTGTTTTTTTGCATCTTGCAGATCATTGATCAGGAGATTAACCCTTTTGTGGACAAGTGGGAGGAGGAGGGTCAATTCCCTGCACACAGAGTCTTCAAGATCCTTGGGAGCGCTGGATTTCTGGGAGTCAATAAACCCGTTGGTGAGCTGACTACACGTTTTTAAATTAAAGTGGCCAGAAGCTACAGAGTAAATTAACTCTTTTTCTCCCTCCCCTAATTGTCTGTGTGGGAATGGAGATGAGCAAAATCTGATGCATGAGAAAACAGTACGAGTTCGATAATGGCAATATTAATTAAGGTTGAGTTATTCTGAATAGGCACGTTCACAAAGGAATAGATAACAGTGCACTTCTTTAACGTATTTCCGAGTTAAAACTCCTAAATTTATTATAAGCAGCAGGACTGGGCTTAAAGATGCTGAATATTAATTAAACGTATCGTCAGTGACTAGACTTTAATTTGTCTTAAATAGCAAGTCATTATCAAAGTAATATTTAAATAAGTTCAATGATTAAATGTGCATTAAGTGGTATTTCATATTGAAGAGGAAACACATTGCAGTCTATGAAACTTTGAATAGGGACAAAAAAAAAAACTTGCCAAAAAATCACATTAACTTATGATTTTTTCCCCTTGCTCCTCATTATGTGTTCCTTAAAAATTATAGGCTTTATGTTCTTTTTTTTGTTTGTTTGTTTGTTTGTTTTTTTTTCCTCCATGTTTCAAAGATGTGGGACTTGGAGGGAGCGTGTTTGGAGCCACGAGGAATTTAGTTTATAAACCAAAGGGTCAGGAGAAAGAGGCTCTTGCTTTAAGAAATGCTGACACTGGGAATGTTTTGCATTAGCAGGGAGGATTAAACAAGAGCTTCAGAGGCCTAACCTGTACATAAGATTACCATCTGGGAACTCAACTCGCTTCGTCAGATCTACATACAACCTTTGTTACTTGTGAACCATTTACTGTCCATGACATTACTTTAACTGGAATACTAAAAGGACTCCTGGCAGTTTTATGAGCAAAAACTGAGAGGATTAGGTTTTCATTTGAGACATTTATATTCTCTTTATCCCCAAGAGAGAGGAATCATATTTTGTTAGAAATACAGTAAAAATTAACTGAAAACTCTCAATATTTGTTTAGCTTTAAGCTTAACATTTCTGATTTTTTGTGGCTCAAGTTGTACACGTTCAGAAGAAATGATTTTCAGAACATCTGAAACTCAAAGATTTCTCACAACTATTTGGTAACATCTGCGCCTGAAAAAAAAAATTATACCACCACACTGCACCGAAGTGCAAATTCTCAAATCCGATTGTTTAGAAGACATTGATTAATTGTAAGGAAACCAGTTTGAGTTGACATACACTTTGTGACATGATGCATTATCATGCTGGAAGTAACCATTAGGAGGTGGTTAAATTGTGTCCATAATAGTGTGCATGTGGTCAGCAATAATTGGTTGGGGCAATACACAACTGGTATTAAATGGCCCAGTGTGTGCCAAGACAACTGTCTGAACCCTTGACACAAAGCAGGTTGGGTCCATGGGTTTGTGCTGTTGATGCCAAATTTTGACCCTGCCATCTGCATGTAGCAGCAGAAATTAAGATTCATAAAATCAGATGATGTATGTTCCAGTCTTCAGTTGTCCAGTTTGTGAATCTGTGCTTCTGTAACCTCAGATTCCGGCTGTTGACTGACAGGAATGAACCTGATGTGGTGTTTTGCTGTTGTAGCCAATCCACTGCAAGGTTCGATGTGTTGTGTATTCTGACATGCTTTTCTTCTAACCACAGCTGTACTGAATGATTGTTTGAATTACTGTAGCTTTTCGGTCAGCTTGAAAGTTTGTCCATTCTCCTCTGATCTTTTATATAAGCAAGGTGTTTTCATCCACCCAAAATGCTGCTTTGTGTGTAACCAGCCCCTCTGACACCAACAGCCATGCCACAGGCAACATTGCTGAGATCACTTGTCTCCCATTCTAATATCAGATATGAGTATTAGCTGAAAGTCTTAATCTGTATCTGCATGATTTTGCAATTGCGATGTTGTCGCATGGTTTCTGTTTTTTTGGGGGGGGTTTGGTTCCCCCCCCTTAAATTTATGATCAGTATCACGGACTTGTCAGATAGAACCTTATAACTAGGGATGCATTTTCACAGTGAAAACAAATACGAGTGCGGCTCATGACGACTGGATGCATGTGTTGGGTGAGTTGGTCTGAGCCATGAAATTAAGTTTGGTGGATTTCTGATGAAGTGTGACCAAACAGGAAAACTGATTCTGAGACTCTATTCATTTCAATAGAAAGAAAAGTCAGGAGAACAAGAACGAGTACATCTTTAAAAAGGTGTACACAAGCACACTATCCAGGTACAAGACAACAAGCTGAAGTTGTTTTTGGGTCAATAAGTTCAAAATTGTGGGTAAAGAAATGGGGATTTTTAAAAAAAAAGACAAATAACAATAGTATTTATTACAAGATCTTGAAAGTGAGTCATGTATTAGTCTCACCTCATGAAAATCTGTTACATGCAAAAAAGCAACAACTTCGTAGTAAAAATGAGAACATAGTCATGCAGAACACATGGCCTTCCTTTTCAGGGTCGTTTCAGAGTTTGTTGAGACGAATTTATAGAGCTGAGTGAAATCCTTATTGGTGTCGACATGAAAAATCTCTTTCCACTGAGGAATCATTATCCCCAGTGCTACAGTCACTTACGAAGAGGAAAGAGTGTGAGCTCGATCTCTGACACGGTTGGGTACCACATCAGTGACCTCTCCTCCCTGCCTCAGAAATCTTGTTATTTTGACTTGTGAAATATTTGGTGGTTGCTTGACTTGGCAGCTGACCAATTTTTTTTCTTTTCTCTAAAAGAACGTTTCGGTCCTCTATCAGGCTGAGTTGTGTTGTTTGAAACTGGTTGCTCCGTATCAACATATTACAGTGTGTGTGCATTTTAATTCCAATTTTGGTGGCAAAATTTTTTGGGTCCCGTTTTTGTATTAATAATAATGATAATCATTAAATAAGTTTCTTTTTTAAGCCTGTCTTGAGCAGTTTCAAAACCTTTAACACTGCTGTTCATTTGGGGAAACTCCAGGTTATTTAAAACTTCTCTTTAATTGCATGCTTTGATTTATTTAAGCATACTCTCCCAAGTGTAGATGTAAAACAGCTTGCATTCAATCATAATTAGAGCCATGATCGTGAAGTACACAGTAAAAACCTGACAATTTCAACTGACTGAACTTAAACCATATCCCATTCTTCAAGGTCTTTGTAGTAGTCGCCTCTGTGAGATTTGGCGCTTGGTGGCTGTTTGTCTCATCAAGAAACTGAATGTTATCTGTCTTGATGCTTCATTTAAACATATCAGAGCCGATGTTCTTTTTCCTCTTATCTGCCTGCTGTTTTAGGCCTCATCACTGCAATGGCCTTATCGCTCTACAGCTGTATCTGTTTCCACTGCTTTCACTTTCCTGAACCACTACTTTCCTCTGCTGGAACCAGACACACCAGGAGAAAATGATCTATACTGCTGAAGGAAATGTTGTGAAGAGTTTTGTATAATGTGCTTCTATAATGTGTAATGGATGAATGCTCTCGGATAAGGTGAAATGTTTTTTGAAATGTTTGCATCTTAAAGGTTATTTGCGTTACTCATTTGTGGCCCGACACTGCAAAGCTTTCCATTTATACTGTTGCATAACTAAAAATGCTGTTACTTGATAGATAGTATAATTAGTTTCAAGCAAGTAAATTGTAATGCTATTTAGTGTGCACTGTAGCTCAACAGAAATCAAGGGAGTTGCAGTTAATCATTTGGACTTATTTGATGTTGACAGAATATGGAGGTCTGGGACTGGACTTCAGCTACAGTGTGGCTGTAGCAGAGGAACTGGGCAACATCAACTGTGGAGGCGTACCCATGGCCATCGGTGTACAGACCGACATGGCTACTCCTGCACTGGCCAGGTAACTTTGAGTGTTTTCTCTTAAATGTGGTATATCAAATAAATAACTATCAACTGTGGGCCTTGATAGGATCCACACAATAATTGAAAGTTACACCTGCACATCCAGGACTCACAGATTTTAATTTCTGACTTTTCTGCAATCTTCTGCATTGCTCTGGTGCAAGTTGTTGAGGCTATATCTGTGTAAATGAATTTTCTTTTATTAAAATATCGATTTGTTATGCCTTGTTTTTTCATCACCATCTCATGGGGTATTTGCTTGCAGTAATGAAAGGAACAGATTGTGCCAAATAATGAATAATGTTCAATTATTGCTTTGAGGGATGTAACTGAACTCAATGCCGATGTAGATTTGGATCTGCAGAGCTGAAAAAGGAGTTCTTGCTTCCATCCATAATGGGAGACAAAGTGGCTTGCCTGGGAGTGAGTGAAGTTGGTGCTGGCTCTGATGTTGCAAGTAAGTACATTGTTCCCCTTAAGGAAAAATGTGACAAGGGATTAACATGGACTTGAGACACAAATTTGATTTAAGTGAAGAAAAGCATTTTAGCCAAGACGAGATGTTAAGCAAAGCTAACCGATGCATACGGCATTTTGTCTGTCTGTAGGGTTTTTTTTTCTTAATGTTCTTTTTTCCTGTCTCTCCAAGGGAACAATTAATGGTTCAAGAGAGTTTCCTTCTTTATTTCAGAGCCTTTTTAGAACACTAAAAGGGTTAGTCATCCACAGAGTGTACCGTTAAGTGAATGTACTGTACTGTTATGTGAACCTTTTTCTAAGAGCACACAATGGCAAAACTGGATGGTGGGAATTCAGAGTTCCCCTAATGTTTTCCTTTAAAAATACACTGTTACAGCATCCCCTCCTTAAAACCCAAAATGGTAGGTGCGCGTTTCCTCTAACCTGACTTTGGGAAGTGGTAATAGTTTCCTCTGTTTTAGAATTTGAACAGCAATTTTTGCAGACACAGACAAAAAAAAAAAGAAATGCTGTCGTGTTCCAGGCATAAAGACGAAGGCTGTGCGTAAAGGAGAAGAGTTTGTTATTAACGGGGGAAAGATGTGGACCACCACTGGAGTGCAAGCAGACTGGATGTGCCTCTTGGCCAATACAAGCGAGGGGCCACCACACAGGAACAAGTCCCTCATCTGCCTACCCATGAATCTGCCTGGTAGGAGCAGGGAGCAGCTTGTCCTCAGAATGTAGGCTTATGTATGACAATTGAGTCCTGTTCTGACAGTGCCTTAACTTTTTGCCATCTTTACTCTGATCTGTTACAGGAATTCATATTGCCCGTAAAATTGATAAGATGGGCATGAGGTCCTCGGACACGGCAGAGGTCTTCTTTGAGGATGTTCGGGTGCCATGTAAAAACATCATAGGTGAAGAGGGAATGGGCTTCATGTACCAGATGCTGCAATTCCAGGAAGAACGCCTTTGGGGAGTGGCCAATAGTAAGTGCTAGTGGCATTTCCCATGTATCCCTTAGAGAGCCGTTTACTCCCTAGTACTGAGAGAGTATTTTGAGTATGATTCATTGCCTGTGTCATCTTGACATCACATGAATGACGACAGTGCCGTTTATGAATTGTAAGTTACTACACGTTGCTTAACTTTTTAAAGTGACCCTTTGTGAGAAAATGTCTTTCCCTTTTGAGTTCAACTTCCTTTGTGATGGATTGTTTTCAAAATGACCTGACTGCGTATGTGGGAATGGTCATCATGGAAAGTCTGAGTTTTACTTTCAGTACTTTTATTATTTTAACACTTGCCTCCCTTGAGGTCAGAAGCACATGTACTCCTGCCTGTCTGGGATCCAAATGATTTCAAGCCAAATCCCCACACAATTATTATACTATTGACATTTTTGTCTATTTCTGTTGCCAATATAAAGTTCTAACGATGATGGAAAAAGTGGTGCAGGAGACGATCAGCTACACTCGGCAGAGGAAGATCTTCCAGGAGCCGGTGCTGTACCACCAAGTAGTGCACTTCAGGTTGGCAGAGCTACAGACTGAGATCGAGCTCCTGCGCTCTCTGCTTTACCGTTGCACAGGTGAGCCAACTCATCAACCTGATCATTTAAAGCAACTCCAGTGGGAAACTCCATGTTGTGTGTTTAGTTGCTCTATACCAAAGGCTGCAAGTCAATGAATGATGATTCCATTGACATTATTTGAAAATGCGAAGATGAAACAAATCCTTCAGAAATCATAAGGCTTTGCAAGCGATTAAGAACAAATTGTGGGTTCCTTTCTAGTTTTCACTACTGCAGTAGGAACAGGATTTAAAAAATCTGCCACTTTTTTCTCCCATCTCTTATTTATAGCCCACTGGTAAACATTCTACCGGTATCTAACCTCTAACACTAATACATGAGTATGAGGCCTGATATTTAACCTCCCACTAGTATTTGATAGATGTATGATCATTTCTAGTACACCAGCAAAAAGATGGATTGACAGCATAGGAAGGAGAAATCCCTGCCTTCAACTTCGACTAAGGCCAAGCCCTAATTCGTAGAATACAACTGTAATAGAACATTATTTAGTTTAAGGTCAGAAATTATAAAAAAAAAATAAAAAATAAAAAAAACAGTACATCATTTTTGTTGCACATGAAACTTGCTGGAGATGATCTTTAAGACAGTTCTGTCCTTTGCAGTTATACTGTGAATTTACTCAGTTTTCAAAATGGTTCTAGCAAAATCAAATCAGGCCTTAAATCAAATGTATCTATTGAAGTTCAAATACTATCCACCAACATGCATATTTTATTTGCTTGCCTATTTAATGTGAAAAGAAAACTAACAGCAGTAAATCCTGCCATGAATTTACAGTCTAGATATACCATGATAAATGGTTTCATGATGACTTTTGTTTCCTCCTTTGTCCTTAGCGCTGTACATTAAGGGCAACGATGTGACAAAGTTGGCAAGCATGGCAAAGCTGAAGGCAGGTCGTCTGGCACGCGAGTTAGGAGACAGCTGTTTGCAGTACTGGGGCGGGATGGGCTTCACCAGTGATGTCCTTGTCAGCAGGTTCTACAGGTCAGTCAGTCCCTTGCTGTGACTTTGAATCCAACTCCTCTTAGTCTTTGTCCTCAGCCTATTATGAATACATATTAAGCTACAGTGACACCTAGTGATGTGACTGATTATAGGCAAAAATAAATTGCCTCAGCTTGAATTTTATTGTGATTGTGGTCTCCATCATTTAAATTAATGAATGAATTCCTCACAATAATAGCTGTTGAATGTACTCAAGGTGATTATGTAGTTGAAACTGTCTTTATTATCTTGTCACCAGGGACTCCAGACTGATGTCAATAGGTGCAGGAGCAGATGAAGTGATGCTCTCAATCATTTGCAAGTACATGGACACCCTGCCCAGGAAATAACACCTCTGTAATACAGGTGTTGGTGCAAAAAGAGTGTGCTTAACTTTGACCCAGCTCAACTGTAACTAATTTTTAATGAAGTGGGTTTCCATGACCAGATTATTGACTATTACAGTTTTAATTCAAGTTTGTTAGTCACCCCTTGTCTTTAACAGCTAACGGAGAGCTGGTCTATGTGAGAACCTTGTACTTAACTAAATTGTGAGTACTGGAGTTTGAAGCCATTGCACTTCCCTTTTTTTTTTTTTGGAAAAAGATGTTCAACCTGGAACTATTCTGAGGGGAAAACTCTTGTATGTGGTTCTATACAGAATTTTTAGGAGTAAAAATAACCCTATTCAATTATAGATGTCAGGTTTTTCATCAGAAATTGTAGTCCTATGCACATGCTTCTTTTAACCAATTCGATTATTTCACTTTCACTTTGGGAACTTCTTTTTAAAAATTAGTACAAAGTTGTTTTGTTTGTTTTTAATAGACATAAGTTTGTACAGAATTAGTACACAGGTAATTGATATTGCTGAATGTCATGCATGGACAGTTAGAGTGCCTAACTGTAAAATGTATATAAATCATTAAATTACTTTCAACATTTACTGCCTAACATTTTTTTCTTGCATACAAATCACAATTGTGAGAAAATATTCATAGTCCAGAGCTGTTAAGCTTAACATATGGTCCGTACAATCTGAGATGTATAAAGAACTCAAATTTAAATTAAATCTCGTCTTGCAAGTCTACAGGAAAAAAAAAACCTAATCATTTACATCTCTATGGTTTTCTCCCCCCTCAGAAAACATTAATTTTTACACATTTCCTTGAACAGTAAAATGTCCTGTCCTCCCTATAATTAAGAGCTATTGTGCCTTCAGTATGGCCTTTCACAGTTATTATGAAATAACATGCTGATCCAGGAGGCCACCTTAAGAAGCTGTTTATGCCGAGTATCACCAACAAGCTTAACGAATAATTAGCTTAAGAAAATGTTTTTTTTCCTGTTTTTCTATTCTCTGACCTTCAGCACAGCTCAGATCTGTGCATTCATAAAAAAATAACATTTGTTTTAAGCCAGTTTACATACACTATCTATTTTTTATATATATAACCGTTGATTACCCTCTCTGTCGATGCATGCATTGAACTGTGGAAAAAAACAGAGGTTAAGATCATTAATCCTAGGAAACAGCTGTATACCTAGAATGATATATTGGCATTGCATTAAAGCCTTGTATCTCACTAGGAATACTGATAATACAAATATTTACATCCTAAAATCACTAACCTGTGACAGGGAAGGGATCCTGGTAACTTATGTCCCTGAACTGTTGAGTGATAAATATTGAACACATCACAAACTCTTTGTTATAATCATCTCAAAGGCGTCACTGGCCTGATTCGGTTTGTCTGATGCAGTAAGGCATGGCACACAGGGTAGAGGATGTCAAGAAAGCAGTCAAATTCATCAGCCCTTCCATCACCTCAGTTTGATCACCCAGTAAAGAACAGTGAATACAAAGAGAGCAAAAAGGAGCATGTAGCAGTAGATTTTGGTCTGGCTTCCTCTGGACAACAGCTTCAGTCTACCCATGGTGGCTCCCAGCAAACCTCCAGTTGAGTCAAAGTCCGAATCCTGCGGCAAATTTACAGCAAATTAAAAGGCTATTGAAGGTTTGTTATGGGCTTAGCCCGAAGGTCCATTTATCATAATTAGCTGATGTACTTTCACATGCCCGAGGTGCACAAATTCTTAAAAGATTATTCACCAATCTACAGATTATTCAGTTTATGCATCTCAGATATGCAAATTCGCAGCCTGTAGGAAATTTTCATATGCATATATCTTTATAGACACGCTTTGTAAACAAGCTCCTGAACATTCACTCACAAGGAACTAATTAAAGCATTGTTCAGTACTAAATATGTAGACTGCAGTATAATTTGCATTGTAAAACTGCACCATGTGGCAAAATTGATTAAGCTCGTCACCGCTTAGATAAGCGCAACATTCTGAAGTCTAGATCAAGAAAATTTTAACAAACATGTAAGCATGAAGGTTTTTATTCTGTATAACGCACTGGCACGCAATTAAATCCAGAATGAACCTCTTTTTAGCACAAATGAGACCCTCAATGTTTTAGTTTCATGTATAATAATAAAACTCAATCATTCAGAAGACATACTTAGAGATATGGATATTTAAATTTAATCAACTGATTCTTTTTTTTATGAATTCATTAGTATGATTATTGTAAAAAAAACAAACAAACAAAAAACCACTAACTTCAGTGCAATAATACTTAAAGTTATCAGACAATCTGTCCTGATATGAGAATATTATCCAGTGTTCACAACTATCATCACATATGCCACACTACTTGAACTGGTTCTGCACACTTCTTTGCTACAATTTCATTGTCACCAGTGGAGGATCTGAGCTTTATTTCAAGCCCTGACTTGTTCATTTCAGACCAGTTAAATTTTAATAAAGACTGCCAAGCTCTGACTGTCTCACTAATCACTTAAACATTTAATGTAATTTCTTTTGCTTGCCATGTTTACAATTTCAATCCAACTTCAAAGTTTTCGATGCCTGGAATGAGAGAATCGACTCATTTTTGTACTGACTCCCAGCAACTTTGATGGGTTTTATTGGTGCTACTGGCTCAAAGTTAGTTGATTCAAATAGCTTTGTGACATGCAGCCAACTGATGCACATTGTGAGACACTTAAAGCATTATTAACAACACCACTGTTATTAATTGTGAATAAAATATGTAAATGCTAGATTAATGAAAGAGTGTATAAATGAGTTTGGCTTTAAGGCACGAGTTGGGTTTAAGTGACAACATGTTTGTCTCGTAGTCTAATCATTCAAGACCATGTCCAGTCATTTGCAACCCAATCAAGCTGTCACACAAATTATATCCATAATAAGCATGATTCAAATCGAGGCATCACACTTCCTGTTATCTCTCATTTTTTGCAATGAAATGGAATTTTCCAGATCATTTTTAAGGCAGAATAATTTGAACAAAGTTCTACATGGCGTGAAGTGCACTGACTTCCATATCCGGTGCAGACCACTAAAAGTAAACTTATCAATGATTTGAAAGCTATGATAATTTCCTTGGTTATAAATGGGGAAAAAAGACTGAGTTCTATTTGCTGTCACACTAAATATAAATGTTGTTAAAGGGGCCGGCTCACCCTTCCCAGAAACCTGTGCTCCATGTAGGGTGTCAATATTTCTGATCCTATCAATTCCAAAAATGATCCGCAATATTGTCAGTGATATCTTACTTAAATTGTAAAGTGACAGACATTTTGTCAAAGCATTTTAATTTCTTTCTACTGGCCATTCTGTTTTCATATGGCTACTACATATGTAATGGACCTGGGGCGGCCACATAGGAAAAAAATGTTTTGTGCAAAGCTTCCATGTACGACACGTAGATGAAGAAAAAGTTCATCTTGAGGAGTCAACTAATAGTCCATTTGTGGACGTTTTGCTGCACAGAGAGCTAACACATAGGGGTCACATGTGAACTGGATTCTGGGAAGGGTGAGCTGGCCCATTTAATATCAGCAGCTTTAAGATGTTAGCAAAACTCCTAGTCATTTATCAAGAGCTCATGAATTGTGGCCAATGAGTCAGAAATGTACAAATAAAAACACGTAAACTTACCATGTCTGTTAATATTTTATTCTGGTATTTGACTTCAGTCCCGATGTCAATTGAGAGCTGGCGGAATACAAAAAGGGACGAGCGATTATTCAACTAATTTTCTACTCACTAGCATACACTTTTAAAATACACCATCATGGATATACTCTAGTATACATAACTGCACATATAATATTCATACAACTTACATGTTTCAGTGCGTTTACTTTGGCTCGAAGACCTTCCTGTAGCTGTTCGTTCTCCTCCTCGTAAACACTGTAACCGCTGGCCACATAATTGCCCTGCGGAGCTCCTTCACCTGTGAATGGTAAAAAAAAAAAAAAAAAAAATGCTTCGCTTTAATTACTTTGATATTGCATAAACATCATTAATAACAATAGCCTTACTCCAACACTGTGGCCACTTAAAATCAATCACAATCAGTCACAGTTTCACAGCCTTTGCTAGCGTCTGCATAATACCTAGCGACATATGGAGGCAAAAAATAAAAAATGTAACCAAGTTTGACTTTGACACACCAAACGATTATACTAATGATGCATTACTGTATAATGTATAATGATACCTTACTGTAATCGGAATTAACTACACAAATATATAGGCTTATTTGTTCTACCTTTTTTTTAATAGAAGACATTTATTTGCCAGAAGGATGGCAGTTTATCCTGGCTAATCATAACTTAGCTTGATGAATTAGATTGTCTTATTGTATCAGATTATATATTGATATTGTAAATTACAATGGAGAGGATTCAAAGTCTGCCCAGAAGATATGAAAACGGCTAAAGGCCGCTGTAAAGGCAATGGGAATACAAGGTGTTAGAGATTATATAGAGATTATTTATCACATTCATGAAGATGCATATTATTTCTACTAGTAATATCTTAAGTACATAATTGGTGATGTTAAAAGCGAGATCTGTGCAAGATCATAGCTTACTGCTATAACTTTCATATCTTCTACATTTTCTAAGGGAATGAATATTTTTCCCATTTAGTACAACTTTGATACACATTGCTTGAAAAGAGTAACTTTTATGATACCTGTGAAACCAGCACTAGATATCTAACATCAAGACAGTAAGTTAATGAATAAACAGTGATGACTGATAGAAAGCTGTGATCATAACACTTATCAGCTGGAGCTGTTCCACATACAAACACATCGCAAACTTCTCCAAAACTTAAAGAAACTCGTTTCATACATTTATACTTTTACTGGATTTTTTGTTGTTTTTTATAAAAAAAAAAAATAAAAAAAAATACTAGCTGATTCCCCAGTGGCTTCGCTCACTGAGTGCAAGGGGAAAAAAAAATAAAATGCAGTATTTATAAAATAAGTTTGTTAATTACCAATTTTATTTTTCAACAAATAGAGGTCATACATAATTTCCGTTTCGAACGCGAAAAGAATTTTATATAGCTAGCCATGTCAGCTAAACACTCCCCTCAGCTGACAGCACTTGGTAAAAAAAAATCATCTAAACATTAGTTTAGCTCTCTAACCCAGCTAACAACGTTTTCAAATTCAACGTTTAAAATTCACAACACAACATTTACTCGCGGGGAATCTCAGGAAACCATATATTCTCATACACAACCAGAATTAACCAGCAAAGCAGGCTTCTGTTGAAGTTATTTATAGCTTCCAGTTAAATAATATGACATTCGCTGTTACACCATGCGTCCCCTCACATCAAAGAAGAGGCAGATCAACGTTCTCATGGAAACGAAAGGAGATGGTCTTTGCCTGATTTCCTAGAGTAGAGCAAAGTTTTCTTAAATAATTACTTAACAAATAGGTGTTTACTTCTTTTCAATATCAGTAAAATAACTCACACACAAATAATAACAATTCGTAAAGATGATATAAAAATGGCATCCACAAACGAAGTGATGAGTTAAAATATAAGCGCTAGTGATGCTGTTTCCAGTCATACGCACATACAGTCCCTGACAAAAGTCTTGTCGCTTGTGTACAAATTGACCTCAAGTGCCGCTGAAATATATTTCTAATCAAG
>JAQMCW010000023.1:21591285-21607807 GCA_030068335.1 Chrysichthys cranchii
TGTAGTGCCATGTTTCCTAAACCTGGGTGGCCTCTGAGTCACCTACATCTTTACTCTCTTTTGTCTTTCGTCTAAATGTGTGATTTCCCATAGGTTTATCTCTAATTAGCTAAATTTATATTACATATTATATATTTGATAGTAGATTCTGATCCAACATAACAGTGAACCAACATGACAGTGTCTATTTTGTGCTCTTATAATGGAATAACAAAAAAATAAATAAATAAAACAACAAAAAAAAAACCCAGCTACACTGGATAACTAAAATAGTTGAATTAGAAAAATCAAGTGAGCTGCACACATCTTGTATTCAGTTCTAGTGTTGCCGGGCTGCAAACAAAAAATAGCTTTAATCGTTGATTAAAGCTCCTTTAGTTTGTTATTCTGAGGGAACTGATACTGAGGGTAGTTTTATGTAGAACCCCACAACAAAGCTAATTTAATCCTCCAAAGAACCCTTGAGGAAACCATTTTCTTAAGTGTACATTGGCCAAATTCAGAATTTACTTTAATATGCATTTCCTTTTTCACTTTTAAATTCACTGGTCAATCTTGCAGGGCGCCGCTGGAGTTGCTGGTACCCCTGGTTTCCCTGGCCCAAGAGGAGGCCCTGGCCCCCAGGGACCTGCTGGAGCTTCTGGCCCCAGAGGCCTGACTGTGAGTTGCACATAATTAGACCAAACATAAAAAAAAAGCACACTATACATATTGTCTATATTCTGCTGGACAGTTCTGAATGACCCTCTAATTGCTTCTGCCCATTAGGGTGACCCTGGACCCTCCGGAGGGAAGGGAGATACTGGTGTCAAGGGTGAGCCTGTAAGTATAAATATACCATGTATTTTTGTTCCTGTGTATGTGTTTAAAAATAGCTGTTTCCTGGGTTGTTGTGCTTTCGTAATCTTGTCGTGCTTGTTGGGTGCAGGGTAGCCCTGGCGCTCAGGGTCTCACTGGTGCTCCTGGTGATGAGGGCAAGAGAGGCCCAACTGGTGAGCAGGGATCATCTGGACCTGTTGGTCTGCGTGGACCCAGAGTGAGTAATGAATCTTACCTATGTATCAATCTCACATGTATTTGCTAGTTTCTGTGATTTTCAGTTGTCAGTGTTTTCACGATGTCTATAATTTTTCTATATAGGGAGCTTCTGGAACCCGTGGTCTTCCTGGTCTGGCTGGTAGAGGAGGACCAATGGTTAGTAGACATGAATACATAAATGAATGCTCGTTTGTAGTGTGAGAACATTGTTCAGCAAAGTGATACAATTTATTACCGTTTAAAAAATATAATAGTTTTGTACCCCTACACACATGGTTCAACATGTTTGTACGGAAGGTCTTGATTTTTTACCTGCTGTAATATATGAAAGAAAAGAATAACAATATAATTTAAGAAAATGAATGTGGTAATACTGACCTCGAAACATTTTGCTTCCAGGGCATGCCTGGATCAAGGGGAGGTGCTGGTGCTCCTGGTGCACGTGGACCCCCTGGTGATGCTGGCCGTGCTGGTGAGGCCGGTCTGGTTGGAGCCAGAGTAAGTGTTTTACCTATACCTGTATACTATTATTGAGAAATATATATTGATTCTCATGGTGACCGCACGAGTATTATACTGTCTTGAATTTGACTTTATATGGCCTTTATGCTATTCATAACACAGGGGTGTTTTTTACGATTGTTTTTCTTATGTGACTTAATCTGTTTTAAAAACATTTGCTATAACATGAGGCTAGTTGGGCTTTCAATGTGGAGAAAATGTTCTGCAGACTCACAGTATACTCAGAGTATACTCACAGCATACTCACAGTACATTTAAACTTACTTCAATCTTGTGACTTCAACAGATTCATATTTTGCAGAACAAACATAAATATACCACTGAATGCTTAATTGCCTCACAAACACAACTGATTTAATTACAGTGCAACATAATTTGTAATATATAGTATTCACTTTCTGTTCATAGTAAACATGCTTTATATGACCGTGTCCTCATCTCTGTTATATTATTGCACTGCAATGAATATATAAAATCATAAAAAGCTCAGTAACTGTTAGATTCCTTGTATTCGCTAGCATACTTTGCCAATAAAGCAAGACTCTGATTCTGATGTTTCTTACTTATCAGTGCGGTACTGTTTTATCAGCACTGCAAATTAGATCTTAAAATACACTGGGAGTATCCCATAAGAAAGCCTTCAAATTGCATTAAGTGCATAATAAATGTACATGCATATACCCATTAAGGATACCCATAGATAGGTATATGGCACAGTATATGGTGAACGTGGATAATCATTGTACAGATTTTATGATGGTGAATTAGACAAGAGAAATTGCTTCATAATAATTTGCTCTCTGGTTATAGGGTCTCCCTGGTAGCCCTGGAAGTGCTGGACCCCAAGGAAAGGAGGGACCTGCTGTAAGTGTGCATCAATAACACAACATAAATATAGATACCATATTGATACAAGCCAATTCTATTGAGAACTATTGAGGTCTAAAATAAAATATATCTTTTAATCACTGCTACTGTGGATCTTCAGGGTCCTCCTGGTCAAGATGGTCGCAGTGGACCTCCTGGCCCAACTGGACCCAGAGGTCAACCCGGTAACATTGGATTCCCTGGCCCTAAAGGACCTTCCGTATGTAGTGTTGATTTCTGTTACAGTGTTACAAACTAGAAGCAACCCAAATCATCACCTTTCATTATAATATATGTGCATCCATTTCTAGGGTGAGCCTGGCAAACCCGGAGAGAAGGGACCTGCTGGTTCTGCCGGTCTGAGAGTAAGCATCTGATAATTTCATGTCATGCCTTTAAGCATCAGCACTGATCTGTTTTTTTTCTACAGTAATACAGTTGTTTAATCACGGAGTCATATTTTGTCATTTTAGGGCCCCGCTGGTCCTGATGGTAACAGTGGACCTGCTGGTGCCACTGGAGCTGCTGTAAGTAGACTTAATAAAACCAGGAAATCTACTAACCTAACATCAGTGTGAGAGTTCTGACGGTAACGCCAATTTTTCCTTGGTTTGCAGGGTGGTGCTGGTGAGAAGGGAGAGGCTGGACCCAGTGGTTCTGCTGGTTTCCAGGTTCATATGTCACTCTTATTTATTCACATAGGCCTGATTAAAAGGACACAAGTTCCTGCCAAAGAGCTTCTAGACAGTTTACAGCGCAACAATAAAATAAATTGTCTGATTTACTATGCTAGAGTATAGCATTGTTAATGGAGTAACTCGAGTAGTGTTTGGGTCCACATTATTAGTTATGTGAATTGAATGCCTTAATGATCCTCTCATTGATATTAACTTGTGTATAAATGCACATATGGGCATAGACTTGAAATTGGTATTAATGGGTATTAAATTTAATCGAAGTATTATTACAGTTGTATGTCTGACTCACTAATCTCTCTTAACTTCACAGGGTCTTCCTGGACCTGCTGGACCTGCTGGTGAGACGGGGAAACCTGGAGACAGAGTAAGAGCTTCCTAAAATGGCAATGACGAGCCTAAATAATTCTCCCACACAAAAAGTAGACCATTATATTTAACAATATGTTTTGCATGCTTGTATAAATTATTGCAAATAAAGGGTCTGTAGTCATTTGGCAATACAGTATGCAAGTCCACAATAACCGGTTTTGGTCATGAAATGTGCATCATAGCATTTCAGTTGCAATTGTGGTTCATTTCTTGATAGGGTATTCCTGGAGACCAAGGTGTTGCGGGACCCGCTGGTAGCAAGGTATAGTACTTATTCCTGCTATGAATATTTGCATAATCTGGTGATAAATAACCAGATTAAAGATCAGTTTATGACCATCTCCTAACATCTTCTCCCTTGTCTGTCTTTTCCTGTAGGGAGAGCGTGGTAACCCTGGACCTGCTGGTGCTATTGGTGCCCAGGGACCCATTGGTGCCCGTGGACCTTCTGGTCCTCCTGGCCCTGATGGAGGCAAGGTAATCTGTGGTTATCTGAATCACGAATTATTTCGTAATAACTATTCACAATGATTAAAAGTATTAAAATTAATAAATTAGAATTAGATTTGTGATATATGTACATGAACATGTATCTATCAGGGTCTATTGGTTAAGTGTACATAGCGTTTGAGAAACGCAGAGTTTCAGCCATTGCTATCTTTTTTCCTTCAGGGTGAGCCTGGAGCTGCTGGTCTTCCTGGTGCTGGAGGTCCTCAGGGATCTTCTGGCATGCCTGGTGAGCGTGGAGCTGCTGGTACTCCTGGACCCAAGGGTGAGAAGGTCAGTTCTGAGAGATCCATCCCTACATCCACTGAGTATCATTAAAGCAAGAGCTACTGTTTAAGGTCCACGTTCTCAGTCAGCATGTATACTGAGAACTATCATGGTGAAGACAGCATTGTTGTATGTCAGGGTTGTATCTGGCTTGGGGACAGTGGTAGCTCAAGGGTTAAGATATTGGACTACTGATTAGAAGGTCATGAGTTCACATCCAAGCACCCCTAAGCTACCTCTGCTGGGCCCTTGAGCAAGGCCCTTAATCCTCAACTGCTCAGTTGTTTAAATGAGATGGATGTAAGTTGCTCTGGATGAGGGTGTCTGCCAAATGACTGTAAAGTAATGACTCTCAGTGGAAAAGGATCTTATTTTCTTTTTTTTTTTTTCTCAAAAAGGGTGAGTCTGGATACAGAGGACTAGAAGGCAATGCTGGAAGAGATGGTGCCCGTGTAAGTTTCAGCTCAGGCTCCTTTAACCCTTAAAGAAATATCATTCTTTTTATCCCATATATGTGATTATGCCATATCCTGTATGTATAAGTTAAAATTGTTGCTTTTTTTTTTTTTTTTGCTTTCCAGGGTGCCCCTGGACCCAGTGGACCTCCTGGACCCTCTGGTAGCAATGGTGATAAGGTAAAGAATCATTTCTGCATCGTGGTTGAATGCAAAAAAAACGTTCAAATTTTCATGTGACAGATTAATTCCCTTGTGGAAGTTATTTTATCTAAATTATGGAACTTTCACTGAAAAGTAAACAAATCATCATCATGGCCACTGTAGTGTATGTTTAACCACTATTGCCCTCTGCTGGAAAAGCATCAATCAATGTATCTGCCCTGTTGCTAGAGAAAGAAGAAGAGAACTAGAACACAAGCGAACTAGAACCAAAGTGAAAAGAATTTTCATAGAATTTTATATACTATTAACTATATACTAGTTTGATAATTATTATTTATTCTCCTTAAAATAAAAAAATATATAATATTAGCGGAAATATCTCGTGCAAAATTCATAGACACTAACATATTGTAAACATAATGAATGCATCTTAAGAAAATGGCATGTAACAGATCAATAAAAAAAATCAATCATAAATTCCTATTATTATTATTATTATTATTATTATTGCATTTATCAATATTCCTTGCTTAGAATTCTGAGGCTTAATTCATTACATGTCTTCACCGGATATGTATTGAAAATATTCTGGCAAAAACAAAGCAGTATTTGACATATAAATCATTTTTAATTGCTGCAAATGCACAGCAACCTCCCCCTCCACACACACACACACACACACACACACACACACACACACACACACACACACACAATCATAACTGAAATGTTACCTCACTACTGATGACGTGTCAGTGATGCTGCATGATGTATAATAATGTGCATCGCTGAAGTTTAGGGAATTGTTGCTTTAACAGCAGGACCTGCAGTAAGGTTGTATAGAAGGACTATAACTTTTTGATTTTCCCTGTAATGAAATTGTAAAATTCAACTCTTTAATGTTTTCAGTCAAATACAAGGGTTAATTGTCATTTACCCACAACATTAGGCATAAAAACTGTACAACGTCGACTGTGAGAACCAAACTGAGTTTATGGTATAACTTTAGTTGTACCTCATATCTAAGAGATTGGAATTCAATTAATCAGTCACATTGGTTTCTTAGCAAATGAGTTCCTTGGACCCTACATCTATATTTGTCTCTACGAAAAAAAAATAATTTGGTCCAAAAAATACTGTTGTGTGTTTCATTGCTGTCTGCTGAATAATGTTGAATATCTCTCTTCTCTCCCAGGGTGAGGGTGGTGCCGCTGGTCCTGCTGGCCCTTCTGGTGCTCGTGGAGTTCCCGTAAGCAAAATACTCATCAATTTTATGAAAAATTAGAAATCTATGGCATAATTTTATGAAGCACTGTTAATTGCTTTGTCATAGTCATATTACCTCCATTGTGTAGGCAGTACATCTAATTTGTTTATCTAATTTATGTAATTATCTATAAATAGGGAGAGCGTGGTGAGGCTGGCCCTGCTGGACCTTCTGGATTTGCTGGGCCGCCTGTAAGTACATATGCATGTCAGTGTTTTTATTGACATAGAGCACTTCTGTTTTTCACCAATATCAAGATTGACAGGCTTTCCATGGCTCTTGCAGGGTGCTGATGGCCAGGCTGGAGCTAAAGGTGAGCGTGGTCCCGCTGGTGGAAAGGGTGATGTTGGACCTACTGGCTCTGCTGGCCCTGTTGGTAGCCCCGGACCTGCCGTAAGTTGAAACTAATATGATACTGCAAGGCCACATTCAAAACACTGATGTTAGAATTTGAAAGAGCCCTAGCCCTTGAAAAAACCCAAAGAATCCTTTGGGCAAAAAAGAACTAGATATTACAAGTGAAATTTAGAAGAAATTAAGGTGGTATTTACTGAATTAGGTCCCAGTGTCGTCATACAGTTTTAATTAAAAAAAAATATCATTGCTTTTCAGGTGTCACTTACACCTTTTTTCATTGACCAAACCTTTGATATATAGATTCTGAAATGTTTATTTTGTAGGTCTCAGACACTAGGCTGGAGCCTAGCCCTAAGTCATGAAAGAGCATAAAATATACAGCTTCTGAACTGACAGTAGCATAAGGCATGCTGTTTTTTATGGTTATTAGGTAAACATGCTAAATGTTTAGCAATATGGGCACAGTTCCTCTGTAACTTACTGCAATATGTTGTGTTTCATCAGGGTCCCTCTGGTCCCGCTGGCCCCACTGGTGCTCGTGGTGACACCGGTCCCACTGTAAGCTCTTTTAAAGGAATTACACTGCTCCCTTGTAGTTTTTGTTTTTTCAAATTATTGTTCATGTGTAATGTTTGACCTTTGTCTCTGTCTTAGGGTTTGACTGGTTTCCCTGGTGCTGCTGGAAGAGTTGGTCCTCCCGGTCCTTCTGTGAGTTCTCCCATACCTGAACACATCCAAAAAATAACCAATGAAACCCCATCCAGTTTCCTATACTGGATGTAGTACTAATATGCTGGATTAAAAGGTGTTCATTGGCATGATCAAGACAACCCAGACTAAAGAGAAGGCTTGATCTTCTTAATCTACAGGGTATTGCTGGACCTCCTGGTCCCACTGGTCCCTCTGGAAAGGACGGTCCTCGTGGTCCTCGTGGTGATAGTGGACCTCAGGGACCTCAGGGCGAGAATGGCCTGATTGGGCCTCCTGGTGCATCTGGTGAGAAGGGAGCCGTTGGAGAGCCTGGTGCTAAGGTATTGTTCCTATTCCAACATTCCAAATGCATCTTAAGTTATAGAAGCTCCATTTTACAATCAGTTTAATACAAATTAGGATTAATAAAAGACTGTTAAAGCAGAACCCACTGTTGTCATGACTACAGGGACCTCCAGGTAGTTCTGGACCTAGCGGTCTGCTTGGACCTCAGGGAATCACTGGTCTTCCTGGCGCCAGAGGTGAACGTGGTACCCCCGGTGGTGTTGGTGCTGTTGTAAGTGTCCTCACACTTTTGCAAACACGTTCTGACCTGCAAACATTCTGACTTTGATATAGCGCTTGGGTAACATTATAGATACAGTCACTGATTGCTGGATTATCTCACTTGTACTACCGCTCTTGGCTAACCTTTTAATTTTATGTGTTACTCAGGGTGAGCCTGGTAGAGTCGGCCCTGCTGGTGCCCCTGGTGCCCGTGGTCCATCTGGTAACATTGGCCTGCCTGGTATGACTGGTCCTCAGGGAGAGGCTGGACGTGAGGTAAGCTATACTGTGCCGTTTTACTTATAGGGTCAGAAACAGGTTTGGGTAACAGGGTTGGGTAGTGTTGCATAGCAATCGTTTTTACCCCCTAAAAAAAACATGCAATCTGATTTACTAACAGGCTGTATGTGTTGGATATATTAATTGTCTTGCATGTTTGACTTTTGACACAGTGTAACATAAAGATGCAAAATACAGGGCGATGGCAATGCAAATAAATGTTTTGTGCCTGAAATATGATTTACTGAGCTACAAAGGCCACTGTGGGAACTGTAATTGTGGGTATAAATAGAAACATGCAGAGTACATGTGATAAATTTGCAGAAGGATGTTTCTGCTAATCTAGAACAAGTTTATTCCATTTACCAAGCCTCAGTAATCAGAACGTTAAATTAAAATATGCCTTAAATACTCAAGAGGTCTGCCAGAATGATTGCTTATTACCTGTTTTATCAAAGGCACAGCAACAGCATTTAAACAGAACATTTATATATAATGCACATTTGGGCTATACATTTTCATTGATTTATTCACAAAGTATTACATTTTTTTTTACACACTTTACTGCCTTTAGTAAGCATTGTATTTGAATTCATTTGACTCATCAATGCTTAAAAAGGCATATTAATATAGGCATCAATGCTTAAAAAGGCATATTAATATAGGCATCAATGCTTAAAAAGGCATATTTAGAATGTAATGCAGATTAGGATTAGGATAAAGTTTGTTGGAACACTGAAAGTCACACTTTAAATTTTTATTTCTACTTATTATCATTATGGCCATTATGTGACTTTAGATCATTTCATTCCATAATCAACCAAAAGAAGCATGCAATTAAAGAACATATCTTGCTAAAATGATTAAATTAGCTTTGGGCTTTAAAAAAAAAAGTACTCCTGTTTATGTGCCTAAATCTCATATCCATATATCCATAGTAACAGGCATGCTGCATTTAATAGAGTATTATGCATTTTGTCATTAACTGGTTTATATGTTTGATGTAGTCTGTGGGCCTTCAATTAATGCAAACATCATGTACAGAAATCATACCCTTTGAACCAATTCTCCATAAAAATGCTATTGAAGCTTTAGAATAACAGTACTAGCACCCTCCCCTCTATACTTGTAAATCACACCAAAAATTGTATCTCATCATTTGAGGATGTTTTAATGGGACAGTAGTTGGAATAACTGAGGGCTTATTTATTTTATTTTGTTACCCAAATTACATAATGATCATTACTTTATACTCCTCTGTAGGGTAACGCTGGTAATGATGGACCTCCTGGCCGTCCTGGTCTTCCTGGTGTTAAGGTAAAGTTAAAGAGAAGCACAAGTTACATAGGATGTGTTTAACTCTGTAAGGTTATTCTAATGTTTGTGGCCTGGATGGGTAACACAGTAACTTATATTTAACTGGACTGTTTCAAACTGACAGGGTGACCGTGGAGAGCCTGGATCTCCTGGCGCTCTTGGAATTGCTGGTGCTGCTGGACCCTTGGGACCATCTGGTCCTGCTGGCAGACCTGGAAGCCGTGGTGAGGCTGTAAGTATCCAATTCTGAAATGCATATATCAGCAAGTTCTTGACACATTTCAGATTTGTCAGTAAATACCATTAGAGTTGAGCAACCTCGAAGCTATAATTGGCAATATGAATTATTTTTATGATATAGCAAAATAACATCCTATTTTGTCCAACCTTTAGGGACCCTCTGGTGCTGTTGGACCAGCTGGCCCTGCTGGTGCACGAGGTGCCCCTGTAAGTAAATTGACCATGAAAGATTCACAGATGTGTTAGCTGTTTATTAATAATTCTTTAATCAATTATAAATCTCGTTTTTCTTCATGTGTTCAACAGGGCCCTGCTGGAGCCCGTGGTGAGAAGGGTGTGGCTGGAGACAAGGGAGACAGAGGCATGAAGGGACTGCGTGGACATCCTGGTCTTCAGGGAATGCCTGGACCCAATGTGAGTGACCCCATCCTAGTATTAGGGATTGTAGTTTTTCGAAATAAAATGAATCCTAAGCTCAAAATTAACTTCTACATGTTGGTCAGTAATAATGGTTTTACCTTACAGGGACCTAGTGGTGATAATGGCCCATCTGGAATTGCTGGACCTTCTGGTCCCAGAGTAAGTAACCTTTCCAAGTCATTGTTTAGCTGTGGACCTTGGGCTACTGTTGGTAATATTTTTCTAATCTACCTTTATAGGGTCCTGCTGGTCCCAGTGGCCCTGCTGGTAAGGATGGTAGACCTGGAAGTGCTGGTCCTGTTGGACCTGTTGGACATCGTGGTCCCACTGGACATGTTGGACCAGCTGTAAGTAGTCACTTTTGTTCCAGAAAAATAAGGATAAAGGGTAAATAAGTAATGCAATGAACCATTGCAAGCATGTAGCCTAAAGAAAGTACTAACTTGATCTGCAGGGACCTCCCGGATCTCCTGGTGTCGCTGGACCCCCTGGTGCTGCTGGTGGTGGATATGATATTTCTGGTGGCTATGATGAGTACAGAGCTGACCAAGCTGCTCTCAGGGCTAAGGACTATGAGGTGGACGCCACAATCAAGTCCCTGAACACTCAGATCGACAACCTGCTCTCACCTGAGGGCTCCAAGAAGAACCCTGCCCGCACTTGCCGTGACATCAGGCTCAGCCACCCTGACTGGACCAGCGGTGAGTTCTCAACCTGCTGATATGTAACTCCTTTGAATCTTAAAAAAATATGTTCAGTACACCTGGTACTGAGCTCTTGTCCAACTAAGCTTAGAGGTGTGCATCTGATTTCCTTTTGCAGGTTTCTACTGGATCGATCCCAACCAGGGCTGCACCATGGATGCCATCAAGGCCTTCTGCGACTTCACCACAGGTCAGACCTGTATCTATGCTCACCCTGAGAGCATTGCACGCAAGAACTGGTACAGGAGTACCCAGGAGAAGAAGCATGTCTGGTACGGCGAGACCATCAACGGTGGCACCGAGGTGAGATTTATATACAATTATAGTTCATAGTTTTTCTCAAGTTCACTGGTTTTTTCTAGTAATTCAACAGAATTCTGCTCTCTTTAACAGTACATTTGGTCTTCCTTTTCTGTCCTCAGTTTGGCTATAATGACGAGACCCTGAGCCCACAGTCCATGGCTACACAGCTGGCCTTCATGCGTCTGCTGGCCAACCAGGCTGTCCAGAACATCACTTACCACTGCAAGAACAGCGTTGCCTACATGGATGGTGAGAATGGCAACCTGAAGAAGGCTGTCCTGCTGCAGGGCTCCAATGATGTGGAACTCCGGGCAGAGGGCAACAGCCGCTTCACCTACAGTGTTCTGGAGGATGGCTGCACTGTAAGTTCAATATCTGGGTATCTCCGTGTTTTATCAGGACGTATACAATCTCTGTGTGTGCGCAATGTCTCATGACTAAAGGATACTGTAAATGTTATAAAGTTCATTTATTCTGTTCAATGCAAAAGCATAAATCCAAACTCAAGATAAGACTTTTGTACAAGATAAAATTTTAATCGTGACTTGCATTACTTCTAACTGCCATCTGTTTGTTTTTTGTGATTTGCCCTACAGAAACACACTGGCCAGTGGAGCAAGACAGTCATTGAATACAGAACAAATAAGCCATCTCGCCTGCCCATCCTCGACATTGCACCTTTGGACATTGGTGGCGCTGATCAAGAATTTGGTCTGGACATTGGCCCAGTCTGTTTCAAATGAATAGACTCAAGATAAATTAAAAAAAAGAGAGAAAGAAAGCAAAATGAAAAAATCTCTGCCCTACTTCTCTGTGTTGTTTTTTATACTGAATGCTGATTTCCTCTGCACATCCACTTGCTTAAGCTGGGCTCTATCGGAGAGGACAAATGGACTGAACGGAGAATTGCACAATGCAAATTAATACAGCTGCCCAAAAAGAGATGCTGGGAAACACCATGGTGTGGGACATGCCATCATTTTGTAAAAAAAAAATGAAAGAAGTGTAATAAAAATGATGAAAGTATGCATCACTTTGTGGTCTTTATATATCTTCCAAAGAGGAGGTTTAAAACCACAATTTCCAAAAGGTTTAAACTACCTCATGCCTGTATAAAGAAAATATTACGAGACGTGAACCACATCCTACTCATTGGTATTAAGGCTTCAAGTTCTGTCATGTGTCAAAGGTGCTCAAACGCTTGAAGTACAGATATGGTGCTACATTTACAGCTGTGGAGGAAACCACTTTTACTGTATTACTTTGTATTGTCTTTAAGGAGTATTGCACAGGTCCCACTGATAACCCCATTTTTTAAGCAGGTGGAAAATTCCTAAATCTGATGTTTGTCCGGATTTTACTTTTCATGTTTTTGTTGTTTTGTTTTTAGTTTTGTTTGGATTCCTTTTTTGTTAAGGCATTTAGTTCAGCCACACCCCCCAGTGTTCATACAGACAAGCGCATTTCATCCATTTGAAAGGGTATTGGAGGCCTCTCTCTCGCAAAAATGAACCACAAAGTTTATTGTACCTATTTTGTATATGTGAGATGTTTAAATAAATTGTGAAAAGTTCTGAAATAAAGCATGTCCAATGTTCTAAAACACAACATTCCACGAGTTAAATGATTTAAAGTGTTTAGAACAACTGAAAAGTCCATGAAAGTGATATCACGACTTCAGAACTTTTAACTTTAAACATGCGAAAGGATAACAAATTCCCTTAAGGAACCAGTTCAGCCAAAAATCAAAACATAGTTGTCCCTTACCCCGAATATTGCTAATCAACCAAAAACATGTTTGATGTCAAAACTTTGTGCATTTCATTTCATATTGGAGTTATGAGGCTATTAAAAGTTTTTAAATACAAATCAAATTGGAATGATATTACATTTGAATAACTTGTAACATATCATTTAGCCTTTAAATCTTTGGCCACATCTATTTCCTAGATCTGAGGCTTGTTCAGAGTGTTACCAGTACACAGGAAGAAACTGACTTCAGCAGTGTCAAGATGGCTGCTACTATTGTTCCTAGCTAAGCTTCACTTAACATTCACCTTGTAGCTAAATAAAAATAATGAAGCAAACATCAGACACAAAACACTGGTGTAAGGGGGAAAGCGTGTACATCTCATTTTTGGATAATATATTCCTTTAATGTTTTGATTGAAAAAAAAAACCCTTGAAACCAGGATCAAGTTTTATTTAAGAAACCATGTATTATTCTTTCTGATATTGCAGTCAAAAAATCAGAGGAAAACTTTCCTCTCTGTATATTCAGTATCCCTGTGTTTATGTTTTCACACTATTTTCATTTACCTAAACATAGTTAAAGCATGTAGAGTCTGACATTTTCTATGTTCAGCACCAATGCTAGTCGGCTAATGTAGCAAACAAATATAGTTTGGAACTATCCTTATCCTTCTCACTTCATATTGTTAGCCTGACTTGGTCATGCACGTTCCTCCTTTACAACATCAGGAAGATCTGACCATTTCTAACCACAGTGGCCACTGTGATTCTTGTTCAGTCCCTTGTTGTTTGATGGCTGGACTTCTGCAACATGAGCTTAGCAGGTCTGCCAAGTTCTCCCATATCACCTCACCTCCACCAGCATCCTGAAGAACAACTGGGCAGCTCCCACCTAGCCATTTATAATGCCATAAGGCATTTATCACACTCTGCTTTGTACCACACTCCCTTCAAGCCTCTAGCACAGCTCAACAGGACCCACCATCTCTCAAGCATGACATGCACCAAGACTGGCATCCAGGTGATGGAATGGAGTTCCCACGGGCTCCCTAATGGCTGCTAATGAAGACCAATGACCTACCTCTGGACCAAGCAGTTTGTTGGTCTTAGTTAGTTTTTTGTTTTTGCCCTGTTTGGCATGTTACTTTTCGTACAGTTCTAACCTCCCCAACAGGGCTTTTAGGCTGATGGTATTCTTAGTCCCTGACCTAGTGAAGTAGCATGATGATATGCTTTTGAAGGAAACTATAAACCACTTCTGTAAATCATTTAGGCCAAGGGAATCTTATTAATGCTGTAAATATATATGTAAAAATATGCAAGACTTCCAGGTTGAATTATGGGCAATATTAGTGCAATATTATCAAACATTGCAGTAGTCCAGTTCAGCTGTCACAGAGCATCTGTAAATTTCTTGCAAATGACTGTTCTTGACATTATAATTAATAGAAAGGTCATACAATGTTGTTCTTGAAGTTGATATTATAGACAAAATAAACATTTGTGATATGGCCTTGGTAAGCAATGGAACTTAAGCTCCAGTATATATTATGGGCTATCATTTGTTTCCAGTAATATCAACATTTGTATATGATATCTATAAATTGTCACCTACTAATACTCCTTTCGGGTGTTCACTTCAGGGGTCGCCACATCGAATCATCTGTCTCCATCTAACTCTATTCGAATCATCTGTCTCCATCTAACGCTATAAATTGTCAACTGTCCAGTCAAATGGGGAGCTGATAGATCTTTTGGCATTTCATGCAGGAGAACAGACAAAGCTTCCACACTGCCACACTGATGACCATTTCAGTAAATTCTGCACCAGGACTGCAACACTGAGAACACATGGCAAGATAACTGCTAACTCGATGTAATTCCATGAAAAGTGTTTTTCATTTGCAGTAACATCTCAATTATTTTGCTAAGAAACTAAAGTCTACAAAGGTTAAGAGATAAAGAACAAGAGTTCTCGGTTTCAGAAGATCTTCTGGATTCTAAATAGTCAGTAGCACATTTAGAGATTTTCAATAGTGGAATAGCTTTCGTGAGTGTTTAGCGAGTACTGAAAAAGTTGCCATATATGTCTTTTGCACCACCTGGTGGTAGGAGAGAATAATTTTCAGAAAGGACTCAGAATAGGTATACTGGAAGTATAATGGAAGCAAATTTTTGTTTGTCTTTGTGACTGCCATCCCATCGAGATTGCACCGAGTGTTCCCTGGAGAACACTGCTCCAGACTCACTGTGACCCTGACAAGTATAAAGTGGTAACTAATGAAATCAAAACAAATGCGTTGTGAATGTCTGACCAGATGAGTTATTATGTCTTCAAACAATGACTAAAGACTTCAAACAATGACTAAAGACTTCTACTCTTTTTGAAGTACTTAAAGGTTCACTGTGTAGTATTCAGTTGACTGCATCCAACTGAATGCCCCTCCCTAAACCCTCCCTTTCCAAGCATGTATTTGAATATACTGTATCCATCAAATGCCTATAAAATACTCCCAATTACTTACATTCACACTCTATTGGTTTCTCTTGTGCTAAATAATAAGTGTGAACCGCCATTTTACAAAATGTGAGTTCTCAAACTTGTTAGCCAGCACCGGCAAACATCGACTCTTCTTCTTCCTTCTTCTTTGTCTTCTTTCAAGATTAATGCTGACACTAAAAAGACAAAACATGGGAGGTGCTCTCTAGAGGTTTGTCCACTGTGGGATACTGTAAAGGCGCAACTTAGTGACTGTGGAAGAGGACCTGGTCCCAATGTAGATATAAAGGGCTTGCTCTAAGCTTATGAATACACAACAATTTGTAGGTACCAGTAATTATACACTAATGAATCCATACTAATGAAACACTATATTTCAGCTACAGGGAGGATACATTTCATACTTGTATGGAGTCTATTCATAAAACATTGGCTGCTGGGTTGTGTTGAATTATGCATTATTGCCTTGCTTCATAGCCTTTGTTAACTGTAACTCACTGCGCTCTCTCTGATTTAGCTAAGAATAGATGCTTTATTCTGGTCAGGTTTGCTGGGGACCTTGGATTCACAGAACCATAGACAATCTGGTCCTTGCTTTAGAAAGAATGAAAAATGAAAATGATATAAAGCTATTTTAAGATTTAATCAAGTAGCAGAAAAAGTAATTCAAGATATCAACAGTTGCTTTTCCACTAGACAGAACTGAAGGTCAACGTATCATTAATGTAATTTTGTCTAGCAGTGATTTTAATGAAAGCTATCACCATTTCAGTTCTCACTAGTGGAAATGCCAGTTGTCTATATCATCAGTTCAGTTCTTACTAGTGGATAAGTTCATTACAGATATCTTGCTTTTCCATTTCACATATCATAAATGGAACTCCAGATATCTAATAATCAATTAGGACTAGTAAAAATGTAATGATTGATATGTCACCTTGGAATTTTAAGTAGTAAGAATGTATTTTCAGATATCAGCAGTTACAGCTCAGATATCTTGAACTACATTTCAGATCTCTGAAAATGCAATTTTAACTAGTGAAATTTCTATTTTTATGAGTAATAATTATGTTATAAGAAATCTACATTTCCTTTCATGGCTAGTGAAAACTGAATTGCAAATATGAAAAAGTAATTTCAACTAATCAAAATGTTATTATATACACTGTGTGCACAATTATTATGCAAGTGAGTATTTTGACCATATCATCATTTTTATGCATATTTCCCAACTCCAA
>JAQMCW010000023.1:21609057-21620750 GCA_030068335.1 Chrysichthys cranchii
GAGCACTGTAGTTGTTCAATAATAAAATTAATCCTCAAAAATACAACTTGCCTAATAATTGTGCACACAGTGTATGGTGGGCCATGAAAAAACAGTCCACCTCCAATACTTTACTGGTGTCATGTAGGCTATTTCGGGCTACTTTTTCGTGGCCCACCCTGTATTTAAATAATCTGCCAATC
Organism: Chrysichthys cranchii; assembly: GCA_030068335.1. Taxonomy (NCBI): domain Eukaryota; kingdom Metazoa; phylum Chordata; class Actinopteri; order Siluriformes; family Claroteidae; genus Chrysichthys; species Chrysichthys cranchii. The sequence goes on from JAQMCW010000023.1 coordinate 21,609,240, forward strand.
AGGGCACATTTCCAAAAAGAACATGCAAATTGGTGCATATATCCGAGATTAAATTGTAGCATGACAAAATTGTTTTAAAGAGATTATTACTTTGACGTGACGAACAGAATACTCTCACCACACTCCATGGTGACGTCAGCACAGGAGGTTGCGTTTCAGAAGTATTTGGACAGCGGTGTTCAAAAGTATTTGGACGGCGGCAGTGCATTGATAACCGAGGCGTCCATGGAGGCTGGTTTCCTTTGACCGCATGCACCTTGTGTATATAACCTTTCACTTGTTAAACATCTTCGCCGGATTTTTAGTATCACTTGCTCCGCCATTTTCAACTTCGTCCACCCCACGCTTTGCTGACGGAATGGCGTGTTTTCAAAAAGCCTTGCTATTTGTTTAAATCATCGCAGCCTAGCCCTCTTAAAACTCAACCAGTGCCCGCTCACATACCACAATAGCTTTTACATGTCAGAATATGACATTCTGACATGTGGAAAAGGAAACGCAAATAAGGGTGACATATCCACAAAAGCAATATGCAAATCAGGGCGACATATTAAAAAGAATATGCAAATTAGGGCGCAGTATCCAAGAAGAATATGCAAATTAGGGCGACAAAAGGGTTTGTTGATATGTCGGACATACCAGAAATTGCGATTTTAGATATCCGAAAAGGAAAATGCTACTTCACCGTCTCGACATGTAGAAATACAACTGTAGATATCTGCAAGTGGTATTCCTACTAGTGAAAAATGAATTATAGATATCAATATTTAAATTAAAGATATCGGTTATTCACATCTGACTAGTCGAAATATAATTTCTACATGTGGAACTACTGTATAAATTGCAACATATAACTGCAGATATCTTAAATTCACATTTCGACGTGTAAGAATCACATTTTGTCATGTAGAAATATAATTTCCCCTAGAGAAAATTAAATTGCTATTATTCAGCCCTACTGACGTATCAAGTGGGAATTCCAACATGTCAGAACCGAATTACTGATGTGTACAACTGAATTTGAATAAAAGTCAATTGTAAACTTTGATTAGGTGTAATTATGTTACAGATATGTAAAATGGACATTTCCACTAGTAAAAAGTGAATTGATGATATCAACACTTGTCATTTGCACGAGTGAGGACTGAATTGTTGATATCTTTAATTAGAGTGGCTACTACTAGTCAAAATTATATTATGTGTTGGCTTTCATATCTTATACGTGGAAAAGTAGTTGTTGATATATTGAATTGCTGTTACTGTTATTGATTAAATGTTAAAACTACTTGCTTCTGTAATCCAAAAGACCATCCTATTTTTATAATTTATAAAATTACACTCATTTTGTACCGTTTGATTCATAGTATACAAATGTGGAAAAGTAATGGCTATAATATGGCTTATATAATTCATCTTCACTATCACTATCAGCCTCTGAAGGTTTTTCTCCTCATTAGATAGCTAAACGCAGATCTATCATCATATCTGTAAAGCTACTTTGTGACAATGTCAGTCTTTAAAATAAAATTGGTCTTGAAGTGAATGAACTGAAATGAAATTGCTTAATATTTTCAAATATACTCAGGTAGAGCGTCCTCTAAAAAAAAAAAAAAGAAAGAAAGAAAAACTAAACATTTAAAACGATACGTTTTCTTCACCTCCAAGTATCCTAAAACTTCCCAACTTTATCCCATTGTGGGCGGAAAAGCCGCGAGCCCAGCGCCCATGTTTTTCCGGATGTGAGGCTTTGGCAGGGGGCGTGGTCTCCGTAGCGGCAGCGTGTCATTCACTAAGAGGGGCGGGGCGCAAATTCCGCACGTCCATCTGCTCGTTGTCATGGAGGAGCAAAGATGGCGATACTGTCCTACAGCCTGGGCAAACGGGAAATAAATCAGTATTTTAGCATTAAGAATGCAAAATTGCTGTCTCTCGTTGTTGCTATTCTCCTCACCGTGTTCCACGCAGTCTCTCGGCATTATGGGGGTGAGTGTTTATCAACGGTGAACACCGCGGTGCTCGAGCTCTGCGCCGCCGTGCAGTGTTTTTAAGCTGACAGTGCGTGTGAGCGTTAGCCCGTTTGTTGTGTTGTGTTAGCTTAGCCGCTAATGACTGCTGCAAAGTCAGGGAAATGGCACTCTGACGAGCTGGATAACCTGTCTGTAATACTCAAAGGGGCGCCCAGGGATCTTTTCTCCCCCCTGGATGAGTGATTTGAATTCTTAGAATGGTGGTGTGAAGTGTTTTGTAGTGTCTGAAGTAATTTATCCAGGATAAGACAAGGTTAGTGAAGTGATCTGTAACGCAGCTGGTGGTAGAAATGACAGAATGAGCTGGCAGGCTGGTTTGCTTTATTAACAATTTCAGTGCAATGCAGGAGCAGTGCTTTATTTCGCCGGTTAACGAGCACAGCGGGTTTAAGTCGACTCTTGGGACTGGATAGCCTGGAAACATTCCTCAGCATTTATCCAAGAATGTCGTCTTGGTATGGCAAAATGTGACACAGTGAGACCTGGGTGGAGAAGTACAGTGTAAAGCTGCACATTTGTGTGTTTTATATAAACCCAATGCATGGTGGCATCCTAGGTTTATTATCCAAGGTGTCCAGATATGCCATGCTGCAGGAGCTTGGATTTGTATCCTTTCTTATTTGATCAAAAGGATCAGCAAACACAAGATAGCAGTGTTTTCAAATCTGTTTCCTTTTTATCAGCTGTCAACGGCTGTCTACCAGTCCGAGCAGCTTGCTCGGCTTGTTTTGGGAGCAGGGAGCTGGTCAGACTAAACTGGATTTTCCAGCAGGGGTATAACTTTGTGTGTGGTTGCACAAGCACAAGATAAGAGAAACCAAGGTTTAAGATTTTAAACTGATATGCCGTGCACCACTTTAATGCAGATCTCCACCCCGTAATACGTGAAATCTATTTATACTAAAATATATATTTTTTTTTACTATGCTTAGTGATTCTGGTGCTTTGTCGTTGGTTGTATTTTCAGTGCTCCTGTGAGAAGTTAGTGCAGTCCGTGCCATGCAGACATCACGGGGAAATTGCCTGCAAAGTCGCAGTGAATTTTAATGGCAGTTTCAAACAGAAGGTTTTGCTCTGCACTCACGTCACACTTGCTCTTAGGTCTTCTAATAAAAAAAATTTTAAAAAAAAACAGCAAGAGCTTCTTTTCTCCCTTACTATTTAGCAAGTGATGTCATATTAATGAGAAATCCAGTGTTGAAGTAGTGCAGACAGAAAACATGAGACTCAAAGGCCCAGAATGCAACGCTGAATCTGTATGACACAGACGCGCTAAGTTGTGGCAGAGACTCTGCTCAGCTGGTTGGAGATGTAAACGTATAGCAAGGTAAACATGATGGTGGTGTTGTTAGAAATAGCATAAAAGTTGGAACTTTGGACTCTTTTTGGTTTGAGCAGATTGCGCATATGTGGAGGGAGCTGGACCGATGAAAGGACTACAGCTCTTCTGTATTACTCGTTTTAGGTAAAGATGAAGCGAGGGGAAGATCCCAGTCACACCAATATCAGCATGTAGTCAAATGATGTTGAGGGTGAAAGATGTTTTAAACTACAGGAGGCAGCCAGAATTTTATTCCCAAATAATTCTTGGATGTCATCAAAGATCACAGAAGTTTGACCAGTCTAAAAAAAAAAGTCATGTCCTTTAAGAAGAAACAAGTACCCAAGTATTTTCTTCCTGCCATACAACTATCCCAATCTTTCCACCCTTCTGTTTTTTTAAAATATGTATGTAATATGTTGTTATTCTGGAAATTTAACCCACCTTTGCTGAACTGGTATTTAAACCTGAGATTATTGTACCAGAGAAACAAGGATGAAAGTTCCTCTAAATTAAATATTAAACCGCATATTATAATATTTTACATACAGTCATTATTACTTTAAACAATGTTTAGGTGTGGTTTGTTTGTTCAGTAAATGACTGTGTTTGTCTGATGAGCTCTATGACTTATTATAAATTTTCTTAATAGGATAGGACACAGCTCTTTTTTTTTGCACAATGGCATATTGAACATAGCAATAGATTATTAATAGCAATAGAAAATCTTTTGAATAATGCGTGACAACTCAAAAAAAAAAAGTATTTGCATTACTAACGACAACACCCTTTCCAATTACGTCTTTCTAACATCCAAGAATGTTGCGTGGTTTGTTAACGTATAAACGACTGGGTGCGTAATGACATTTATCACAAGAGATGCATGTCTGGCATGTAAAGAAGCAAAACCTGTTTAAAAACATCACTAAACATGCATTCTGTTTCAGGATGCAGTCTTGCCAAGTGTTTTAGCATGTTGCATAACTTTAAGGCTTCTGTATTTGTTCTAGGTGCCGTAAAATATTTATGTCTAAACATGGGTGTTTTCACAAGATGATGACTTAGTGTGAGAATACCACAGTATTAAAGAAACACGAGTCAGTTGTAAAATTAAAGCAACAATTTCTGCTGAAATCTTGTACAATTGTTCTTCTTCTCTTTGCAAAGAGAGACCTTAAAAGAAAAAAAAAGTTTAAATCCTCTAATGGTACTTATTTCCCAGAGAGCTATTTTTCAAACAACTTTCTACAAAAATGAAATTTTCTTCAAAATATCTTGCACTGTCAGTATTCATCATGTTGCCGTTGTAAGTTGAAATAAAGGGTGGGGGCAAAGAAAGCCAGCATGCTCTGCCCAGAAACCCTTAGTTGTTTGATTTAGTTCCGGTCAATATTAACGTTCTTTAGTGCCGTTTTTTCTGATAGCATTATAAATATGCTAGGAGCAGCAGAGAGGATTACACAGCTCTGGACATTTTAGTGCAGTCCATATCCTCTAGAGAATTTAGGTGAAGTCCAGAGGGAGCGAGTTGTAAATCCAAACCTTCATTTTGGGAACTTGCAGCTGGATACAAAAAGGAATACATTATGTTATGTATCATTTTACAGTCTACACCAGGGGTCCATAGAAAACTTGCTCTATGTGAAAGTGGTCCCCGGTACAAAAAAGGTTGGGGACCACTGGTCTACACTACATTATATTGGCAAAAGTATTTGGACACTTGGTCATCACACTCGTATGTTGTTTTCTGAACATTTGTTTCCAGATTTAATCCCTGGTTTACTGTTACCTAGTTACCTCCACTTTTCTGAGAAGGCCTTCTACTAGATTTTGTACTATATCTGTGGGGATGTGTATTCATTCAGCCCCAAGTGCATTAGTCAGATCAGACACTTATAATGGATCAGCAGGTCTGGGGTGCAGTCGAGGTTTCAGCTCATCCCAAAAGTGTTCAGTGGGAATCAAGTCATGGCTCGGTGCAGGACACTTGAGTTCTTGCACTCCAGCCTTGGCGGACTGTGTCTTCATGGAGCTCGCTTTGTGCACAAGGACATTGTCATGCTGAAACACGTTTGGGTCTCTTAGTTCCAGTGAAGGGAAATTGTAATCCTTCAGCATAAGAAGGCATTCTAGACAATTGTGCTTCCCGCTTAGAGAAAAATCCACATATGGGAGTGTGATCAGGTGTCTGTAAACCTTTGGTCAAATAGTTTATCACCTGGCCGCTTTTATCAGATAATGTTTTTTCATTAGTGAATTTACTGTCTGCACGTGTGTCGGTTTGTTTGTTTGTGTCTGCATGTGTCTGTGTATGTGTGTGTGTGTTTGTGTCTATTTTTCTCCTTCTCTGTGTGCACATCTGTATATGTTAGTGTGCGTGTGCAGTCATCCTCATAATGCACTGTATTTATCAGGCCGGGACACGTGTGAGTGGCTCCTATCCAGTGGACGGTTCTTAGGAGACAATGCGTGGCAGCCGTATGGCTGCATGATGCACAAGTACAAAAGCATGTGAGTCACACCACAGCTACTCTGTAATAACATGCAAGATCGTTATCAGAACAGCAGTTTATAATCATCTTTATTCTGTTCTTTTCAGTGAAGCAAAAGCTTGCCTCAACAATAAGAGGATAGCATTCATTGGGGACTCTCGAATTCGCCAGCTCTTCTATTCTTTCATCCAGATTATCAACCCTGAAGCAAAGGAAGAGGGCAACAAGGTTAGTTTGTGTCCACTGTGTTTACTGAAATAAAACAAAACTCAAATCTGCACACAAAAGTTTGGCGATGTAGTGTTTTTTCCACATGGATGCAGAAAAGAAGTAAGCAGTGAAATGAAGATTGGTCTACAGTCAAAATCAAGGCAGCTCTCAAAAGCTCTTTCTTTTACACATGTTCTTTTTTTGAAGTTCAAAGGTTTATTTGACACCCACAGTTATACACAGACAACATGCAGTGAAATGTAACTTTGAATCACTCCGGAGACTGTAATAGTTTAATGTTAATGTAATAAAATACTGTGTGTGTGTGTGTGTGTGTGTGTGTGTGTGTGTGTGTGTGTGTGTGTGTGTGTGTGTGTGTGTGTAAAATAAATAGATAACTTAAATGTGCAGTACTTAGCCATACGTGCTTGCAGTACTTAATGATATCATACTATACTGTATCTTTACACCCAGTAAAAATATCAGAAACTCACAAATGAAACATTTTTTAACATGAGAGGCCATAGTCGCAGTTTTCTGGCTTTGTATCATATCTTTTTCTTCTTCTTTTTTTAAATAAAGCATTTTTATTAGTTGTACAGAGCTAAAATAATAATCGCAAGATTTCAACGTGGGTGGGGGAACTCCTTTAATAATAATAATTTTTTAATATTCTTTTAATAAGGTGTCTTATTGTATATGAACTGACTAGGATCTTGGTTTATTCTGGATTGAGTTTAATCTCTTTTTCTCCCTGCCCTTTTCATGACCTGGCCAGCATGAAAACATTCCCTTTGCAGATAGAGAGTCCTCTTTGAATGTGGTGAGTTTTCTCAGAAACCTTTATTTTTAATGGGAATAGAAATAGAAAGTACTCGTTGAGTATCACAAGGAAATGTGTCTTGTTTTGTAGGACTTTTTGTGGCATGCGGAAGTAAATAATTCCATGAAGGAACAGTTGACATCATGGACAGAGGTAAACAACAAAAAAAGAAATAAATTAAACAATCACATGATTTCAATTCATAATCATCTAATTTTTGGTGTTGCAACTCTTTAATGCAGAAGCCCTCTTCCAAGCCCGATGTCATCATCATTGGTGCTGCTACCGTGAGTCAAAGCCACACAAATTAAATGTTCAGATGAAATAAGTGTGCTAATGAGTATTGCTGCTCTAATATATTATTCAGAGTTGTTCATGCTGTCATGTTTTCACAGTGGTCCATTAAACTGCACAGCGGCAGCAGCGAGTCGCTCCTTCAATACAAAGCAAACCTTACGTCTATAGCAGCACCTTTGGAAAAACTAACGGAGCACAGTGAAGTCTTTTGGGTCGTACAGGGTGTGTATCAAGGGCGGAGGTTTATCAAGTGTGAAGAACATCTCAAAGGGCAAAAGGACTGTTTCATCATAGTTTCTCTTTCCTTAATTGTGTTTAGGTCCTGTCTATGAAAAGATCTTGAGCGAGAATCGTAAGATGATCACCAATGAGCAGATTGACCTGTATAATGCAGCAGCACTTGGCACTCTGAACAGCAGCAAGAGGGACACCAAGGCTAGGGTGAAGTTCCTGCAGGCCTCACGGCAAGCTGCCATGGAGACCATCACCCAGTCAGAAGATGGACTGCACCTTCCTGTGAACGCAAGGAATGTGGTAGGTTAGAAATTGTTTAAAACTCTTTCATATAGCCCAGAGATGGATAAGTAGCCTAGTTACCTGAGACAAGCAGATTGCTTATGTGGGCCATCACTTTTTCATTCATCAGGCCCAGGAGGCTGCTGCATAACAGTCAGCACCAATTTTTTTTTTTTTTTTTTTTAATTAATTAATTTTCATGCTTATTTCAATGCAACACACTCCAGTTGGTTAATGTGTTTTTTATTGGTTCAAAGCAACTCTAAATCCCTCCACTTCTTACACTATGCAAGCAAACCACGGAGGTGGTCAGGAGCTATTTTTACTAGGCATATATTTTCAGAATTAGGTGTAACATGGCATGTGGAAACACTGACTAAACTGAGTAAAATACAATATAGTGCAACACAAACTCTCTGGTATGCACATCTAATGCTAGCACAACATAAAGTCAGCTTTCCTTTAAAGACAAAAATAAAGATGCTAGCCAGATGTAAATAACGTCTTTACCTGCATTGAGAGAAAACTTCAGAGCATATTTAAAAATGTTAGCAAAAGAATTTTTGTCAAGGAAGCAAACATGATGCTTCTTCGACATTTCTTAGAGACAATGTCAACCCTCCCAAGGATTCAAAAACTTATTTTTCTTACTCTGTATTTAAGTATTAATCTTAGTATGATTTTGAGTTAAACTACATTAGTTGGCACCTTTTAACCTAGTTAGCATTGGAAACTTGTTAAAATTGTTGCTAACTTGTTATTCTACTCTCTCTCTCTTTAGGGTGCCATGGTTCTAATGAACTCCATGTGCAACAAGATCCTGAAGCCTATCGATGGTTCATGTTGTCAGAGTGTTCCTCATCTGAGTGTGCTGCAGATTCTGGCTGCTGGACTTTTTCTTGTAGCTGCAGTCTGCTTCCTGGTGTTGCACGCACTCGTTTACACCGGGCACTGGAAGAGCAAGCCAGCGTCTGATGTTGAGAGTGGAGAGGAGAAGAAACCTCCCACTGCTGCAGTTCCCCTCATCCTAAAGAACGTGTTACAATCCATCTGTAAGATGGGCCTCATCATGCTTTACTTCTACCTGTGTGACCGGGCGGACATCTTCATGAAGGAGCAGAAGTTCTACACGCACTCCACCTTCTTCATCCCGCTCATCTATATATTTATGCTGGGGTTTTTCTACAATGAGAACACTAAAGAGGTAAGTAGGAAATAGGCAGTTTACACTAAAGATTTATAAAGTGGTTATTAAGTTGTTGGGTTTTTTTTTTTGCCATATCTGATTCTTTTTTTTTTTTTTTTGTGCTCAAATGTGAGATGTAAACTTCATACAGCTAAATGCCTGTAATGTAATGTACTCCATTATACTTTGTGTAAATACATTATTGGCTGTATTTACAATCATAGCCTACCTCAGAAACTTTATGATTTTACAGCCGGTAATTTAAGTGAATCTGTGATAGGAATGATAAACATTAAACCAACATGGGAAAGCACATGAATAAACGTGCTGTTTGCTCATTGTCCCATTGCATAATGTTGCAGTTTTAAGTTTGTCTGCTTTGCGTGGTGTTGTAATTCCAGCTGAACCAACTCGAAGATGCTGTACATATAGCCTTCAGGTTTCTTGATCATAAATGAAGCACTCTGTTGTCCTTTTGCCAGTGGAAGGTTTCAGTATCCCAAGCGTTATGGATTGGACCAGAGGTGTGCCTCAGGACTGGGGCCCAACAGATTTTACTTTCAGGATATAGCAGGCAGTCAGATAAGAAACTTGCGGGATTAAAAAAAAAAGGCACTTAGTGAAGTTTTGCAGCATTCCTTCTTTCTTGTTTAGTAACTACTTGGTCGTTGTCATAATTGGTTTGTTTTGAAACTGTGCAGACCAAAACAAGTCTGCCCCCCCAGTGGAAAATAGAGTTAAAGTCCCAGTACCTGTACTGAATTCCTGACAGTTTTACTCATTGTTCAAAATGACTTGGAAGATCTACCACACTATGTAACTAATCTCTTAATTTTCCAGGCCAAACTGCTGAACAGAGAACAAACTGATGAATGGAAGGGGTGGATGCAGCTGGTTATACTCGTCTATCATGTATCCGGAGCCAGTGCAGTAAGTTCTGATTTGAATATCCGCTTACACTTGCGTTACAATACAGGGCGTGTCACCACAAAATGAGTACAGTTGAAATGTGAAAAGTTGTTTTAATGGATATATGCGAAATTTACAGTTAATTAGGTTTAAAGTAAATGGCCATTTGTTAAATTTGGTGAAGCCGATCCAGAGAAATTGGGCAAAAATGATTCAGGTGTCATCAAATCAAGTTTGGAGAAAATCGGGTTTAACCATTGTGAAGTGCAAACTGAAATAAATTCATAGCACATACAGTATTCATTTGGCCATCAAAATCATATGTATATAATGTTTTACAGTGTAATATTTTGGTTACATGCATTACAGATTAAGGAATGTATTCACAGTAAAATAAAAATAAAAAAAACCCGACATGTTTCCTCATTTCAGCTCACTATATCTTGGCATTTTTATTTTTATTTTTTTTTTTACACTGGAGTCATTTTGTGGTGACATGCACTTTATGCTTACCATGTCATTTGTCTTATCTGTTCTTTGCAGTTCATACCCGTGTACATGCATGTCCGGGTCCTGGTGGCCGCTTATCTCTTCCAGACAGGATATGGCCATTTCTCCTTCTTCTGGTTAAAGGGTGACTTTGGACTCTACAGAGTGTGCCAGGTATTTATTTCCAGCGTCCGACAGTCTGTCCTGTTGTCCAGTGTCTGTCTGCACATTAGGTCATACTCATTATGTCTCATAAATGACAAGTACACACTAAGAGGCTTGCTTGTTTGTTCTAGGTTCTCTTTAGACTCAACTTCCTGGTGATAGTGCTCTGCCTTGTGATGGATAGATCATACCAGTTCTACTACTTTGTGCCTCTGGTTACCTTTTGGTTTATGATCATCTATGGCACAATGGCCATGTGGCCACAGATTCTGCAGATAAAAGCCAATGGTAATAATGCCTACTGAAGAAAAATAATGTGCTCATTCTCTCTTAAGGTTGTACATACATGGCACTGTGTTTGTGTATTTCAGGCAGCAGATTCTGGCACCTGGTACTTTTATTGAAACTGTTGGGGCTACTTGTTTTCATTTGTTTCTTTGCGTACTCACAGGTGGGTTCTTACAAAGGTTAAATGAAATATCTCAGCGTTCTTAACAAGTCATTATTAAACTGCTTCATTCCCATTTTTTTTTCCTGAAAAAGGTGTTCTTTGAGAGCATATTCTCCGTGTGGCCTGTTTCAAAGCTCTTCGAACTGCAAGGAAGTGTCCATGAGTGGTGGTTCAGGTGGAAGCTGGACAGATTTGTAAGTAATACACCTTATGTTATGCAATGCAATGTTTGTATAACCTTGACAAAATGAAGACCAAAAAATGCATTTTGTAACTATGCTGCAACACAGAGCATTAATGGGAGATTTATGAAAAGAGCCTAGAGGCAGAAATACAAAAATACACACGTATAAATGAGACAGTAAAAACAATCAGATGACACCTATGTGATGCACTGGCATTACAGAGATGCTTATACCGTTCTCTCCTTTCTCTCCCTTTCTTTATTAGTCGAACATTTCTTCCTCGTAACAATCATATCAACTCCAGTTCCTCAAGCAACAGAGCAGCACCACATGTATCCATTTCCTAATAAGCTGCCCTGCTTTTTAGTGCTGCCGCGATTAGTCGACGTAATCGACTATGAAAATTAGTCGACGACAATTTTATTGGTCGACTAGTCGGG
>JAQMCW010000023.1:21621053-21632836 GCA_030068335.1 Chrysichthys cranchii
ACATAATGAACAAAACCTTAAAATAAAAGTAGTTTCGGATGTTTTCTTGCTGTTTTATCATGGGGATCAATAAATGAGGGCTTTATGGGCTCATTTTTGAGAAAATCTCATGTTTTGCCTCTTGGCTCATAATTAGCCTGTGCGCAGTCCAACTCATTTTGTCAGCATGGGTCATATATATGTATATGATATATATATGTTATACACACACACACACACTCAAGAGTAAATAGACACCATCAATTTGTTTTTAGATTTCTAAAAACTTCCTTCTTTCTTCCTTCAACATCAGAGGGCCCGGGTCGACCTGAGCGGAATGCTGTTGATTCCTTTCCTTTGCTTTTGAATTGTGCAGTCACCTTGTTGACTGTGGCAAGATTTTCTGCAATCATACACTGGCTAAGTTCACCCTCAGACTGACCCACAATACGCCGTCTTTGAAAATCAGACAACTCTTTTTCTTCTGGTGTTCGCGGCATAAACAGTTAATATATTATCACTTCAGATTACAGTATATTAACAAGTTTGAAGCACCAGGTGGTGTCCGCATATGTAATGAGAGTATCTATTTACTTTTGAGGTGTATGTGTGTTAAACAATTTGCCAGTTAAACCAATATGTCTTATACTTTAAGCCGTTAGCCTGCCGTCTTTCTAAGGGTGTTTCTACACTTCTGTTGCAGGCTGTAATCAACGGCATGCTCTTCGCCTTCATTTACTTGGTACTGCAGAAATGCCAGATTCTGTCAGAGGGGAAAGGCGAGCCGCTCTTCTCCACCAAGATTTCCAACAGCTTGCTCTTTGTATCAGTGGTTTCCTTCATAGTAAGTATGCATCTAGACTCAGTTTTAGTGCCTCTATGGATACGACCTTAATCTAATTTCTATCTAATATCTATCATTTCTCCTCCTTTAGACATATTCCATATGGGCAAGTAGCTGTAAAGATAAGACTAAATGCAATGAGATGCATCCCTACATATCTGTGGTGCAGGTAATTTTCCTGTAAATGGTGCTTTTTGTTAAGGCGACACCCTAATTTTGCTAGCTGTTCACTGTGCTTTTTTCCCCCTCAACCCACAGATTCTGGCGTTTGTTCTCATCAGGAACATTCCTGGCTATGCTCGTTCTTTGTACAGCTCCTTTTTTGCATGGTTTGGAAAAATCTCATTAGAGGTAAGGTACTATGCCATGGACAGTCATTTCCAAACCAAATTCAGCAGTTCAAAAAGTGTTTCCAAATCAAACGTGGAAAAACAAATCAGGACTAGGGGTGTGCACAGATGTATAGAAAACCTGATTAAACGCCTGAGATGCCAGTTTTCGAATCCCGAATACGTTCGCATGTTGAATTTTAGTGCAGTAGTGAAGGTGATGGCGAAGCATTAAAAAATGTAACCATGTCTGTTGTCATGGCCACCTTCTGTCATTCTTATAGGTTGAGTAAAAACTGTGTTAAACCTTAGCGGTGCCTTGATATAAAGAATTAACCAAGCCGAATCATGTACTTGCCATGGACATTACGTGTTCTCTATTTGGTTTAAGATAAATAACTTGTATAGTCAGGATATGGTAGGACAAGTGGAGTGTGATTTATACATTTTTTGTCTCTTACTCCTGCAGCTCTTCATCTGTCAATACCACATCTGGCTGGCAGCTGACACCAAGGGCATCCTGGTCCTTATTCCCGGAATCCCCTCCCTCAACATCATCATCAGCACCTTCATCTTCGTGTGCGTCGCTCACGAGATCTCACAGATCACCAATGACCTGGCCCAGGTGGCCATTCCTAAAGACAGTGGCACTTTGCTGAAGAGACTGCTGGCAACTGGACTCTTTATGGCTCTCGTCCTCATGCTGTCGAACAGCAGCTGGACCTGAGACTGAAGGAACTTCGCGTACAGACTCCTGAGTGAGTCGATTTATTGGAACACAACTTGATTTAATATTAGGTTTTAAGAACAGACTCGGAGCTGGCTCAGTGCTGAGAAGCACGTCTCAGAGCAAAGCCCATGATGCAGTACTTAATTTATGAAGACAGTGAACTCACATTTTATACAGAATGTATATAGTGGCCTTTGAGTTCTGCAGTACATGTGCTCACAAACTGACTTTTCGAATAAGACTAGATCTGAAACCACCACCAGATGAAATGGAAACATCTTCTTTTCCGGCCAAGGTTTGTACAGTATTTAATGATTTAAATTAAGTTTACTTTGTACAGTAATGTCTTTGTGTTGCCTTAATGTCCTGTCTGTCGTTTCTAGGTTTCTTTGTTTTGTTTTCTTTTGTTTTAATGTTGAGCCCATGTGGATGAAATACAAATGGGTTTTTTGTGTTTCACACTTCATGCAGTACGCAGCACTATGCCAACAGTTTCTTTTGTCACTAGTCAATGAATTACTGTGCAAACAACCACTATTGTTAATGTTTGTATGTTTTTAATTAAAGCTTTCAACAGATTTTAATTCTCCTAAATCTCAACCAGGGTATCCATGGCTCATTACTGAGTATAACAAAAAACATTTTTCTGTGGAAAATTTAAGGCCTTAGAGGCCTTAAAAATTCTGCAGCATTTATTTATATTTACTATACTACATTTTAGTCAATTTGAATACATAAAAGACATCAATGGCCTTTAGAAGAACAGAGCTATTGATCTGGATACTTTGTGTACTGCTCTTAACTTTACTACATCTACTCGTGGTGGCTTTTATTTACTCAAAAACTGTAAATAAATGAACTAATTATCTGAAGTACGTTCAAATTTTCAGAAATTTTGGAACTTTCGCAGGTATGTCACTTCTGTCCAGTGATGTTCATTCATTTTGTTTCTTTCTCTCCCTTTGCTACGGTGATCCTCCACATTGATGATACTGACATTTAATATACTTTCAAGAAAGCTTGATTTTCAAACAACTCTTTTGATATTCACCTTTTATGTAAACTGTATAATAAGTGTTTGAACACACATTAACAATGCCTCATGGAGACATTGAAAAGGTCTTAAAATGGATTTTTTCTTATACCTGATGAACAGACACATGACACTTTATCAGCAGAAGGGTCAATGCATGAGCTACTGAAAGACTCCGTTTGTCCCAAGTCACTGTACACTAATGTACATCTGAAGTTGTGTGATAGTTTATTACCCTGTTATTTATTATTACAATTCTTACGCAAAAACCAAGTGGAGTAAAGCTGCTTTGTTATTATAATTGTGTGATTTAAATATTGATGGTGAACCAAAAATGGGGGCAACAGGAAAGTCCCACCAATGAAGGGTTTATGAGTAGGGGAAAGGCTTTAAAGAGTGAAGGAGCTCCATTAGACCAATCTAAGCTAAGCTTTAGTGAAGTTATGAACTTTTTACAAGAACAATAGCAATCATTTTGTGCTGTATGTACCTGCTTTCACAGTTCAGTAAATACAAAATGCTCAATATGCCATCCTTTGTTGTGAATGTAAAGCTTTACTCCGTTACGGTATATTTATGCTATAACGACGCTGTGTATTATGTTTTAAAGCTACTAACAGGGAGTTTAGAAAAACAGAGCTTTATTCCCTTAAGTGAAAGTGAGAAAGCATTGGAGTACATTTAGACCAATCACTTGTACACACTTTCTTGTTTGTGACTATGGCAGCTGGTAAAATGTGGGTATCTCTATCTGTATCTGTAGGCTACAAGATGGAGAGGGTTTTTTTTCTCTCTCTTGACAAGTCTGTTATTTTTTGCTTTAAAGCAATAGCGGTTTTAAACAATCCTGTTGGTGAAAGAGTAAATCGATGTATTTGGTTAAATTATGGCTGTGTTTGTGATCTACAGTACTTTAAAAATTCTCCACTTGGACTGATTTTGTGCAAAACAAATAACTAACAACTTGTGCTAAAATTTGGTTGCTCAGAAAGAAGTGTAGAACAAGGGTGTATAAGGTCCTTAGTTGATTGGATAGATTTTTGCATATTGTGCCAATACAATCTCCATCATCCTCATCAAGGGGACACTTGGTGGATGCTAGCCACAATGATCAGACGTTTGTAATTTAATTTTGTACTAGAGCTTAATTTCATAGTCATAGTATTTTGCAGATCTACAAAATCTGCGCTATTTGAACCTTTTCTTCCATTATAGGAAGACAAGATAAAAAGCAAACAAGATCTTGTGTAAAAGTGAACATTTTATTTGCTGAAGTGGTGTTTAAGCCAAAACCGCAGCTATAATCTGATGGACTCACACAACCTTAAAGCTATTTATCCAATTGTCAATGTTTGGATTTCATCTTTTAAGACGTCGTTCAGACATTTTGTATAGTGTAGTTTGGACCTCTATAAAAACAAGATTCATACCATGCTGATGTAAATATAACTGTTTTCTCCTGAAATGTGAAAAGGATGTATTTTCTTTTACAAAAAGCTGTTCTGTTGTTTAATCATTGTCAGTGATAAAGCACCTTGCTGAATATGTTTTGTACTGTTTTTTTTTTACCCACCCTCAACATATCTACTGGCATGAATCAAATTCTAATTGTTACACATACTCATTACACTACAGACAGAAAATTTTACATCAAGTTGAGATGAATTTATTTATCAAAACATCTTTCGGATAGTAAGAGAAGGAACCACGAAAATTGCATATTCAACGAAAATCTGTTCAAGCTTCAATGTGTTGCTTTAAACAGTCCCTTTAAGAAGACCATCAGATATTCAAATAGTTGTGCTGCACAGGATCACAGAGCTATAGCACATGCAGATTTGGCACAATGTGGAGACACAAATTACACACAGGCACAGGAAGCTACAGGTGACGAGAGACCTCCTCACAAATTCAGCGCTTCGGCCACTTTCCGCTCTTCAGGAATACCATTTACCTGTAAGGAAAATACAGCATGTACTATTAGAAAGTCGATAAGACACTAGTACCACCACAACACTAATTATTAGTACTTGCCTCCAGCCTTCGAAATGTTGACAAACTGTAATTATCTCCTTTGGTAGCAGTAAATGAATGAACAGAATATTAGACAAGGAGATACAGAGACCTACCACAGTTCATTAGTGTATACACATGGGGTAGGAGAGCACCACTCAACCACAGATTGTTGACAAATTAAACTAAGAACCAACAATGTGTTAGTGAGGTGTTAGGCCACTATGAGACACCAGAACAGCTTCAAGGTATCTTAGCAATTCTACAAATTTTACGCATTTCTGGAACCGTACGGAAGTGATGAGCTCCATTCCAGAAAAAAAAAAAAATCCCTCAGTTTTTGTTTTAATTATGAAGGTGCACGGTGCAGTCTAACATGCCAATACAAAATCTCCAGTGGGTGTTGAGTTGGGTGGAGATCTGCTGACCACGAGTTGTATAATTTTTACACTCATTAAACCATTCACTGAGGCCTGTAGATGATGGTGCTATGGGAATAGCTGGACCCAACCCATGCCAGCAATATGCCCACACAGCATAACAAGAGCTGTTTTTCTCTTTTATTTACCATCTGATTGAACAGTATGTGTGTGTGTGTGTGTGTGTGTGTGTGTGTATATATATATATAATATCCCCCCCCCCGAGATATTCTCCCTGATTTAGTCATGGTCAATTCCCACCCTCAGACAGCACTTCTCTATAACATGACAGCTACCAACCAAAAGGCTATCACACAGTTCCTACGAGGTACGTGAAGCCAGACGACTGCATCTTGCATCATGCTACTTCAAGGGGTGGGGCATCACTCGGATGAAAGTACTATCCACCCACCTGCGTACACATGAGCTCACAAACACCTGTGATTGGCTAGTGCTGTTGTAATTGACAAGAGAGAAGGAGTATGCCACCCCTTCCTCTCTGACAGGACGACTAATTTTGCTCTCTTGAGTTCCTGTTGCCCCGCTCAGGAGCATACTGAGCATACTGTACAGCATGTGTTATTAAGCAATAAAAGTCTCTTTTCATAAATGAAATTCATCAGAATTAATGCTCGAGGCTCTATACCCTATTTCTGTCATGTTATAACACAAATGTGCACTACTACTATGGCCTGAGTGCAGAAAGCCAATTAAATAAAAATGACACTATTTAACATTATGTAGCAATCACAGAATTAAACTGAAAACGATTTACATAAAATCCTTATGACCTTTATGACCTTGATAAGGAATTAATAAGTAATCCAATTAAACATGTATTCATACAGAAATGTATCTGACATAGTATTACACCTATGGTCAGATCTATTGGCACCATTTACTGTATGTATATAAAAATAGACCAAATAGTCATTTTTTTCTGCTAAAATCACTGGTTTTAAATTCCTTGCCATCTCTACACTAATACTTGGTGGAAAAAATTCACCGTAATGAAAAGCAGTTGAGGTTTTTAATGATTGTATACAATATTTGATGATAATTTTCTTTACATGTGCTCATGATTCTGGAGCTTTCAGTATCAGTTTTGCTCATGTATATATTGTATAGTTACAGTCCACTTAAGCTGATGTACTGTATACTTACCCGAAGGCTGCTGCTGTGGTATCTGCATTTGATTTTGAAGATTTCTGTGAATAGAAACAGATTTACTAAGACTAAAGGAATAATTTAATGAGTCATTCCTTATACTCAGCATTAACTGCACAGACTTTTCTAAAAATTTTGAGCTGGATGCTTAATGTACTCGCTTGACGTTCTGAAAAGTCCAGTGGTTTCTTAACCAAACATGATCATTTTACTGTAATGGGAATATAAGCTGGTGTTCTTTTAAGGAAATGGTTGCTCCTAAAGTAACGTCTCAAAGGCTTCAGCAGGACAACAAAACTGATTTTAATATATCGTTATTATACCAAAATGTATAGAACTTTAATATGCTACAAATAGGCTTCAGTTCATAGGCTTCTAATCTTATATCGTACCTTGGACTGTTTTACAACTCATATTCATTTGACTGTTGTATGTATTGATGCTGCACGGGTTCATGAACTAAAAATCACACCTAAACCTTAACTAATGCAAGGATCAGGCTACACAATATTTTTGTCTTTCACACTGGTCCCTATGTCAGATTAGGCAATCATGGTGTGAGAAATTCTTGCCGCGTCTTGGTCAGGAGACTGGCAACACTCCAAATTTGACCCTGACCAATCATCATTCATGTCCTTGCTTGTCTTCCAGGAGGATGGAAAAAATTGCCAGTCCTGGTTGCAAATGAAATACCAAGGACCGTGTCGTAGGAGTTGTCAAACTAGGCAAGAAAATCCAAAACAATTCTGACTTGCTAGAATTTTCACCCGTGTGTCATCGTGATTCTTCGATTATGTCACATTGCAAGGCTTGTTCTTCGTCCCCGATGTTCATATTTGGACCTGATGTTGAAAATTTGTCAACCACAGCAAAATCGTGTTAAACTCGTGTGATCGGAAGGTCGGGAGTTCAAATCCAAGCACTGCCAAGCTACCATTGTTGGACCCTTGAGCAAGGCCCTTAACCTAAATTGCTCAGTTGTATAAATGAGATAAAAACGTAAGTTGCTCTGGATAAGGGCATCTGCCAAATAACAGTAATGTAATGTAAAAAATCTGACTGAATTCATATAGTCTGATCGCGGCATAAATCTAAATCAGCCTCCTTTATTCCTCTTTCTTGGAGTAAATAATACATAAAATGTAGCTTGTTACCAAGAAACCGCAAAAAGCCTCTAAAGCTATACCTATAACCAGATATCTGTAAAGCTGCTTTGTCCACCATTCAAAGCAATGTAAGAATAAAGTTCAACTCATCTGAAATGAAGACTTTCCTGTGTGAAACTTCTTAAAGTTACAGCTTTACTTCTGAATTGAATAACGCACCGACATAGAAGACTCCTTCCAAAAATCCCAAAGAAATCATCACCATATCAACAACACATTTGTTATTCACATTTTTATCTGTTTATGTTGAGAGTCTGTGCAAGCTGTTAATTGAAAAAAAGAGAACATATTAGAATGAGCATAATATAAACCTTGCTGCCAGAACTAGTCAGAGCTGCTGTTTAAGAAGATTAATCAACACTTTCTCACCAATCAGCATTGTCTCTCACTTGCCATATCTTAGAAGTGCACATATTTCATATTAAACCCTGAAATGTGCAGACAGTGTGCCTTTAAAAATAAAACAGTTGCAATGATCTGTTAATGCCTGCTGTACGGACAGTCTGAGAGCAGATAGAGAAATCATTGTTTGACACTCACGTCTGGGTCTGCATGAGCGGCATGCTGGTAGTCTCGTAGTTTTCTGGGTGGATTGGCGGCACCACCTCTCCGCTCACAGGGTTGAACACAGGCAGTGTGGAGAGAGGCCAGGAGATCTCCCTGTTCTTTGACATGCTGCGCAGCTCCTTTGTTGACTTCTGAATGGAGCTGTGGTGCACCAGCTGGATGCTGGGAAAATTAAGAAGCAAGACATATCTAAGCAAATTGGACATGTATGCACATTATATATAATATATACTGTATACTCTTTATTATAACCAGAAGGAAAAAGGAAATGCTGAACTGTGTTTTGTTACACCATACAACCTACAACACACACTCTGTACACCCTGAGGAATGAGTATGTTGTGTCTACCCTGGTGATGTAACCCAGCAAACGCTTTATATTTATCACATCCCATTTTCTCTAAAGTCAGCAGACTTTATTTCTCACTTCATCTCTTTCAAGCCCAGCTAATACTGTGATTTGTGTTTATTTGAACCTGACTCTAAGCAGCTAGATGACAACGTGACGTCTTCATGAAAGATGAATGGCAATGTCATGAAGGAGGACACACGAGCAATAAACGTGGGAAGACAAAAAAAAAACTAAAGGGATCACCTAGCTGAGAAAGGACAACAGAGATAGCAAAAGAGAGAAAGAAAGAAAATCTAAACAAAAGAAGATAAAAGAAAGACACAGGAGAAGAAACACTTACTCTGGTGTTTGCATGTTTCTTTTTCGCCTAGAAACAAAACAAAATGTCTGAATTAAATACTAATATTAATAGTTTTAAGACAACCACACAAAAGTGAATGGGAAGCAGGTTCGGATGAGGGTCTCTTCAGGCCGCGGTACCTCTGGTGATTAGTAGATGTTGGAAGGCACTCAGAACACTGACTGAACAATGTGGTATGGAGGGACAGATGATGTATCCATCGAGATAATGATGATATGGTAGATGGAACCCTTGTGCTTGTGTAAATAACTCAACCAAAATGAACAGACCATAAAACTGGATGTTAGATGAGAATGATGAGAGAGCTGCTTTTTTGTCCTAATAGTCTTAATTAAACTATTCACTAAATTTAAATACCCACTTTCCCTAATTCTAAACATATGAGGTGAAAATCCTACTAAGTATTTATATATGCCCTGTAAATTCAGCACATCAGGTGTAATTATGATTATTTAAACCACTGTAGAGGGACTGTTGTAAGCCATTCACTGTCATTTGGTAATATTAATCTAAATGTGCCTGTGTGTGTGTGTGTGTGTGTGTGTGTGTGTGTGTGTGTGTGTGTGTGTGTGTGTGTGTGTGTGTGCGCGTGTCTGGACACTGACAGATTAGCACAGTGCACTTACACTCCTTCTCGGCGACAGCACATTGAGTAGCCCAGGATGACGAAGAGGACCAGAGCAACAGCAGAGGGCACAGCCAATGTGATCAGGAAGTCAGCAAAATAGTCTTTACTTTTCAGTGACTCGGAGGGCGGATTGTATTCACCGATGTCTGGCAGAACCCCAGTGCCTGGTTCCGGACGGCTATTGTGCACAGGGATGACTTTAGTAATATCCACCTGTCACACACAGGATGAGCAGAAGACTGCATTATAGGACACTGCCAAACAGGACAAAAAAAATCTTAGGCTGTGTTATTATTATTATTATTATTATTATTATTATTATTATTATCATCATCATCATTTTATTTGCCATGTATGTTGTCACACACAAGGAATTTGTTTCTGGCAGCTGGTGTCCCTCTAGCATCACAAAGGATATACATAAACAATATCGCTGGTGCAAAATTCACACACACGCACACACACACACACACACACACACACACACACACACACACACACACACACACACATATATATATAAACAGTATGGACAGTACTGTATACTATTTATATTACATATATATTTATACTGTGCACTGGGGATATTGAATATTCTGATTCTGATTATTTTTACTGCATACTGCAGTGTTGAACCTTAAGAATTATATTAAACTTCAAAAGGAATCCTTGCAACAAATACTTTGTTAAAGGGGTTGGCTCACCCTTCCCAGAATCCTCTGCACTAAGTAGCAAATTGCCATTTTCAATGCCACTGATATTCCAAAAGCAATTTACAACAATCTGGGAACATCCTAGATCACATGTTAACATTTTAACAAGAATTTGAAGCTATTTTGCAGAAGTATCTATAGCAATGGAAAGAAATGATGAGGCATATTTTGTTCAAAGCTTCCATGTATGACACACAGATGAAGAAAAAGTTTGATAAAGGTTTCAAAGGTATCATTAACACTGAGTTTGTGGAGTTTTTGCTGCACAGAGTGCTAGCATGCAGTGGTCACATGCTTTAAAAAAAACACCACATTATTGATTCTGGGAAGGGTGAGTCAGCCCATTTATTTGGACTTGATTTTATAAGCATGAGGGTCAGAGGGCGTGGCATATAAAATAGACAACTAAGCTCTTAGCATTGGATATGAAATATGGACAAGTCTAGAATTACTCTACAAAATTTAATTACTCGACAGTAATTAAAATTCATTTTAGTTCACTCAGGCACCAATTATCCTATACTGCACCTATTAAATATCACCTAAATACTTACTGATTTTCCTTCAAGTTTGCCTGTTGTGGGTGTTACTGTCTGTTATTATTCACTTTTACTTAATGGTACAGGCAACACTTTGAACTACTATGTGACAAGTCACTGATGCAATTGCTTCAGTGTTGAAGTAAAAAAAAAAAAAGGTTGCTAAAAGCGCACTGCTAAAGGCCAAACCATGTGCTGAACGTAGGGACCTTTTCCTGAAGCTAATGGTACAGCCTGCTAGTTAGCTAGCTAAAATACAGTATGTAAAACAATACTGATCATATCAGATCACTTACAATGTCTGTATTTTTAATACCCAAACAGTTTTCTTACTCACTTTTCCCTGATATCGAGTCAGTATACACAAATACATAGAAATTTACAGCTACCATTGCTACTCCTGGTAAACAACTTCACAATTGGCTAACGATACAAACTCCACATGGAGGATAACTTGGCAGACTATTATTGACGATAGTCCATGCAAATTACAGGGGAAAAAATTCTGTTCCTGTTTAGCAAGAAACAAAAGTTTATTAAAGTATTATATAACGCTCCCACTCTTTCTCTCCCCTGATTGGCTACCCTTTTAATGCGACAACTGGCTCAGCACTAGAGGGAGGCAAAGAGCAACCAGAGACAATGACAGACATGCTCCTGCTACCAGAGGGAGCCAGAGAACCTGGTCTTAATTATAATCAGTGGCAATTAGTCCCACATGTCCCGGAGTCTATTTAAGGAGAGCTTGCCGCTCCCTCAATGCTAAGTCTTAAGTTAACCTTGCTGCAGGCTGGTTGCAGGTGGGTGCTCAATTCTTGGCTGGCAATATCTGATATTCTTTGATATGTTTTGGTATTTTCTCTGGCTTCTCTAGCCATCTCTTGAGTGCCCTTAGCTCTGTGTAAATATATATATACACACCTGACCTCCCAGTTACAGTCC
>JAQMCW010000023.1:21632978-21645190 GCA_030068335.1 Chrysichthys cranchii
CCGCGAATCAAATTTTGAAAATCCGCGATGTAGTGAAGCCGCGAGAGGTGAACCGCGATATTGCGGGGGACGACTGTGTATATATATATATTGATGTGTGATGCCATTTAAAGTATTTGACGTAGAGTGTGTGCAAAATTTCCAACTTGACACCTCTAGTAAAGAGCTGAAAGTGAATTATTACAACATTATCAGGGTGAAATCACAGCAGCAGTTTGGGAAAATTTAGGGTATTTAGATTACTTTCTCAGCACCTTCATTTCACTCTCATGGCATTTAACACTTATATAAAATTCCTGCAACCTGCCTATATGTATTATATGTGTTATCTGCTCAAATCCACTGAATGAGCTTTGGGCTTGATGAGCATAAGATAAAACCGAGGAACCATAACTAGTTAAGAAACTATCCCAACTATGTTACTACTGGTCTAAGTTCTAATGCAAATGTAGGATTTTCATAAATTTATTAAAATTAAGCATGCTAAACTTGAAAGCATGTTTTTATCTTCAAAGAACAACCACTTCCAGATACACTTTGTGTAAATGGTGTATATTAACCAATGGATGTCTAGATTTAACAAGACAAAATAAAGGAAGGTGTTATGAAAAACAAACTCCTCACCAAAGAGATTTTGCACCAGTCGATGTGGAATTGGGCTCTGAACTTCTTGTCGCAGCTAATGACTGGCTCCATCTCCTGACTGCAGCGCAGCTGGTTCTGAGGACTCTCTACTTCACGCAAGCATGATGAGAATGGCACATCTGCTCCCACCATCACGTACACACTGTGCATATTGGGGGGGGGGGGGAGACATTCTAATGAAAATGATATAAAGGGGAAATGTAAATGGTGGTTCTACCCATTATACAAATACTGGTCATTCAGACTGAATCTACACTTGCTATTTGGTATATTAGTACTGATTTCATTCTTGCATAAACCTGCATGTTTGTTTTATAATTAACTATTTAAAAATTAAAAAGTTTTATGTGATTAGGCTTTAATTTAGTCAGGGTGATAACAGAACAGAAATGTCATTTATCATGCATGCATTCATGGTCTCCAACAAACTTAAAGTTTCATTAATAAAGACACGATGACCAAATTTAAAAGTGAAGACGAACATGGCACCCCCACTCTTTCTTTACCATTATTCATTCTTATTGCTAAGTCTGTTGAAAATGAATAGAAAATAACCCGTCGTCCTTAATTTCACTTTTTTCAGTACATTTTAATAAAAATTTATCCTTACAATAATATTGCCTGTGATTTTATTCAGTACATAAATTAAACTTCGGTTTCTGTTTAACCTTTTTGCTAATTATAAGTCATGCCTTAGATGTGCTATTGATATAGAGTTATATTTTAATGCTATTGCAATAGATGTGATTTTAGTTGTCAGTGATTTTCACAATATTATTGTACTATTTCTTTTTATCCCTTCTATAATTTTTGTTCTGCTCGTGAGGTTTTCAGAAAACTTGATGTCCTTTAGGTGTGTAAAGGAAGCTCACCCCTCTTTCAGGTTGTTGATGGGCAGGGGCACCCGTCCACCGCGGTCTAGTGCTGAAGTGATGTTGATGGCGTTGAGCCTCTCAGGCTGCCAGACGTTCTTCACAGCACCCAGAAAGTCTCCCAGCACCTCACTGGCTAACATCTCCTCTACATTCATGTTTTTAATGTAAAACTCGGCCTGATACGGCAAGGGGAATTCTGGCAGAGAGAGAGAGAGCAAGAGATGGACACAGACACTCAGTTCCCTGGATGGTGGAGGGTCATAATGGTTTTGGTGTCAGCTGGTGGAGCAGTGATGATCTACGAGTGTGTTTAGAGCAGAAAGTGGGCAGATGGCTGATATCAGCAAGTCAGGTCACAGCTGGACATAAACAGCTGCTCAGTCTAGACTATAAATATGAAGCTTTAAATCATGCTAAACTTGAAGGAAATCAATTGTAAGCTCATAGGCTTGTCTATGAGAATCCCAGAGAATTTTATATTTAGGCAAACGATAGTATGTTATCACTAATATAAAAGGGAAAACTAGTATGAAAATGTACAGAAATTTATTGATCTACTGTGAAAGAATGGGTTTATATAACAATACATTGTGTTATATATAAGAAAATGCTATCTATAAAATATGTGAATGTAACATTTTGAAGATTCTGCAAATTGGTTTCAGTTAATAATATTTTTATAGGATCCCACCTTCTGTACCCATGATGTTAATGACCAAATTGTGTCTTGCTGTTTCAAAGGTGCGTCTGTTATAGGCAGTAATCTGGAACACATAAGAAGGAAAGTCTGGCTAAAAACAGCTTGGGTACTAAGTGAAATGCAGTAGATGCAAAGAAGGAACAACATGCGTTCATTTTTAAAACGAACCTTTGGTAATATATAATATCACAATTAAAATGACCACAATGCCCTGAATATCTATAAATAAGTGAACTATTATTTCTTCATCTTCAGCTACACTGCAGACTAGTATCTGTTGTTTCCCTGGGTCTCTCTCACCTCGATGATGGTTGGTTTGCCTGCGTGCTCTGCAGTGGGGGAGCCATAAAGGACTCCGTCACTGTGTGGAGTACGCTGGATGTAGCGCAGCCACCCGGGCCTGTCTGGATAACCCTTCAGGTTGGTATTGAAGGTGATTGGGTCATTGCTGGTATCTCCTGTGGAGCAATTTAAGAAAAGCAGGTAAAAATGAACTTGTGATCTTTAGGCCAGTAGTTTAAGGTTTGCATATTCTCTGTTTTTGTAAGAATGAGGTCAGGAAGACAAATCAGATTCAGATGAATAAAATGCAAGTGAAGTATAAAATCCAAGTATACAATACCTAGCTTTGGATACGGAGGAAATTCCCCTTTAAAGTATTCCCTCTCTAGGACATGGACAAACAGCACTCCGGCTGAAGGGTAGACGTTCCGGTCTGCATGCGAGCGAGAGACGATGGTGACCACTGAAGCACGAAGCAAAAGAAAAGACAGAACAGTTAGATCAAAAATGGGCATTATGTTTCATAAATTGGTCTGGTGGCAGCTATTGTGAGCCTTGCTGCAGACAATTTCCAAAGTACCTTACAAAGTGGGCTATTATACTTGACCTCACTTTATGCAATTCACAACATGTCTGCACTGCAATGACTCATTCATTCACCCAGTCTCAGACACACTACATGAATTATTTTACGCAACGTTACGACAAATATTATAACAAAATACTTTAATGATTATATAATGCTATTAAGGTTTGTGTGTACTCTCTACAAGCATCAAAGTGCAGTTTCTATACATTTATCGCCATATCATGAGTATGAAAATAATTAGGTGCAGTACCTGGAAACTTGTACACCAGACAGAAGAGCCTTGGGGGAAAATATATGAAGCTCAAAAAGGTTTAAAAAGCTACAAAAGATGCAGTGCAAGTGTTGCAGTCCATATCATCGGTAAAGAGTTAAGTGCAAGATAAGCCAAAGGTATAAACACTCAGGGATAAATCAGCACTAGGTTATTATTAATGAAGAGCAAACACAGAAACCGGCTGTATCTTGTCAACATTTTGAGGTCTAGAAATCACATACACCGACAGGATGGCAGTCAGAACTGTTATAAATGGCCATATGTACAAAACAGCTTTACTTCATACACATGCAACATTCTTTGGTAATAATGAGGCGACCTCTGGAACGGCAAACAAAATATGATCCCGCAGATGTTTTTATGACGCATAATAAATATGCCTGTAATCTACTAAGGAAGTGATCTACTAAAAAGCTACAGACCATTTAAAAAGTTTAAAGCTCACTACTTGAAGTCACTGTTACATACACATGTACGAGTGTACTACGGAGCATCTTTTGTAAAGATCATCAGGGTATACAACATTAAATGTGGACCCTGAACATTCCCTCACTGTGACTAGCTAATTCCTAAAAGGTTTAACTAATGGTTATAGGCAAAGTCAGTTATTAGATGACCTGTTCATGTATGTGCTTGTGTGAAGATGGACTACTGCTTTGTGTTAGCTGATACAATCAAATGATAATGTGAAAGTGCACATAATTCAATTTTCTTTGTACAGCACCTTTAACAGCAGTTTTGCAGATATCCAGAGATGGATTAATCCCTAATGAGCAAGCCAGAGTAAGGAAAGATGACATGAGGAAGAAACCTTGAGAGGAACCAGACACAAAAGGGAACACATCCTCTTCTGGGTGACACCGGGGTCACTGGGAAAACTGCAGAATGGACTGTCGGCCACTGGAGGGTGTTTAAACACAGGGCTCTTGTAAAGCCTGATTTACTTATGCACAGTGACTGCATATACTTTACAACAAGAAAAATAAGGAGTCCAAGAGTAGGCGGTATATTTGAGCCTATTTCCATTTTGACACTGTGCTTCTCCTGAAACATTTTCACCAACTTTTTTCTTGCAATTTAGTTGCTAACGTTTAACTTTCACCAGATCATTAACTAGTCACGAAACTCATCAATAATGGTAGTCCACATATCTAATACTAATACTGTTTGTTTTTTATACCAAGTTAATTTAAGAAATTGGTCAATCAGGTGAGCTAAAATAATTAATTAATATTAAGTGGACCCTGATGCTGCAGTCTACTGGTCACTCAAAAAAATGTCCATCCCACATACAGAGCATTAACACTAAGCTCTTCCACTCAGTGCAGTAACACAATCAGATGATCAGATAACTGTGCAAGCACGCAAGGCCATGTGAAGGTGATGAACACCTCCCTACTCTAATGGATCAGCCATTGCTGGTTAATGCCAAACCCTTTGCCAGAGGCTACTGTGGGAGAGGAGCCCACACACATGTATACACACACACACACACACACACACACACACACACAGAATGTAAAAAAAAAAAAGTCTTGCCGTAGAAATGGCTAACTATAATTTCACGGCTCGACCTTGACCAGGCCCCATGTCCATTACGTTCCTAAGGAGGAGATACACTCTGTATTATGGCCAGAGTCGAGCACGTCCTAGTGAACTGCCGAGTCAGCTTCGCACCAACTTCTCTTTTCCGGTCAGGAGAAACTCATGCACTTCACTTTTTTTTTTTCAGCAGTAGTTAGCATATGAGAATATGCTGAGCATGTACACATTACTTTATTTGTTCAAAGTACTCTTATCTGGAAGTGAAAGTAAGCATCAGAGCTTTGTCTGTCTGCCGCTATTACACTGCTGCTAGGAACTATGAATGAATCTGCCATCCACAAGGTGAAACTACGCATGGATATACTCAGGTAGACCAGAATTTCCATTGGTAATGGCATCATTTGCCAGTGAATTTTCTAATGTTAAAATGCAAAAATGCATAAATCTGAAGCAATCGCTAGTATGCAAGTCAAGAGTTGAACATGTGACAGACTGCTAGAAGTTACATTAATAAACTACAATGGGAGTCAAAATGTGTGAATCAAAATGCTTTAAAAGACCCTTATGGAAGCTGTGTTTAAAAACAAAGACTTGGAAGATACTGTTCAGTGAGTTACAGGCTTATTTGTGAAAAAAGAAAACTAGAAGCAGAGTGTTACAATCCACATTGTGTTATCAGTGCTGTTGCCAGGTCTGGACTACTTTTAAACTGCTGTTGCTGGTTTATTTTTATTATTCGTCAGTGTGTTGGAGGTTGGGAGTTTTGCTCACCTTTGATTATTTAAAATAAGGAACGAAACACAACACAATACACTGTTATAAAAATAAATAATAAACAATGAGGTAGTGTAATGGAGCCTGATGGAGTTACTGTTTACTCTCTGAAGCTGATAGTTTCCTAAAACTTATACTGTACTATAGCAATGTGCCAATTAATTTTTTATTTATTGATTAAAGAGCGACATAATTGTATCTGCTTACAGCTATGTTTAATTTTGTGGAACATCCGCAAAAAAAATTACTTCCTGTTACCAAGTATGCTATAGCACCTATAAATGGTCATTACCCAACAGCCTCTCCATTCTTCTATCTCTGGAAGTTAGAACAAAATAAGCAGCATGTCATGCGACAGAAACTCAGTTACACGGTAACATACAGATCAGAAGATGACATATGGAAAACATAAAGTTACAGCTTTATTTTAGACTCTTAAAAAAACAAAGGTAAAATAAATACATCTCATTACAGAAAGCTTCACCATAACACATGACATGTTTTTTTTTATTTTATTTACCCACAGTCTATCATTAAGTTTAGATTATGTGGCACATGCTGTGCAAGTCTCTGTGCAATAACTTACTCTAGAAATGACAGATTTGAATGAGTGTATTAATATAAACCTGTGACTGACCCTGCAGCTGACAGAGCTGCCGTTACTTCATTTACTCAAATTACTCAACCCCTTCTGGCCAATTAGACGTAACAGTTTGACAGCACTGTGGTATAAAACATATTCCTGTTGAAGCTAAATAAATTTCAGGTACCTAAATATTCCTATATATACACCAAAAACCACAGGAACACCAAAATGGCTCTAAATGCCTTAGAAGTTCTTGAGTCTCCTCTCACACACCCACCTTATACACCACTGAGGTTGATCTCATCTTCTGTTCTGTATGTTATTCTGTAACTGCGTTATGTTTCACCTCCGAAAACTCACCATCTCATTCTCGTAATTACAGTGGAGTACAAATGTTTCCACATCTCAAAGTTTTGGGATGGGTGAGGAAAAGGGACAATATATGTCTCTTACAGTTTATCTACAAAGTTCCAGGAAGTCAAATCTGAACATACTGCACCAAAACAAAGCAACAAGTCAAAAGACTTGCGGGTGAATGAAACTAAAAATTACTACGAGAATCCAAATAATACTGAGGACAATTTGATATGAAAGGGGTGAAGAAAGGCAGTTAGAAAGATATCAGACAAGATTTCGATTATGTTCAAGAAAAAGGGCCGGAAAACATCTTTTTGACCTTTTTATATAATGCCAAATAATCAAACACTAAATGTCTTTGGCATGAAGTCTATTCAAAGCTATTTTAAAAGCATAATTAAGTAACTACAGTTGTAATACTTTTTAACATTTACTATATTTTATCATGCATGTATGCATGTAATTTGTGCTGAGAGTTATGATGATAAAGCAGTGTCTAGAGTTTGGAATTAAAAATACACTTTTTTGGTGAATAGTTTGTTTTTGTTTTGGTTTTTTTTTTTTAATTAAAAAAAACGGATTTTGCCTGCAGACCTGGCAACCCTGGTTATGAAGCCAAAACAGCGGTGCACATCACACAGCAGAGGTTATGACCCAACACACACACACACACACACACACACACACACTCACCGCCCGAATGAGACCCAGCCTTCTGTGTAGAGTCGACTAAAGCCTGGATTTGACTGTGGCCTGCACAAGCTATGGCTGTTTGTATTTGTTTTTGACAAAAGCAGAATGCACAGTTAAAACGAGGGAGAACACACACACACACAAACACACACACACACACCATCATCATCATGCTAAGCTAAACAAATTCAAACACAACAGAAACCGCTGTTTTATTCACATCTAGCTACACGAGTGTAAATATCTAGCTAGCTGCTGAGCTCTCGCCTGTAATAAAACGACCTCTTTGCTCTCGCGCAGATCCGTTAGGCAGTTAGCTAGCTCCCATTAGCTCGCTAGCCTCCACCGTGGAAAAAAAATTGCTTGTTTTGCTAACGGAGACCATTTAAATCACCACGTACCTACTAGAAGCCACAGGAAGACGCTCAGAGAGTCCATAGTTTTGTGGTCTCCGAGCGGCTTTACGTTACAGGAGTGAGTTTGTTTTTGCTGCTGCTGCTGATGATAATGATGATGATAGCAGGGACCGAGCAGCCATCAGCATCCCTCCGTTAGCTGAAACAACTCCCTCCCTCCTCACAAAGCCCGGCGCATTGTGGGAGCACACGAACATCTGGCACCGCTGCTGGAAAACACACACCGCCTTCAGTCTAAATCCGAACAACGAACAACGCCCATGAAGCAGGGGATACTGTTCACTGTTCACATCACTGTTCATGACATTGTTCATAACACTGTTTATATCACTGTTCATAACACTGTTTATATCACTGTTCATAACACTGTTTATATCACTGTTCACATCACTGTTCATATCACTGTTCATAACACTGTTTATATCACTGTTCATAACACTGTTCACATCACTGTTTATATCTTCTTCACATCACTTACCCCTTATGGCACTTATACAGTACTGTTCATGTATAACACATAAGTGATGCATGAGTAATGCAAGAGATCTGCATTATGTACATCATTATACCGGTACATCACTTAACAGACCACTTGCACATCAGTTGGATGTCAGAAATAATACTTGTATTGAGTATTAGGTTTTAGTATTAGGTTTTTCTGCTTGGCAAAAAAATAAGCAAAGCTCGTTTCCTGTTGTGTGTATATATGTTATTTATAAGATGATGGGCAGAAGTATTCAGACCCCCCCCCCCCCTTTTTTTTTTCCTATTTAATATACTGTTCTTCCAATGAGGGTAGTGTGTATTCACTTCAAATTTACACACAGTGTATTCTGAGTTGTATGAACAGAGAAGTAGGGTATATGTTCATAAGTGTAAGCACTTTTTTTTTTAAACTGATAGGGGTGGCACGGTGGTGTGGTGGTTAGCACTGTTGCCTCATGGCAAGAAGGCCCTGGGTTTGATCCCTGGGGTACACTTTCTCTGTGTAGTTTTCATGTTCTCCCCATGTCTGCGTGGGTTTCCTCCAGGAAAAATATTCAGATGCCAAAATTGACCAAGATTAGTGCTTTGGTGCAATTATAGCTTCAAAGTGTCTATGGAAAAAAAAAGTAAATAGCCTTTTTGCAGCATTGTGGTTCCCCCTCCTCTTGGCAAATCATCTTCAGTTTCCCAAGGTTATTATGAGACTCTCTTTGTTGGATTCCCAATTTCCAGATCCTTCAAAAATGTTCAGTGGAATTCATATCAAGATGTGCATGGTCTACTGACTTCTAGGCTATGCAAGACCATCTTGAGTTATTTTAGCTGGATCTTTGTGATTGTTTGCCTTAAACTTCTATATTCTCCCCATATTCTTGGCAGAGGAGATTAAATTCACATCTAATATATCCCAATGCATGTTTCCTTCATGTGATTATATAATGCCCAACTACTATTTTCAGGGAGGCTTTGGGTATGGTGTTCTTGGGATCATTTGTGGAACCCTTTTCTCTCCAAACATTATGAGCTGAATTACTGACAAAGATATATTCTGACCAGAGTATGTTGTTCCAAAAAAAGCTCTGATTTTGTCTAAATACATTTATGTGTTTTTTGTTTTTTTAGCAAAGAATGGGGTGTATGAATGGAGTTGGTCTTTGGTGCAGTTAATTGCTTGTTGTTTTCTGTGTAACTGTTCCTGCTGCTTTCAGATCATCCTGCAATTCTTTTTGTGTGTCTGGTGAATTAGTCTGAGAGCACTCTGAAATCTGGCATGGCACACCTGTCTGGGCATGATTAATAGTGGTTCCATGAATTTCCACCTGCATATGTTCAAACAGACTGTGCTGACAGGGATGTAGTCTTGCTATGTCTATGTAGCATTTTCCAATTAAGTGTTGAATTTTGTCTTTGAGATCTCTAGGAAGCTTCTTCAATTTCATCATGATTGCTATTTGTCGCCTGAAATATTCCCAATCAATGGCAGCATCTTTAATAATGACACCGGGTAAAATTAGCATAAGAACGTTTTTTTCTGGCATTTATATCTGGAACTACTATCAATAACAGTATTTAATGATAACTGTTTAATTTGACGTCACGTTAAGAGGGAGGTCTGCTTTATTCAGTATTAAATCTTCTATGACGTCCATAATGCCCCCCCATCCACCCATCCTTAAACTCTTTTAGAATAAATTCAGCCCCCCACAGTGAGGCTGTGCAGGCAGATGGTCAGGCAAAGGGTTTTTTTGCATGCCATACTGCATAACTGGAAAATGGATGCATCTACTATGATACAAGCCTGTATCGAATTTCTTATAACAGATATTTTAAAAAGCCTTGTTATTGATTTATTAGGTTTTACATCTACATTCTGTATTTGTTAGTGTCCTGAGGGACAAATTCATTGTAAACACAGATTTCTGATGATTGACAATCTCCTTAATCAGATATGGTATTTTAACCAACCATGAGTCAGTTAATTGAGGCTTTTCCATTTCATTAAACACAACTAAGTCATTAAACTATTTAGATTTTTAAATGAGCTCTTTCATATGAGCTGTATAAATATTTATCATCAGTTAGTGGGTCTGCAATTTCATGTGTTTTCCTACCTTTACCTTAACCCCTAATAGGACTTAGGTCAGTGGATCCAGACTTATACTCGCAGTTATAAATACAAAATAACCCATTAGTTCTATAATAAGTACTGAATAATATTCTTAAAGACACATGTGTGTGATGAGCCTAATGTAGTGAATTACTCAACTTCAGATCGTGAAATCTTAAGAAAATTGTATGTATGAATCTTTGGTGAGTAAAATAGCACACTATACAGATGAACTAGAAAAACCAACCTATGTGTACATAGAGAAACACAAATGTGCAGAAAATTATTTTTAGGTTGCTAAGCAACATCCTTCCATGTTGGTGGGAGTAGGACAGAAATATGCAATGCTGTACATTTATGTTCCATATTGTGGGTATGTATGCCAGGATGTGAGGATTTTGTGATAGAAGGTGCTTTAGAGACATGTCTGTTACAGCTATTATTATCTCCATATTAAATATGCATTTGCAGCTGATCAGTGCAGTT
Organism: Chrysichthys cranchii; assembly: GCA_030068335.1. NCBI lineage: Eukaryota > Metazoa > Chordata > Actinopteri > Siluriformes > Claroteidae > Chrysichthys > Chrysichthys cranchii. Next base: position 21,643,794 of record JAQMCW010000023.1, read on the forward strand.
AAGTTGCGATCATCAGATCTCCATCCCTTTCAGGCAAAGCTGTTGGAACTCATATTGACTGTAATCAGAACAGTTTAAGTGGTCTTGGTAGACTTTCGTTAGGGATTTTGCAACAGTGTTTTTCTTGTTTCCCCATTCGCTTTAGATGTCTATCGCAAACTTTCTGTTACAGCGCCTATTCACTATTCACGACTAACCTGTCACATGGTAGTCAGCCTCACAGGCTTCAGGCAGCTTTTCAGTTCTAGCAGTTCACTGTTTGCAGATTTTTCACCTATAGACCTTACAGGATTAAATGGTCTGGCCACAGTAGGCAAAGTACTTCTGAGCCCTTCAGGGAACTGCTAGTTTATGTCACGCCTAGCATTTAGATTGAATGAGTGCCTGATAAAATATGGATATTCTCTTCTTTTAACATTAAAGACTACATTTATATGAAGTGTCGGGGTAAAATTGTGTTTATGGGGTATTTCCAATAATAAAAACTGTAGTAGCTGTGACATTTAAAGTTGATTAATCATATGGAGGTTAACACAGGGTTAAGGGTATAATAAAATGTGTTCTATGAGAAAATGGGTCAGCTCGGCAACTCAGCAATTATTAGGTGTTGATTCTTCTTCTCCTCCTTCTCCAGTAAGCACTTTATTTTGGTCAGTGTGGTGATGGATCCAAGATCCTAACCGTATCCCAGGAACACTGGGTGTGAGCCTGAAATGCACCCTGAACTGGAAAATCTTTAAGAAAACCCATGAACAAAGGCAAGAACATGTAAACCACCTAACAAACCTGAGCTCAGGATTTAACCAGGGACCCTGAAACTGTGGGGTGGCAATTCTGCACTAGATTTCAATAATAATAATAATAATAATAATAATAATGTTATTAGATGAGCACTGTCGCATCACAGCAGGTTATGGGTTCAAACGGTGGGGGTGGGGGGAGCTTTATCTTTGAAGTTTGCATGTTCTCCCTGTGCGATGGGTTTCCTGCTGGTGCTCCAGTTTCCTTCCACAGTCCAAAGAGATACAGATTAGGTTAACTGGCTACTCTAAATTGTCCACAGGTGCGAATGTGAACGGTTGTTTGTCTGTGTTAGTCCTGTGATAGATTGGTGACCTGTCCAGGGTTTGTCTCACCTCTCACTGGAAGTCAGCTGGATGGATGGAAGAACATCCATTCACATTGTTTCTGGACTATAGGACCTAAGGATCTAATTTGACTGTCTAGATATGGCCTTTAATGATTCTTTGGATATTTATTTGTCTTCTTCCGCTTAATCCTGGTCAGGGTCACGGGGGGAACCTGGCGCCAATCCCAGCGGACATCGGGTGAGAGGAGGGATACGCCCTGGGCAGGTCACCAGTCTACCGCAGGGCAACACACAGAGACAGACAACC
>JAQMCW010000023.1:21710843-21726306 GCA_030068335.1 Chrysichthys cranchii
ATACAACATTGCTGGTCTCACCACCGTCTTGTACACCTTTCCTTTCATTCTTGCTGATACTCTTTTATCACACAAAATGAACATCCTACTTATGCATTATGATGTACATATAAACTATATTGTTTATCAGTTATGAGCTTACATTTCTCTCCTTCTTTTATTAAGCGCCACAGGAAGTTTTATGACTCGTTGTTTGCTGCCTGCTCCAGTCCACGTTCTCTGCAACACCTGGCAAGATGTGCCATCCGCATGGCGATGTGCTGCTGCTATGAATCAGGCGTGAAACGCCTCCCACTGCCACCATCAATGAAACAATATGTACTGCTTGAACCAATGGGAATCATAGACTAGTGACGGTATTGGCTCAGAGGTGAATTTACAACGTGCCAATCTAAAACTGTGCCCATATTAAACATTCTGGGATGTAAGCGCTCTCAGGAAAATGCTGATGTTTTCACTGAAGCTTTGTCATATCCACAGTATTCCCATTCTCCTAACATACACTGCCAGTTAAAAGTGTTACCAACACCCTATTTATTTAACTTCATAAACTAGAATAAAAAATCTAAGCAGGAAATAGATACAAATGAACAGAGGAGTGTTTGCCTGAGACACACTTGCTTATTTTATTGGGAAAAATGTAGAGCTAACTGGAAAAGACAAGACTTTTCTGGATCACTTTACTGAGGCACATGAAGCACACACCATATATTCTTACAGCTGATAGCCTGCTAACACTGTCTAATATTAGCAGTAAGACAAATCTAGGCTTACAATAACTAACAGTCGTAAAGGAACTGGTCACAAAACAAGGGCACTTGCCTTTAAAAGCACTCATTTAGAATCTCATTAGAATTGGAAAGTGGATGATGAAGTCATTAAATATAGAGATTTGGGTATTTCATAGATTGCTTATTTACATGTTTTTGCTCATTTGATTCCAAGTAGTATGTAAAATATAATAAAATATAAAATTTTCCATGTGTCCAATGATTTTTATCTGGCAGTGTATTTTTTTAAAGATTTTTTTCTTGTAGGCTTTATGGCCTGGCCTTTTCTCATATCGAAATGTTCACCTATTTTATTTTATTTTTTTGTTAAGCCACTGTAAAGCATTCACTTTAAATTATTCCTTTAAAGGCTATTTATTTATGAGTAAAATGTTCAAAATGAAAAAAAAAAAGTTTGAGAGCATTACTGATATACTTTATATGGCATTTGTCTTAGTTAACTGCCTCCATAATGATAAAAGTCACAGTCTACATTCGTCTGATTTTAAACCTACAGTTGTGAACCATAAGATTGTAGTAAGATCTGTAGTTGGCGGGTAAATGACGAGAGGCGTTTAATACATTAACACTTTTGAATTCTCTCAAGCCATTTCAGAAACGTTCAAGAATGGATTCGGTGTTGACATGTACACGACATTTAAATGAACATGTTGTAAAGCAGCTAAGGTGAAACTGTCATCTGTCTGGTCTACATTTGTAAACACCACCCAGACTGTCACTGACCTCAGCAAACCTTTAAGCAGAAATTCTGATCAACCATTTACTCTAAACTGATCTGAACTGTTATTCATGTAAACATAACACCTTCTGTTGCTGACTCTCACTGTTCAGAGGTCAGAGTTCTGGGTGTGTTTGTGTGGGAGCTTACAGGAACCTTTATTCAATCACTCACACGGTGTCATCTGGAAGTAATGACTTTCCTCGGGGCACATCCCTTTTCCATTCAGAGCAGAGAAAGAAACCAACCATTGAGTTATAGACTGCTGCACCAGACCAAAGAACAAATTCTTAGTAGTAGCATGAAATCTATAAATACTCCACCGTGTGCATGTTCTTGCCCTTACATAAACATTTATTCAGAGATGACGGCAGCTTTGAAAACGGCACCTTGGTGTTACTAAGAGAAAGGTCAAGGAGTGATTCTAGAAACAGCTGCGTGTTTCCGAAATGAGGCCGTCGTGTGGCCACATGATTGTTCTTGACGGGTACAACAGGAGAACTGAAGAAATGAGACAAAACAGTGTTCTAGACATGTGGCTCATGTCCAGGACTGTACACTGACTCCATGCTAAAAAGCCAGCTCTGCTTTTGAAACAGGCTTGGAGGGGAAGGATATGTGGATGGATGACACATCAAAAAGTTTAGCACAAACACTCAACACTAGAAGCATTAATAATAGTAGTAAATAACTGACAAGTAGTCCACAAAGATTTTAGAGAAGCTGTGTGAACATTTTGACACATTCTGTACTGTTCCAACCTGGGAATTGGGACTAGGACATGAATCAACACAAAATAGCCCAGAAAACTGAAGTAAGGGAAAAATCAATATTTTCAGTTTTCCCCTTTTTTTTTTTTTTTTTTTTACAAATACCATATACAAAAATAAAAGTTATGATTGCACAAACTTTCTCCCCCATCTATGTGAAATAAATAAGTTCTGGTGCCACCAGTTGCCATCAGAGGTCACATAATTGGTTGTCATGTGGCGTCACCTGTGAAGTGTCGAACGTTATCAACCAGCATCATGAAGAGAACAGAACTATAAAACAAGTCCAGAAGAAACTTCTGGAAAAGTTTAAACATTTGTTTCCAAATTCCCCACCACCACTCCCTACCAATGAGTCTGCTAGCACTATATTTAGAAACCAGAAAAAAAACAACTCCATGTTATTTACACTGTTTTTTTTCCTCTCTCAACTGCATCCTATCTGTGTATTTTGTTCTCCAGCCAAAATAAAGAACCAAAAAAAAAAGTTTAGCTAGCATGCTACCGTGAAGGTTAGAAAGATCCAGATCAGATTAGCATGGGGCATACTCGCACGGAAACATGGAGAATCTCAACACCTTCTGCTAGTCATCATCAAGGGGTCTTGCTCAAGAGTAAAATACAAACTGCACAACAAGGATAAATCAGGTGAAAATCATTCACTAGGTTTCCAACAAATGAAAGAAAAAAAGGAGGCAAAAGTCCATCAGTCCAGCTAGCAAACAAAAATTTTGAAGGTCTAAAGAAACTGGGGAGCAAATTTAGACGTTTCACAACAGGGCAGAATACTTATGCAATCATTTTGTACAGTTTACAAAGTTTTGCAGAGTACACTGACTCTCCCTTCTTCTTCTTCATCCCAGCGTTAGTCCTGCACCATGCGGGGTCCGCTGTCTTCACAAGCCACCTTGGAATTGTATCATCCGATGCGACCATGGAATACCCCAACCGACATGTCGCTCCATCTGTCGTTGGCACACTCACACCTATGGGCAATTTAGGGTAGCCAATCCACCTAATGTGCATGTCTTTTGACTGAGGGAGGAAACCGGAGCACCCGGAGGAAACCCACGCAGACACGTGGTGTGCTGTGAGGCGAAGGTGCTAACCACTTAGCCACCGTGCTGCCCCACACTGATCCTCCCTTCGCTTCACTATTATTGGCAAATTTATGCAGATTCATTACATATAATCCCAATGATGAACATTTCAGTTTCAAGTCCAAGGGGAAGGCGAATAGGTATGCAAATCATTGCGGGTATATAATTACTGCCTGCAACCCAACTGTTGCTGTCCACAACGTTTCCGTGCCCTTTGCCCTGTACATCTAAAAGAGTCCCTTATAGGATCACCACAGAGCAGATACAGTTTGGTTGTTGGATTATTCTCAGCACAGCTCTGACACTGAAATGCTAGGGTGAGTTGTGCTGGTATGATAGTATCACGCACAGATGTGGTGTTGGACTTTTTAAACCCCAAATACATGGATTGCCTGTTTTATCATTCACGTTTACTTTGCTCTGTGTGCAAATAGAGACTGTTCATTTTATTTCCACAAAGCATTTTATTTGTTTCTCATCCTCTAGCCTTCACCAGCGACATCCAGTGAATCAAAATCTTTCATCAGACCTCATTAACTGTGCAAGCAAAGCTGCAGGAGGAGAAAGCAGGGTTAACGCCCAAAGCCACAGGAGGAGAAAGCAGGGTTAAAGCCCAAAGCCGCAGGAGGAGAAAGCAGGGTTAAAGCCCAAAGCCGCAGGAGGAGAAAGCAGGGTTAAAGCCCAAAGCCGCAGGAGGTGAAAGCAGGGTTAACGCCCAAAGCCACAGGAGGAGAAAGCAGGGTTAAAGCCCAAAGCCGCAGGAGGTGAAAGCAGGGTTAACGCCCAAAGCCGCAGGAGGTGAAAGCAGGGTTAACGCCCAAAGCCGCAGGAGGAGAAAGCAGGGTTAACGCCCAAAGCCGCAGGAGGAGAAAGCAGGGTTAACGCCCAAAGCCGAAGGAGGTGAAAGCAGGGTTAACGCCCAAAGCCGCAGGAGGTGAAAGCAGGGTTAACGCCCAAAGCCGCAAGAGGAGAAAGCAGGGTTAACGCCCAAAGCCGCAAGAGGAGAAAGCAGGGTTAAAGCCCCCAGAATGTTATGTTCTGATGACAACTATTACTTCATCAACTATTTCAACCTCTGATTTCACCTCCAACAGCAACTCCATATCATTTTAATGCATATACATTCTTGGATAACTTTTAATGCACGAATAAGATATCACAATAGTATTCTCTTCTTTTATTGCATGATTTAATATATATATATATATAAATCAGTGGAAAAATGCTACGCAACTTCAATGAAGTCAAAAAGCACTGCATGTGCAAAACGTGGTTGAGTGGTTTACAAAACAGGAAGTGATCCTATAGTTGATTTGCCATGACAGTTACGGTTCCTGCCCCATGACACGTTCACATGACTATAAATAGAGCAGGTGAGGTAAAAGTAAGGACACACTGTAGTGTGCAAAAGGGAATCAACATCTGATGCTGCCAGCATCTACGCTGTACAAAAAGAAAAACACGTAGCTGAGCAAAGGCATGCAAATACAAAGCAAAACAACATATTTCCCATTAACATAACCAAGTGATTACAGCACTTGAAATGGCTTGAAAAAAGCAACTATTGCCTCTGCAGTTGTCTAGAAATGTCTAGTGTCCCAATGTTTTCTACATCACACAGTATAATCCTGTTAAGCATAAACATACACGGCACTCTTGGAAATCAAAGAAATAAAAAAAGTACGGCATATTTTTTCCTTCATCCTGAGATCATGCAATTAAAAACAACAGATGTTACTTACGATTAAAATCCAAACGAAAGTGAATACAATATTGGTACTTCAGTATTTCAGTGTTAAAATTCACAAGTTTAGTAAAAAGAACATAGAAAGTTAGTCTTAGATTAAAGAAAGGAATCCATTTTTCAACACCTGGTAAATTCAAATATTAAGGTATGTACAGAATTTGGCCACAGTGGCCATACATTACGATGTATCAGCCACTACATTTCAGGACACATATTGTATGTTGTTGCATGTTTTCCCTGCAAACAGCAGCAATATAAAATATTGATCATATCAGGCCCAGGTCCCTGGATACTGCATGTTTCTGCTCTGTGACTTGTTTAACACTGCTCTTTTTTTTTTTTCACCATTAGGGCATTACAAAAATAAAGAAAAGCTTTCTTTTTCAGTGCTGGTCAAAGCAAACATAATGACCATATACTATTTTTCTGACTTGTCCTGTTTTTACATTGCGTACATATGCAGCATTTATCATGCCTTCTCAACCAACACTGTACGCTACTCGTGGAAGTTTCATAAGCCGTATTCACATTCACAGCAAGCCTACGTTCACATTACAAGCTTTATTGCGCAATTCCAATTTTTCTCAGATCGGCTTGGATCTGATCTCTCCGCCTCAACAGTTTACATTCATGTTTCTAAGTGATGCAGATCTGTCATTATCACGAACAGACCTTGGCCCTCAAACTAGACGCGTTTTTACATTTTTAAAATCAATGCCCTGTGCATGAACAACGTCCATCGTGGGAAAATGCATGTTTGTGAGATGATATGCCAGTGCAGTAGTGAGGAAATAAATAAACTAGCAAAACAAGCCTTCGTTGGCAGTGTGATGTACAAAAAGACAACTAGGTTCGTATGAATGAGTATCAGAAATGTACCTATGAGTGATTTGTGAGGAATTGTTGTATTCACAAAAGATCCACTTGGAACTCGGGGAAAAAAACCCAACATCAGATATGGATAAAGTGCAATGGTCATTCAACTCTGGAAAATTGACAAGCGGGGCAACTGCAACATTTTCAGAGCAAGCGTGAACTAGACTGACCTATCTTATACGGTGTTCTCGTTGCTAACTGTGCAGAACTAATTCATATACACCTTCTTAATATGTTTATCAAATTCAAAAGCAAACTATATGCATGGGACCTGGACATCCACTCTTTAGATGCAATGCATTTCTTTGGACTGTAGTTGCTTTTGCTTGCATTTTCATATTGCTTGTTAAGGTAACAGTGCAAACAGAGAGTAGCACAGGGAAAAGTTGTACATTATTCTGTTTATGCTTCTGAATACTGGCTCAACAACAAACAGAAGAGGTGATGTATATGCCATGTTTGTTATGGAAGTGACTGTCTGGACTAGAATTAAGTGAGAGCTGTAGACGTGGGAGATGTACGTACTATGACTTATGGGATATGTGTTCAAGACAGGACAGCAGATTAAATATGCATAATCTGATCAGATTGTAACAATTGCGACTTGGAGCCGATTGGAAAAAGTTGGATTTTGGGTGCATATATGCTATGTAGACTGCAGAAAATCTTTCCTGCTCCAAAGGACATGCCAAAAAAGCGATCTGCCAATCAAAATCTTAAACAACAACAACAAAAAAACCTGATTTATCCACTTCAACCTTGTAATGTGAACACAGCCAAAACGGAGTGTTAAAAAAAATCTTAAAGCATGTGCACCAATTTACGCACAACAAAGCCTACCACTACGCACACGCTACACTTTCTTATTAAAGAAAAAAAAAAAATGACATGCATTTTACCTTACAGTCTGCAATGGCTGCATTATATTATTTTTACTGTTTTCTCTTTGCACACTTGCCAACCTTTCTGATTTTCCCCATCTGGGGCTCTCGTGGTAAATATTCGTAAAATTTGCCAAATTTGACTGTAGATCATATCTGCTGCGTCTCACTGTTCAGCTTATCGCAATCTGATCATTAGAGGAAATGCACGTGAAATTTAATGTCAAAAGTATTCACTGATTTCATTCAATTAGTTGAAGACCTTTCACTGATTTTCTCGACTGGGGCATGTCTTTGAGAGACTTTGATGGCGACCGGGAGAGTTGGATACAGACACAAGATAAGCTTGGAGCCACCTTAAACAGAGTTTCTACTTCTTTAGTCATGATTCCGACTATTATTCTACATGAATATATGTCCCACGTTAACAGGGAGGGGGAAAAAATTAAATAAAATCCTTATGCAGCTTTCATTTTGTTCATTACACTGAATTGATATTTTAAAGGAAATTAGCTTACATACTGAAAATACATGAATAAAGTGATAAAGGTATAAGGTGAGGTTTAATACAAATGCCCTTTTCATGATGCAATGTGAAGCCAGTATTTCCGAGACTGAAATGAAAATAAATGACAATGATATCCTAAGGCAATTGTTCTAGTCCCTCAGGGTTTATGCTATTATATCCCATCATTTCACCCTGCTCTCGGTTCTCACATCCGGCACACTGTAATCATACTTTCCCAGTTTCTTGGGTTCACTGCTCGGGATGCTCCAGTCGTCTGCCTCGTTGCTCGTCTGGTAATGTCTTAAGGCTGACTTGTTGAAAACTGGCAGTCTCTCCACAGATTCCGAAGATAACGCCTGAGAAGCAAGTAGAGTAGGACAGAGAGAACGAAGGGCAGCAAACAAAACAATCAAGTTTATTTTCATGTCCGTCCTAAAACTAAGAACCACTGTAACTATTTCTACTGGATTTTTGACACACTATCCTAATCAGCAGATCGATAGGTTTCTTCTCATAACTGTGGAAAATAAAAAGGGTTTCACTTTTAGACTTTTTTTTTTACTGCAACGCTACAAGCAAAATGCTCTCCCTATACATAATCCTGAGAGTTTAAAAATAGACAGAGGTAATTTCCAGGTAATATCTTTGACCTTTACTCTCCACCTATAAAAAAAAAAGTTTGTTTGTTCTATCCACCCATGTGCTCTTTCTTTCAACAACCATGTATACACAAGTGGGTATCATGACTGCTATTCCCAAAAACATCTCCAAATAAAGTTTACTCGAGGTCAGGGTTCAACATGCACAAAAAGAACATGAAGAATGAAGATATTTGTGTAAAAAAGGCAAAAGAAAAGCTTCATAGGTCAAAATGTTAAAACGTATGTAATTACAAAGCACCTTCAAGTAAATGACGGCTGAGGTGCCATATCCCTCCATCGAATAGAGCTGGAGGTCGCCCTGGAAGTACCTGGCATAGAGGCGCGAGATGGGAAGACCATAACCGAAACCAGCCTGCACACACGCAGACATTAAACCCAGTGTTAATCATTCATTGAGCTGACTGTAACACTGCTAAATTCCACCCTAACCACTGTCTATTAACACAGTTTACACTTAAAACAAGTTTAGCAAAACAGTGAGTCTGGCAGGATTAGACTTTCATATGTGTATCATTAACCACCTCTGATCAGGAGAATGAAAATCATTTGTGATGAACTGATTTCTCTGCATAAGGAAAAAATATCACACTGATTAGCTGACTTTTGCACTCGACTGTACAAAATGTTCCCCAACGTTCGAATGCAATGAAATAAAGCAGCTCCGTCTCACCAGTGGCGCGTTGCGAGCATTGTCAGTCACAGGGCTCGGTGCTGTAGAGTACATATAACTAAAAAGACGTTCAATCTTCCTCAAGGGCACGCCTCCTCCTCGGTCTGACATCTAGAACAATCAGGTTTGTTTCAAAGCAGGTCGAAATCATGTAATTACTTACAGGAAGGTTTAATTTCCTTGTGCATAATTGCACCAAGCAGAACAGTGAGAGGGAAACTTGCCTTTATGGTCAGGTCTTCATCTCCAAGAGAAACTCGAAGTTTAATTGGTGGAAGATATGTGCTGTTCTCATGAGTTTCTACTGTTGCTCTCATTGCATTCTGTCAAAGCAGATTCGAAAGGATTTAACGGTGTGAAAAGGAAACATGCTTAAACATTAGTGGGGTTCACTAAATGAAATTAAACAATCTACAACAATCCCTGCTATTATTTCAGTAGTAGAAGGTTTAGCAGCACCTGAAAACTGCTTTCTCAGCTACAACAGTGGTCAGAAGGGGAAAGAAGTGATGTATCATTTTTATAGAGGATATTTTATATTTTTATCTGTGCAGACAAGTTATTTAATTGCTATAAGTTATTTATTTAAATTTAAATGTCAACCTGTTGACTGATACACACATTCTGTGTATTTTTGTGTATTAAAATGGTAAAATTCTGCTTTTTTTTCTCTCTGCCTACTAGGATCTTCTTGTAGGTACTTCTGCTAATACTTCAAGGTATTATTTGAAAAGTATTTAAATATTTGCTGCTTGGTTGTTTTTTTTTTATTATGACTGTGAATGAGTTCAAAAGGCCAGTGGGCAATACTTCTGGGTCAAGTAATTGATTGCTAGTAAATAATACTAAAAACACACAGCTGATCCTTTGATATTTCTCTTCTTTCTTTCTCAAATACTGAAAAATATATTTAAAAAAAAACCTTACTGTACCTTAAAGAGCTCAAAGAGCATGTGATAAAGATGAGATGGCACATAGACAATATTAACAGGCATGTTGGCGTCTTTAGCTGCAACAAAATGGAATAAGGAGGAAAATGTAATCAAAAACCTATGATTCATTATGACAGCTATGTGCACGCTTGTATGTACTGCATTTATTCTAAAGCCCCTTTCACATAATAAATAATCACAGGATGAAGATAAAGTGTCATGACAAGAATGTATGGGAAGAAGAGAATACAGGTGCGCCCCAAGTTACAATGGCCCAACTTATGATTTTTTGAAGTTGCGATGATGACTGCGATGTGCTAAAAATTGTAAAATATTTAGAAAATATTTAAAATTCGCAGGCAGGCATCGCTACCAGGCCCGCGTAACAGCGTATGAAGCACGCAGACGTTTGGACGACGTCGGAAGTCCGTGGGTGACACCCAGATCACTGGCCTCACATGATGCCTCACTCTCTCCCACAACTCACAGAGTTACCTTGTGTATCAATGTACTGTACAGTGCATTACCGCGGGGGTTTTTGTGCGCTTCAAGAGCTAATTTTCATTCAAAAGCATGTCTTCTACAGGAAAAGACTCCGGGGTAAGCTAGGCTAAGCCGGGCTAAGTGGGTCAACACAGTGATTCAACATACGATATTTTCGACTTACGATGGGTGTGGTGGAATGCATCTCCATCATTACTTGAGGACTACCTGCATGTGCAATGAATTTAAATAATAGTGATCAAGCTGTACAGTGCGTGCCAACATGTGAAATAAGTTCACAGGATGAAGGCGCATGACATGATCATGAAAAGTTCAATATCGCAGTACAGAGAAGTATATATGTATAAGGTAAAACCAATAGGCAATAAATAAGAAATTTTCATTCACACTCAGTCTTCTATAAGGGTAAAATAACAGGCGTTGTGTTTTCCCACCTGACGGTGTTTAATGCAGTGTGAACCTCGGTGTCGTGTAAGTACTGTCCGTCCACACTTACGTAGGTCTACTTGAGTCAATTAGCAACATGGCACCAGTCAAGCTGCATCATGTCCTAGTTGTGAGAGTTATCCTTCTGCTTTGTTTGGTTCAAGCGAAGGGTATCTAGAACATTTCCAGCAATTTGCAGATGTTTTTTCCTTGTTGTTTTGAATATGCTGCCGGTTGCTTTACACTGAGGCAGTATGAACATTCGGATTATGTAGGTGTCAGTAATTCTGTCGCAATATCACTGCATCATCATTTACATCGCAACCACTCACAGCACGTTAATCCAATGGTTCCTACTGGAGCTGTGGCAAAATATTATCGTAAATGTTACTATACTGCCGGGAGACTGGTTAATGATTTAATATTACTGTTTTGCTCCCTTCTGACACGACAGTGTTACAGAATAACAGCGATTCAAAAAAAAAAAAAAAAAAAAGTGTGTCATGCTTCTCTGTTTATCCTTGACATTTAGAAAAGGAGGACAAATTTTTTAACAAAATTTAGAACAAACTATAGGAGCATGGATGAATGAGCTGTGTGTGCAAGTGTGAAGATCGTGGGTGCGTAGGAGTCAAGGTTAGCCTAGCATCAGTTCTTCCCAGCTGCATGTGGAAACCGAACTATTATGGGATGTTGATGGAGACTACGATGATGATGATGATGATGATGATGATGATCATAGTAGTTGTAGGAGTTGACAGTATGATAGTATTCGTTATGGGAGGGCCTATGTTATTTTATGTTAATTTATGTTAATCATGCACCTTGTGCTTTGTTCGACTCTATTTGCATTATTTATGTTTTAACTTTTATATATTCACGGCCCTTGGGAGCACTCGGAGGTATTCTTTGCTATTTGTAAAAGTGATATGACAGGGCTCATGATTTTACACTGATCAAATAATATTTGCTTGAACATTATGCTTGTGTTTCTAATCATTTTTCTACTTGCAGGTGCATTTGCACCAAACTACAGCTTTGCACTTGATCATAGCTTGTGTATGGTGTCTAATTTATAACCTATTAGCAGCAATGCTGACCGACCGCCGGACATTATGCCCTTTGGGCCTCAGCCTTTTCCAAAACACTCATGCTGTTTATTCTACATAACAGGTACATGAGGGCTGGACTCTACTGAAGACAGACTGATTGATTTCTCAGTACCGACAGAGCAAAGGTTATTATGGCTCTTATCATGTGGCATGGCAGTCAGTAAAAGATTATGGCTCGTATTAGAAATGAAATACAGGAGGATAACGAAGGCTATGGAAAAAACATCATAAAATCTTGTGAACTGGAAAAACATGCCCACACAACAAGCCAAAAGCAATGTGGTAAGAGAAAACGCCCAGTGTATACAATACAGCCTCACTGTCTGTGCAGTTTTGTGTTAACCCTCTGGAAGCCAGTGTTGCTCAGGAGGAGGAACAAGGAATGCACATATTCACCGTGGGACTCTCAAATATGTTTTTCACTGAATTTTTTTTTTTTCAACTGATGCTGCTGATGAGCATCAGGTGTAGATTCATCCAAATCATTTAGGGTCTTGCCTTCCAGAGGGTTAAAGATTTTTCAAAGAGAAATCATATTTATTAAAGAATGTATTATTATTATTATTATTATTATTATTATTAGTATTATTATTATTATTACTCAGTCCATGTCAATGTGAGAACTCATCATGCACAGGACAGAGAAAGAAAGACTGAATGGAAAGATGGGGTGGAGAGAAAGATCTCACTCACAATTCACTTCTTCGATCTCCACTTCTGGAGACATCAGGTAATATTGATCACACAGCATCCTGGAGCTCTCGTACGCATCTGCAGTGAAGGGGGGAATTAAACATAAAATTACTTGAACATTTAAAGTGAAACAGCATGAAACAAACAAACAAAAACAAAAAAACAAAAACAGTTTGCACTACCTGTTCTGAATATGCAAATATTATTTTCATATTTTCAGGGTTTTTTTCCAGACACATTTAATTTTTTTTTAAAAAAACAATGTGGTATTAATAAAGTGGACATAAAGTGTGAACAATGTTTGCACAATTATTAATTTATTATTAGTATTTTTTTTAGATATTCTGCATTTTTTCTTAGGCTTCAGATTGTTGTCATCCATATTTCATTTTTGTTACATTTTAGCATTCATATTTTTGGACACATACTATAAAATACAATTTGTTTTGTGTTAAAAATAGTTTTCTCTCAGGTGTTTTGGATGTTTTGAATTTTTTCTCTCTTATATTGTTTTCCTTTTACAAGTCAGCCACTTCTCACATTTTTACCCATTTTAGAACGCATATGTATTTCTTTTACTTATTTTCTCTCTTATGTTTTTAATGCTCTTTATTTCCCCATCATACGTTCAGCAATGTTTTTTTTTTTTTTTTTTTAACATTTTGGTATTATGGTCAAATTAATTATTAAATTAATCTTTAAGAGTAAAATGTATGCTTTTTATACATTTCTTTGTTTTTGGTCAAGTTTTGGATTGTTGCTATTTTGTAGGACAGCAACATTTCATATTTTAGTTAATTACTTTTCATTTATTTCTAAATTTTTTAAATAAACCACAAAATAGATTTTTTTTCTAGTAAAAAAAAAAAAAACAAGAACGTGTGCAAACCTTTGCACAGCAACCCATATGCTACAAGACCTTCAAGACTCCTGAATCTTTAAGAGGCACTTCTACATTTAAAACTCATGGCTAAATCTCTCTATAAAGTGCTCTGATTGTTATAATACATAACGTAAACATGGATGTCATGTTTAGGATTTTACTGCAGAATATGGCTCGTTACCTTTTACCACCTCCACCACGTCACAGTTTGGGTCGATACTGCCGATATGCTTTGGGTGGGCTGGGTTCGTGCTCCCGCTGAAGATCAGTGCTGTAGGTAAACAATGATGATTAGATATGTATTGCTGACAAGGCCTTTAATATTTACACTTTCTATGTAAACTGATTCAGAGCAAAGTTAGAGCAAACCCCAGTAAAGGTGTGGTTTAGGGCCCTGCATGCCTCCTACAATTCATAGAAAGAGTTCTACATGCAAGAAATGATCAATATTAATTATAAACCTAGCTTAAAGCTCAGAGTTGCTTAATTGCATATGTATAGTTTTCAAATGGTTTGGAAAATGAAAAATGACTAAAAGAGCACTGTGCAAGTTGAAGCTCATCTGGAATACTCACTGTGCTGGTTCATGAGCATACGTGTCGAGATACGACTGGTGTAGAAGCGGTCTAGGAAATACTGGACATTCTGATTGGTCACTGGATCCACGCCAAAAGCCTCCTTGTATTCCAGCACTCCCTGCGCCATTGTGGGCACCACATTATTGTGTCTATTCCTCACGTTGACCAGCGTCTCTGTGAACCTGGTTGAGCAATGAATCTGTTAAAGCACTAGTAGCGCAGAATCAGAATCAAACTGTCAGAATCAATGTCTATCCATCATAGAAAACCTGTGTTCTCTGAGCATGGGTTATTTGTGTGATTTCTATGTGCAAAGGTGTGTTTAGCTCTTTGCATCACAGATTATTACAAAAAAAAAAAAAAACAATTCAAAAAATATATATATATTTCGGACCTACATGGCTCTCATCCAATGTGTTGGTTTTTTTTTTTTGCTTTTGGTAAATTAAAAATTACATATAATGACTGAAACCAAACCAAAACAAACATCAAATGATATACAGGTGTTGATTTCACTCGAATTGAGAATCGGTAAACAATCAGACGCTAAATAGGTGTGAAAGCACCCAGAGAGTCTTATTAACACCGTTTAGGAAATACACAAGCTTACTTTCCCAAAACATTTTTGTCTTCAGGATCTTGTTCCAGGAAGTCCACAAGCTCCATCAGACTCTGTGTATACCTGATTGAAAGAGAATATCTGATTAGTTAGAGTGCACCGAATCAGAAAATGAAACAAACTACACCATTGTATAAATTTAAATATGCGTGTGAATGTGTCGTTGCGTGTGAACGTGCATTGAGATTAATCGTTCATCCTCAGTAAGCACTTTATCCTGGTCAAAGGTAGTGGTGGATCTAGAAACTCTCCCAGGAACACTGGGTGTGAGGCGGGAATACACTTTAAAGAACGTCCCAACTTTTCTGGAATTTGGGTTGTATCATGTTGCACATTTGATGTGAAAGTTTCTGATCCATAGAGGGTTTTTTTTGTTTGCCTACAAAAATGAGCTTATAAGAATGCAAATGCGCTTCTTATAATGCCAATGAGAAAAATGTGTTAAGAAAACTGGATTAATAAATTTAACCAAACCATAAATATATGTAGAACCCGAATTAAAGAAAAGTTGGGACGTTCTTTAAATTTGAATAAAATGAAAACTAAGACTTTCAAATTACATGAGTCAATATTTTATTCACAACAGAACATAGATAACATAACAAATGTGCAAACTGAGTAATGTTACACTTTTATCCACTAAATAAGCACATTTCAAATTTGATGCTTGCTACAGGTCCCAAAAAAGTTGTCACGGAGGAAACAAATGGCTGAAAAAGCAAGAAAGTTTAAAAAGACTCAGCTGGAAGAACATCTAGCAACTAATTAAGTTAATTGATATCAGGGCTGTGCCATCTGCAGATGCCAACTAAAAATGGATGTCGTTAAGTAATGATGGGCAGAGGCTCTCCAATCTGTGAAAGAGTGTGTAAAAAGTGGATTGTGGAATACTTTAAAAACAATGTTCCTCAACGTTAAATTGCAAAGGCTTTGCAAATCTCATCATCTACAGTGCATAACATCATCAAAAGATTCAGAGAAACTGGAGATATC
>JAQMCW010000023.1:21753636-21780857 GCA_030068335.1 Chrysichthys cranchii
ATAACTAAAATATGGAACATCATTTTGCCTTGAAATTTTCTGGCAATCAGAAGCTGTCATACCTGCACCTGTTAAGTGTGGGAAATACATGGTAGTGGTTATTATTTTTTATTTATCAACATATAACATTAAAAAAACTAAAAAATGTACGAATACTGTGTTTTTGCCGACCGGTAATCTGCATCCATGTAAAATGACATAATGTGTTATTCTTGGACAAGTATACAGTTAACTATATTTATTAGAGATGCACTGAAGTTTTAACCACCAAACATTTGCAGCTAAAATGGCCCAAACCGTCATATTTATCCACTTCACCCCAAAATATTAAATTTTGTGCGAAAATTATAAGGGGGTGTGGGGTGTTAAATACTAGACTTCCCAAATTTGAATCTAAATTAGAAGTAGAATGTGATTAATTGGACACACTCAAACAGTTTGCCACAGCAGATCATCAGTGAAAAATATTACCCACATGGAACCATTTCACGGTTTCCATGTCGGATTTTAGACATGATTTGTAAAAGTACCAAATTTACAATTTTTAAAGATTTTTATTAAATATGACACATTTTCAAAGATGTAGAAATATGTTACATTTGTACTGTCTGTTGTTTACTTTTGGTACTATACATTACTTTCATTCACGATTAGTCGTTCTGATGTTGCAGAATACAACTGGAGTTCTAGAATTACAAATTAATATGGATTCATGATTAACACAAATTGTAAGTCTCATTGTAGACTTACTTAGGATTATTTTTCACAGGAGAATAAATCCAAATTCCTGTGACTCCCAGTTTTCTGCACTTGCATGTGGTGTGACGGTGTGTACTAGTAGTGAAGCTAATCATGCATGTTCTCTCCCTCTTTGCTTCCTGCCTGCGTGGCGCCCCCTGCTGTTCGCTCCAGGACCCTGCAGTGGGACACTGACCCCTCTGTTCTCCAGCTGCAGGCTGATTCTGAGCTCGGGTATTTCCTCCCTCTTCGTTCTTTTTGCTGCTCCTTTTTCTTAATGATTTCCCCCCCCTTGCTCATTCAGTCTCTTTGTGTCTCATTCAATGCTCACTAGAACGTCTCTCAATCTTCCCCTGTCTGGCCTTTTATTTACCTTCCTATATCTGTCCCTTACTTGGCCCTCCTACTCTCATTCTCTTTCTTTTTAAGTTTGTCAGGTTTAAATGCTTTCAGCTGGTTACTCTCCAGCTGTTTGCCAGAGGCTGTGTGTGACATTGATTGATTTACCCTGACCAGTACAGGTGCAGAGAGCTTTTTTCATTCTTAAACCCAATAATGGGATTTTCTGTCCTATCTGCCTGAGTACAGTATATTTGCAAATCTCTCATGCTAAATCGCCTGGCTAAAATGCAAAAATGAATAAAGAAATAAATATATTGTGTTATTTATGCAGACTTTTAATATATGCCTTAATATTTAGCATCAGTATTTATGGCTTAATATTTATGCATCAATACCAGTCTGCTTTGATTGCCATAATTAAGAGTGAGATATGTCCAGAGCACTGTAATTTCACATCATCTGTTCATTTGGGTGACAGCGTACGCTAGTCTTATGTGAATTATTATCACAAGGTATCAGATATCGTTATCTGACACACATCTCATATCATTTAGTCCAGCATCCATGCTTGTTCACCGAGAACTACTTCCTTAGACTGCGCACCTGACTGCACCTCAGCTTCAAATCAGACTATAATTTTTTTTTCTATGAGAAGGAGTAAATGAGCACAGTATCAAATGGATTTCGATGTCAGTATCAGTAGTGATGCATCCCTAGTATTTAATATTCAATATGAACATAAGATGTAAATGGATCCAACGGCAAACTTGTGTTTTATGTGTTTGTGTGTGTGTGTGTGTGTGTGTGTGTGTGTGTGTGTGTGTGTCTGTGTGTGCGTGTGTCTGGGTGTGTTTTTGTGTCTGTGTGAATTCCCAGGCGCAGGCTGCACAGATTGGGGGCGTCCAAGATAACCCAGGTGGATTTCTTGCCCAAAGAAGTGGTTTCCTACTCTAAAGAGACACAGACTCCTTCCGCAGCACATCAGTCAGAAGGTGCTCACTCACATTTTGCTAATCTGCTAGCTGCAACATGCACCACTATTAGTACTGGTCACCAGTCTGTGGATTATTAGCGGTTATATTTTGCCCTCAGCTGCTGTTATGGTTCAAATTTCACTACTGACTGTTTCACCCTGTCACTTATTCTTAAGCTACTGTATATCAGTAACCACTTGATTCCTTTGGATACACATAAAGCATTTTTTATAGTTAAAACAATCTTGTGTGGCCCATGTTTTTAAAACGAAAAGTGTCTGCACGGGGAAGTGCTTTGATTTTCATAGCTGTCAAATGCCCCGTCATTTCGGCTGTCTGCTTTCATCGGGGAGCTCAAACCTGGGAGGATTAAGATTCATTTGACCAACAGTGGCCTCCATTTCCTGAGAGGAAAGCCAGGGGAATGGCTCTTTGAAAAGAGATGCCTGCCCATCAGTGGCTCTGCCTGGAATACAGAACAGTAAGGGCATTGAGACGGCTGTTAAGTGGATGCAGACTGGGGTAATTTAAGATGTCTTCTATCATCAGAACATCACCTGAAATTGTGCCGGGGTCTCTGGGGAGGGCCAGTGGTTTACGTCCACATCTTGCAGAGATCATCTCTTGTACTGTATATCAGTTAAGGTGCTCGGTAACTTCAAGGCTGTTGTATTATAAGCACTAAATATAGTGTGTAACATATATGGAATGTGGTAATGTGCCTTATCACATCTGCTTTGCTTTTTTATTTCAAAAACATGATTCCTGAGAGTGGACTGTGAGTCTTATTAATTTCGATGTGGTTCCTACGTTCTCCATTTAAATCCCTAATTCAGAAGTTACGATTTGGCCATCAATTTCCAGTACTTTACTCTAATGTACTCCTACTTTTTTTTTAACATACTCTTAAATTATACATCTGAAGCCAATCATATTTCAAGCATTATATTTCGATTATATTTTCAAATTTATGACCCTGTTATAACGAGGCATGCATGCGGCTCAACTAATTTGATTGCATCCTCCAGATTCGGGAGCCAGGCCTGGTATAAAACACAGATGTTTTTTTTTTTTTTTTTTTTTAAAGTGTCTTAAACATCCCCATATGGATGGTACCCCTTAACAAGCTTTGGCTGAAGTTTTTTTTTTTTTTTGCATACCGTTGTTGGTAGATGTAATGCAAAGCCATGTAGTTTTGCTCTCTCGTGCTTTGCTCTCCCATTCCTTTTATACTGTAATGGGCTAATCTGTAAGCAAGGCACGTTAAATAGTGTAAAGTTTTGCCAAAGCTAGTGCAGTCTTCCTCTCCTTTCCCTTAGACCCATCTCTCTTCTCTTTTCCCTTCCTTCCTTTCTCACTGGATTCCCCACCATCTTTTCGTTGCTCCTTGATCCCTGCGTTGGCAACAGCTGCTTGCCATGTGATTGGAGACTTCCTGTCATTATAATTGATGTGTTTTTATTCTCTCCACTTCCTTGAAGCCTGATCAGAATTAAAATTGCTGGTGGAATTTCCTGTCAAGGCAAGCCATTTATTCAGCAAGTGCAACTACTGACAAGCCTTTGATTGGCCGCTGCCATTAGCGATGCTCACGATCAACGCAGTTTGTTTGTTTTCTTACCTCCTCCTCCTCCTATCTGCTTTGGTCTGGATGCAGTGTCTGCTGCGAAGTAGAGTCTGCCACCTGGCGAGAGCTACATGACTGTCAGCAGGTGACCCTGTCTCAGAAAAAAGGAGAAGAAAGAGAGGGTGGAGAGAGAGAGAGAGAGGTTGATGTATCACATCGCCACCTGCATGCTTTCTGTTTGTTCAGGCCATTCGGGAAGTTTCTTTCACTCAGTGTTGAACCTAAACAGATCCTGCGTGTGTGTGTCGGTTTGCGGCAACTCCTCTTTTCTGGCAAATTCCTGTGAAAGCCAAGTGCTAAAATACCCTGAGATTTCGAAGGCTCTCACTTTTATTAATTACAACAATACGTATAATGACAGTTGTGGAAAGCAGAGTTCACTTTCAGCTTGCCAAGCTCATCTGTACATGCTTGAAGATTTCCCAAGTGCAGTGTTTGGGATTAGCCAAGTTACATGAGATGAAATGTTGATTTCTATATAGCTTTTGGTCCTGTTCCTTGTTTTCCTGATGTTGTCTAAGGTTGAATTTTGCTAGTAATAATAATTATGTGGTAAATATAGCTATGTTGTAAATACCAAAAGAGATCCTACACAGTTTGTTATCTAAAGTCCACACCACAGCTCGAATTTTGTCAAGACCTTTTCATTTGGCTGGATCCACATTCCAACAATTTTCAAGCACAGCAAATGGTTTGCACGTGTACTAGACCGGTCAGGAATTTGGTTTGATGGACACTTGTTGTTGTTTCTCATCAAGGTTGCTTTACCTTTGTAGATCATGCATGTGTGCTATATAAAAGAATACTATAACTGTTCATTTCCCGTAAAATAATGCACCACTATTGCTATTGTTTAGCAGTGAACAGAACCATGGTTTGCTTGGATAAAGCATTGAGAACAGTCCTCAGTCAGGTAAATCATACAGCAGGTTATAACTAATGGCTGCCTAGTTAGGAATTGGCCTAAATGACATGGATCAGCATAGTAAAGTTCGTAAACGTAGTAAACGGACTGCAGTAGTGATTACAAGGTTACAGATTTGCCCCCAGTGTGAGACCACCACAGAGAACGCTGCTCCCAACTGTTTTATATTCTCAGTGAATGTGCAGTTGTCAATTTTAAACGTCACACCCCCTGTTCTGTTGCTCCGCCCATGTCAGTGTGGATGCCATAATTTCTGACAAGGTGTGAAAATTTTCTTGCATCCAACTAAATGATCAGTATACCTACATGATAACACAAGTTATGAAAACAGAGTCATGTAAATGGTGGTCACATGATGTTATCCTACTGATAAATCACTTTTTAAAAAAAATCAAATCTCATCTTATGCCTGTGCTTTCAAATTCATCAAACTGAAGCAAACATTCCAGGCGAACAGTTCTTTCTTGAGCTTTTATATTTACATTTACAGGGCATACCCCTTCTATATTAATCCTCTAGGCTATAATGACAGCCAAAATGCTCTAGCTGTGTGAGATGTATGCAAGTTAGCCTGTACTAATGACCACAAAGAGCAATACAATCACTTAGCTAATGCCAGGATTGATAACAATAGCAAACAAAAAGGAGGCTTTCAGAAAAAGTATTAATGTATCTGACACTTTAACAAGTTATCTACTTGAATTATTGTAAGAATATTAAATACAATTGAACACTTACATATATTTTCTGGGATAACTCCCATCTGGGCACACACATCTCTTTTAGTCCAGCATCCATGCTTGTTCACCGAGAACTACTTCCTTAGACTGTTTGTTTGTGTTTCTCAGTCGTTTGAAGTGAACTCAAAGCAAACCAAAAACTGACTGAAAATGTTCGCGAATGTTTGTCTTTGTTTGCTAATTTGAACGCACCTCAGCTTCAAAGTAGAACCAACTGTAGAACAATGAAGAAACATAATGTGTGTACATTAAACTGCATAAATACTGATTTTGGCATTACTAACTCTATGTTAACCATTACAGTATATTTTCATATTGCATGACCTAGAGAGGTAAAAGCAACTGCGTGAGAATTAACTAAATGCCTATCAGAACCCAAGCTGCCAAATCATGGGACACCAACATGTACAAACAATTAATTGTGCTTTAAAATCGATGCAAAACAAATAATAAAAAAATACAAAACCATAAACGCTAACTCCTCAGTTTTCATGGGGGTATGACCCATGTGAACTTCTGACATGAGCTAAGGTTGTTGCATAACTCTGTGTATCCATGTGACTCTAATGATCTAATGCAATAACGTTTCATTTCCACTCCATCGTTATGGTGAAGAATATGAGTAGTGTGAGCTGTGACTGGGTTCCTGTTTGCTGGCTGGTCAGATAAATCTCTTCTGAGTATGCATTGTTTTCAGTCAATCACATTGTCCACCAGTCACTGGATGTATAAACATTGCTTCAGCGCCTATTGCGGAATATGATTATTATGAAGAGCAGGCTTGTCACTGCTGTAGACATTGTAGAAGCATAGCTAATCCAATAGCTGGTGTGTCAAACGATCATCCATCATCCATTCAGAATGAATAAGCAAAATTAATAAGACTGCAAGTTGTATTTTTTTTTTGTAACGGCCAATGATTATGCTTTAAAAAAGAAAAGCTGAGGTTTCCTTTAAAAATGTCCACATGGATTTTCTGATGTCCTGTTCTTCAGAGTTAAGCAGCCATATCACCAAAGCATGGCCAAAAACCAGTGGACCATGGCTTTGTGGGCACACCAGAACGCTGACCTGGCATTACCAGACTCTCCGTCTGATTTCCATCAGATATCAGAGATTATTATCAGTTATTCTGCTGTAAAATTTCCCCCAAAAATAAACTGTTTCAGCTGAGCAAGGATATGTCGAGGCTCACTAAAATCTGGCACCGGGTCAGGATGGAAAGCGGGCCGCCGTTGCTAGGTCTGGGTTTCCGAAATGAGTCTCACTCCGAGAGTACCCCTCAATGAGCCGTGCTGGAAACATGGCCGAGGAGCTGCTGTTCTGCGTGCGGGGGGATGCCTGTTGTGATATCGTAGCTGTAATTACTGTTAGTGAACCGCAAACGGCTCTTAGTCATAGTCTTACAGTTTTTGCATTTCCCCACCCTGGAATTCAGCGCAAATAAGGTTAAGGGTTCACACGGTCACGGAAGCCTTTCTTTCTTTGTTAATCTGTGTGTGTGTTTTCGGGCATATTTCTGGATCATTAGTTGTAAGGTCTCCACTGGGAGTATGTATAATTCGCAGACAGATTTTTTTTTAAGCATTTTCCCCCCCTGTACTTCTGTTTTAACTGGTGGTGGGCCTTAATGTTTCCTAATTACCAGCAAACTGAGTTTGAACTAGTTAGTCTGTAAAGCATTATGGAACATTGACCGAGGGCACGTCATGCCTCATAATGAAGTAGTTATGAAATGAAATAGCAATCTATGATATGCAACTGGCCACACAATGATTTACTGAACTTTTTTTTTTTGTTTACTAAGCATTTTCAAAATATATATTATTAATGATCAGATTGAAGCTAATTCTTAATTCAGAGTAAAGTCAACATTTAATACCATCACAAAAGGTACAAGCTCAAACATCAGTTTAATCTCCCAATTTGCAGAATCCAGGGGTTACAGGATGATCATGCCCTTGCTCTTCTATGTGGCCGTCATGTAGGTTCCCTACGCTCTCCATAGCCAGCAGCGGTATATTGACCCTGGCTCTCGGTTTTCTGGGAGCGCAGCTGAGCCATGCACCCAGGTCACATATGGAAGTGTTTGCTGCTGCCGTGTTGTTTCAGCTCTCTCATGCGAGAGAAAAGCTTTGGGTGTCAGCGTTCACAAAACTAAAGGTTAGCGCCAAAACTCCCTCTCTCGTGCTCATTCTCCTCCCGGACTTTTGTCTGAGGGTGCATATTGAATAGACTTATAGAGTCGTATTGAATTTAGATGCTGTTACGCTTATGCTTTTTTTGATCCATATTGTCAGAATTAATTGGTGACATCAGAGCCTGCTGTTACCTCTGTGCTCCGCAGTGTATCCGCTTAGACTGTGAATTTCATTCGCCGCTCAAGTTTCATGGCAAAAAGAAGCCCCAAATGGTTTGGATTGAAACAGGATGCCAGTCAAATCCAAGAGAAAAAAAATTGATATCAGACGAATTGATGTGTTTCGCAGTCAGTAGAGCATGCCAAGTGGGACCCAGATGCAATTTTTCTCTCATACCACCATATATAATAAGATACATGAGACTGCTCTCTGCCAAAAAGTGTCTGCTGTCCGCTGAGCAACCGTAATAATTTTTGCCATCTGATGCGTGTTGGAAATCGAATGGAATATGTTTTCATTCCTGTGAATGGTTGCCCTTTTCCATGTACTGGATTGAACTTTTAAGTTTCCATGGACTGGTGGAGTCTCTCAAGGTTTGATGTCGAGTTTAAGGGGAGCAAAAAAGCAGGCCAGTGTTCTTCTTTGATTTAGCGTCAATCATGCTGCATGTCTGCGAAGCAATATAAGAACTCCAAGCAGTTTGATCTTGATACAGAACAAAAATATTTCGAGCATGCCTCTGTCCTTCAACAGAAGGAAAATTGTCCTGGATAGAGTAACACCAGAAACAGATTGACCCTACACATGAGACTCACGTATGTGTGATATATAGCTACACTACCACACATGACCATCAGAGAGCACTCTTAGCACACAAGACATTTGCGAGATCCTAGATCCAAAGCGAGAATTAAGAAACCTGAGTGAATAATGTCCTAAAGAGATTTCTTTGTTGCATTTTATTCAGAAATTTTGAAACCCAAATACTTTGTCACCTATGACTTGTATGAAATGTAAGATGTTTTGAGTTGATAAATGAAAATGTTCAGTGTTTATTTTCACAGCGGACCAGGCGTGGATCATGTATGTGATAAATTTCTCTTTTTTTGGTCCTAGTCAAAACACACGTCCCGCCAGACACATTTTGTATGGGGTACCGTTTGATATATCATCACTTCATCCATTTGCCGAAACCCTTAACGAAACCGTCCTTTCTTATGCGACTTGGTGAAACGTGAGTGTAGCTCATTGCCCTGGCTGAGTGGCTCATTTTGACAGGCCAGTGTTTGGAAAGTTTGAAGTCATGAGGTTTAATCATGCTCTGCGGCCGGCCTGTGCATGGCGTGGCATGATGGCTCTCTTAAAGATGTGGTTCTGGGAGCATGCCAGCTTCACTGGCACCACGGTTGCAGGCCGCAGAACCGATGCAGCTTAGAGCCTTGGTAGTTCAAAGCAAAAAAGCTGCGCAATAGGAGAAGCTTAGTGTGGAGCTCAGTGTTTTATGCAAAGTTTGTGTTTACTGTCATGGTGATGTATTTAGAGCATTCGTTCATTTTTTTTTTTTTTTAATCGTTTCTCGTTCTTTATTCGTCTCCGATTTATTTAAAAATTTCTCTCTGATCCTTAAATAAATGGTTTAGGTTGGTTGAGGTTATTCCTAAAATACAAGCTATCGCTTCACAACCTAGACGGTTTCAGTAGAATTTGTGTAATATTAGATTATGTGCTTTTAGTTTCAGGAGTGTAATTGCACTGAGGTGTTTAGTTACCTTGACTAGTGGAATTATAATTAAGAAATATGATATATGATGAAATTAAATATTGTGTCATAATTACC
This sequence comes from Chrysichthys cranchii, assembly GCA_030068335.1. Classification (NCBI taxonomy): domain Eukaryota; kingdom Metazoa; phylum Chordata; class Actinopteri; order Siluriformes; family Claroteidae; genus Chrysichthys; species Chrysichthys cranchii. Next base: position 21,762,961 of record JAQMCW010000023.1, read on the forward strand.
TGGAAAAGAAAGGTTGGTAAAAGTTTTTTTCCCGCCACCACGAGTAATGAGATTTCAAAAGACTAAAATAACTGCGAGTCAGAAATAGAGAGAACGAGAGAAATATTATATAAGATTGAAGGTGCTGTATTTGCTGCACAACATTACAATACAGTTCTGTAGTTATTTAAGCTTACATGTTTTTATGGTATGGTTCATGCCATAGTGGTAAGTGATATGACATTTAGAACATTGCAATATTTGACATTTTTAAGCTACGCAACAAATATGACCGTTTAACTGCTAGCGAAAAAGCCGCGATGCATTTAAAAGAACTGTGAAAGTTCAGTTGTACTTATGTTTTGCCTACAGAATATGTATTTTAACCCCGATCTGAAGCATTTACTTTCATGTGAGAAATTTGTACTAAATCGTAAAAATATTGCAAAACGTACATTTTTTTCCTCTTTTTCAGTGAATTTTGATATTATTATTTATCAACTTTACATTGAAAATAAGTTTTACATCAAAAACATATTTAAGACATACCATATCTCAGAAAATTGTATCGTGATGTAATTTATGATGGAATCAGTTGTCGTGTTTTCATGTTGCCGGGCCATGCTGTGTAGTTTTAAGGTCCTTGCAAAATCTGAGCTGAAAAATTTCATATTTAGAACTTATTGGGCATGTCTCATCTCATATTAAATGCCATGATGCCATGCCAATGAAGGCTACTGGCTTTTCTTTTATAAAATTAAAATAAACTAAAAATATATTTAAAAATAATTATTTTTTAAAACTAAAAAAAAAAAATCTAAATATAAGAGGTGAAACCATTTCATATTATTTACCCTGGAATTGCCCATATATTGTATATTGAAATAATAAGACCTTTCATAGGCTGATTGTAAATCATCTAATGTCAAACCTGTTTATTCGGCTCATTTCTTGTGTTTTCTTCCCCCTCCAATCAGACAAGGCCTGAAAAATCCCTCAATCTGGAGCATTTCCTGCAAGAGTTAGTGGAGGTTCGGAGTAGTTATCTGTGTTCAAAGTGACTCGTTTGTTTATCTCTCTTGCTCTGAATATTTCCAGACCCCAGAGCACTGAGTTGGAGGGAGAGGCAGATTTGTGCCAGCAGATAAAGGTTTGATAGCGCTGCTATAAAAGGCACAGCGGGTTTGATCTGCGACGTTTGTCATGATGACAAATGAAAATGAGGATGCAGAATGGCACTGAGAGGCCGAGCCCAAAATCTGTGCTTTCCAGTAAATAGTTTAGTTTTCCACAATGCCGAACTTCTAAGGAACTTTCAAAATAGAGCAGATATGGAGAAGAATGATTTATATGCATGGTTTGAACATTTAAAAAAAAACAAAAAATCTTCTGTTTGTCCTTGGTTCATTTTGAAATACTCTTTTTTTTTTTTATTCTTCTGAACTGTTTAAATGGCAGAACGTACAATTGAAGAGTGTAAAATATAAGCACTGTATCACATTACATGGTCCTGTGGTTATTGCTAGCCATGAAATAATTTCATAACTTCATTCATTCAATAATTAAATCTCTTAATTAATTGTACTTAGCCCTTCAACCTTATAGACATGTAAATTAGAGTCTAATGTGCTCTTTTACATGTTATGCAGCAGTGCAGCATGTCAATCTCAGCTTTTTGATCAAATTCATGACTTTGTATTAAGCGTTGTTTTATATCAACCTCTAAATTTGCTTACTGTAATGTACGTCCTGTAAGCACGCTGTATACAGTCATGTTTATCACATAACATTGGAGACATTTTGGGGTTTTGCCTGAATGCCCTTTTTAAAGTAAAATTACTTACAGCAGTGATAGATTATTCTGTAACTACAGTACAACTAGGGACTAGTGAGCATGGTTTTGAAAGTAGTTACAGAAATGAGAGATGTCTAGAAACACCAATGTTTGGAAATTAAAGGAATAAAATTGAACAATTTTACCTTTTACGTTTTTAGCTTTTCATTTCAAAGGTCATCTGAAGTAGCCGTCGGGCCCAGTATGATGGTATAGATGGTGGCTATGTGTCTGTGTAAGGAGATGAGAGGGGGCACAGGGCAATTTTAGCCCATGAGTGCACAGCTGCAGGAGGCCTGAGGGGGAAGAGTGGCTGCGAGGCAATTAAAGGCTTGCCTTCTTTCTCTGAGCTCAGCGTATCTATTCCTCACTCTATAGTACGCATTTGATGAGCATGGCCCAGAGAGAGGAAGCATGTTTTCCCCCCACAGCTTGACTTCAGAAAGTCTGACAATCTCACATGGAGTCTTACTTGAAGTGTGAGGAAAAGAGAAAGATCTTTTGTTGTCTAGAAGTGGATGAGTCATGGTGCAGAGTCTGCAGCACGGCCATCAGCATGCCTAGCAGGAAGTGCTGAGGTAGTGTTAAGAATTGAGAATGAATAAACTCTGGATGCTGGCATTTGACCATATATGGTCATCAAACTTTGGTCAGTACTGGTGAAAGATGGCTTAAATTTCACAATGAAAGCACTCAGATCTCAAATGTAATATATTTCTGTGAAGTAGCTCATAAAGTGTTGCAAGTGCTCCTCAGGTGTTAATGAGCTCTTCTACGAGTGTTCAGAAGCTCGATCTGACTTTGTGTGTTGTGCAGTGATACAGTGTTTATGTCATGCTTGGGGTGGCGTGCCAGTGCCACATTAGAGACTTCTTTCATGTCCGCCGCCTCCTCCTCTGCTCTCTGCTCTCTGCCTCTCTTGTGGTCTGCAGGCTGCTTGACACCCAACTTCTGAGGCGCAAATTGTGTCTGTGTGTCTGCACTGGCTCACAGCGAAGAAGATATGCAGTATATGGTAGATATCCAGAACCAGGGTCTTCCCCCACTTTTGCCATCTCTGACACCCCCACGTGGAAATACCCCTCGTGCTCTTTCAATTCTATTCTCTGTATTGAGGAGAAGAAGGCCTGGTGAGGAACACCAGCTACCCCCTTCTTGGCACTGCACATTAGAAGGAAAACTCCCCGCTTGTCAGATGAGGGGGAATTTTTTGATTGTGTAATGAGCTCCATATCCCAAATGGGAGGCCTGGAGTTGCACAGCTTGGCCCAATAAAAGGCTGGATGAAAAGCTGGGTTGCATCCTCCTGCCGTTTAATGGACGGGATCCCATCCTGCGTGTGTATTTTTTCACTAGCTGTGCCGCTTTGCACCATACCTTCCGCCTTTTATATAAAAAAGCTTCATGTCAACATTCATCTATCAGCAATAGGACAGGCACTGGCCTTTATGCTGGATGCCCTCCAGTTCACACAGACAAAAGCTCAAATTCCACCATCGCACAAGTTTTCACCTTTGCTTTAATTTGACGTTTGAAGGGCAAAATCTTTGATATTTTAGTACCTGTTTAAAAAAGTTCTTTTACATCATTGTGACAACTTTTAATAATATTGCCAGCATTATGATCTTTCGTTCCTGGGTTGACTATATATATGCTCACCTACCTACAATAACTCTGGATTTACACCTCGGTTGATGATATATAGACAAAGTCAGCAATCATCCAGGGTACTGTCAGAGGAACTGATGGCCATCATCATGTTTGGCTGAATGATACATAGGCAAGCTGAGCCACTGGTTTAAGATCTTCATCCTCTGAGAACACTGTGACCCAGCGTGGCTTTGAATTGACACTAGCAGCATGAGAAAGCTGAAGGAAGATTGAACAGCTATGAGATGCGGAGGATGTCATTACCATGCCACGTAGGCCCAGAGTTTCATCAAACTGGCAGGCAGGGAGGATAGAGCTTAATATGATGCCCCACAGAGCTGGTTGGTATTACGCGGCAGGTGGAAGGGAAAGTATCTTGTGACTGAAGATTACATGCCCACTGGATAGACTTAGAGCGACTGTGTTAAAGCTGCCCCTTCTCATTTCTTGTATCTCAGGGAATTTTCATTAATACCCCGACACCCTGAGGTAGGTAGTTCAATATCATCTCAAATGGTATGTAGAGATTAACTCCTTTTAGATTGAACTGTTACTGTGTTATGGATTTTTTTTTCTCTTTTATATCGCCTCAGCTCATTCTCATATTATGTGCTTCACCCCTATGAATGTCACACAAACAGTCTTTTCTGATGTTCTGCAGACGCTGATTTTTATGATTGGGTCATAAAAATGCATGGCTGTAGCTTAGACTGCAAGCCACAAGGACTTATGGCATGTCTCTCTCACGTTGTTTGTGAACCTATGGCCTTTCAGCCGCAATCATGAATCAAGACTAGCTTACGTTGTCCCAGTCTCTGTGGTCAGTGATTGTTCTTAGCCTGACCACTTCACGTTGTCCAACCTCTCAGCTTTCTCTTGTTTCCCCTGGCCTGCACCACATCATCCTCCCCCAAAACCTGGTCAAATCAGGTCAAGTTCATCCCAGGTTTCTTGCTGTTCCACAGTGGTACCTCAGATTCTAGCCATGCAGTGCCCTTCAAATATCCTGCCTGTTCTCATTTTTGTACATTATTTCTGTCCAGGCCTGGAGGAACAGTCAGAAAGTCCTGGAATGGAGAAACTGAGTTGTGCTGCTTATGCAAAGGGCATCACCTCAGGGCCCAGAAGAGTACAAGAGAAAAACAGATGGAGAAGGGATCTGGTGGAGGAGTGTGGTGTGGTGTAGTGTGGTACGGTCTGGGTTGCTTGGCTGGCTGCCCGTCTGGGCCTGAGGACTCCTCGGTTCCCCGCTGGTCTCTGGCTCAGAGGTCTGGTCACATTCAGCAGCTAAACCACATTTGTCTCAGGCCCAAATTGCACTCACATCACTGATCTGCATTCACCAGAAGCCTCTCGGGAAGAAACTCAGCACTGATATTGGCTTATTAAAACTCACAGTCAAGATTTCAGTTCACCAAAGCTGCCCTGCCAGAAGCCACAGGAGTTTTATGTTTCAGATTATTCACCACCATGTAGATTGGTTCCCTGCCATTGTGGAATTGGGGAATACTTCAGTCTGATAGAGATAAACACAACAAAAATATTATTGAATGAGATAAAACTATAAATGCTTTAAACACGCCAAGTCTATCATAATAACAGACATTACCCAGTAGTGTTAGAGGACAAATTCTTGTAGTCCCAACACTCAATTGTCGAGCAAGCCCTGAAGCACTGCATTGCGTCTCAGTGGGTGTGAACACAAACACGCTGGTGTTGAGTGCGTGAGCCATGCCACGTCTGGTACGATGGGATCACTTCCTCCTCAGAACTGGGCGCCTACTGTCAGCATGACCCATGCCTGTTAACCTCTGCCACACAGGGTCAACAAGAAAACAATCCCACAGAGCCCTGTGTGTGTTAGAATGCAACTGTGAGGGCACACTCGTATCCGCAGGTGTCCGATGGGTGTTAAACATCTCAGAGCCCCTTTGGCATGTGCTGTCGCGGGTCACAGGGGTGGGGAGGGTTAGGAACACATAGCCAGCATGGTGGTGGGTTGAGAAGGGGGCGGGGCAGAGAAGCAGGTGCCTGTGGGAGATGAACATTAAGCAGTTTCTTTGACTGGGGTGATTGGGTTAATTGTGGGGTGAGTCGTCATGGCCTGGAGGCACAGTGCAGCTGAGGGGGGTCAGGAGAGAGCACAGAGGAGGCTTGCCACTCAACAGTCTTGTTTCCGGGTGGGTATCTGTATGTCTCCTCCCAGCAGACATCTTGATTTAGTGACACACACACACACACACACACACACACACACACACACACACACACACACACACACTTACTTGCATGTATGGCACACATGGTTATCAGAACTTAGGAGTTTTCTTTTATCTCACTATTTATCTTTGGCTCAAATTTGTGAAAATGCAGCTGTGCAAATCCTCATGAAATCCTTTACAAATAAGGCATGTTGATCCAAAACAAGTTGAGACTGTGATTATAATTGGAGATCATGATTTGTGTGCTGTTACACTAGTGAAGAGTCTGGCCTGTTTGCAAGCTTGTACAGGAGATCTGTTAGCGATTAGCATGAATGTGGCCAGGGCTTGGGTTCAAGATGGGTCATTGAACGGGCGGGGGTGAAGTTTTGGCAGATGATACAGATTTTTCTTTGTCTCTCTATACAGAGGATGAAGAGGACGATGAAGATAATACAGAACCCAAGGCAGGCTTGGAGTCAGATCAGAAGGAGGATGAAGAGAGCAAGGACACAAAAGAAGGTAAAATGGGGTTGTGTATATACTGTGTATACTCTATATCTCTTCATGGAAAAATGAACACACAGGTTTCTTGCCATTGAAGTGACTCAGGCCATGTTGCTAGGCAATTTGGAAACATTTGATACAGTGCATCTAGCTAATGACTGAGTCTGCTTTACTAGCTAATCATTAAATCTCTTCTGTTGAAATTGTAAAGGTAGAATAAGCCTAAAGAAGAGACAAAGCTGTCAGGAATAGTAACATTTTCTTTGGGTGGGGTGGTTAATTACTAAAATGGCACTGTTAACTGTTTTTCCTTTGTCCGCCATGTTAGAAAAACCTAAACGACCTGTGGCATCACAACTTGTGAACTCTACTTCAGAAGTGGTGAATATAACAAGAAGGGCCTATTCATATGGGATCTTCTCATAAACACAGTAAACATTTGATTTCAGGAACTTATATTTTGTACTGAACAGAATCTGGTCAATTATCATTCATCATGCACACAGAGTTTTCCTGCCATGGTCCAATAATTTATTCATACAGTAGTAGTACAGCCTCATTAATATGATAAGAGCAATATTGTCTCCTGTAGTTATATTACTATATATAGAGGCGCTAAATGAAGTTGTATGGCTGGTTATTCATATACATTCATGCTTTCCCTGGTTAAACAAAAACCCCAAACAATTTATCCATATAGTTTATGAGGAAAATGGGAACTGGCCCAGTGATTTCATTATTTGTCTTTTGTGGGTAGATGTGAAATAAAAATGTAAAATTAATGAGGTGAAGTTTTTCACGGAGACATTTATTTATCATTTCTAATGCAGCCCTAGGGGGGCACAAACCGGTGTCTTTTTGGGCCGGTCCCAAGCCCGGATAAACGCAGAGGGTTGTGGCAGGAAGGGCATCAGACATAAAACTATGCCAGAAAAATATGTGAATCATTTCTATGACTCCCATACTGGATCAGTCGAAGCCCGGGTTAACAATGACCGCCACTGGTGCTGTCGACCTACAGGGTGCCGATGGAAATTGGGCCACTGTTGGTCAAAGAAGGAGAGGAGGAATATATCAGTAGAAGGATGCTGAGGTTGGAACCACCAGGCAGGAGACCTAGAGGAAGACCAAAGAGGAGATTTATGGATGTAGTGAAAGAGGACATGAAGTTAGTTGGTGTGAAAAAAGAGGATGCAGAGAATAGAGTTAGATGGAGACGGATGATTCCCTGTGGCGACCCGTGAAGGGAACAGCCGAAAGGAGTAGTAGTAATAGTATTTATTTATTATTTCTAGAGGAGTCTCTAGTGTGAGCATTTTTTGTCTCTGTAAAGTAACCAGCTTGAATCTTTTGTCTTATTAACTTCAAAAGAGAGGAAAAGAGAGTCTGGTGAAAGAACTACATTTGTTACTACACAAGTGGTAATAAGAACTAACTAGTTTCTGGGGCCTTCCACGTTGAATGCAACTACAACTTGGTAAAAAAAAAAAAAAAGTATGACATGCTGTGCTTCAATTAATTATTAATTAAAATGCAATTCTTGCCAAATTGGAGGATTATTTTAAGGACGTGTTTTATGCCTTAAAGGGGGCCGCTCAACCTTCCCGGAATCCAGTGCGTGAGTTTTGTTTAGAAAGCATGTAATGGCTACCTGCTTGCTCTTGGTATAGCAACACCTCTGCAAATTCACTGTTAGTGATACTTTTGAAACCCATCTTGAACTTTTTTCATACATGTCTTATACATGGAAGCTTCAAACAAAATATGCCTTAACAAAATATCTTCGGTTTCACATTATAATGGCCCAGGATGTCACCAAATTGTTGTGGATAGTTTTTAAAATATAGATGGCATCAAAACTGACAACTTGCTACTTGGCGCAGAGGATTCTGGGAAGGGTGAGCTAGTCCCTTTAAATATATAATAAACATTGTTGTTTTAAATCACCATAGTTCAGAGGTGAACTTAATGTAAATTCAGAGACTAACAGTCGTACTATTTCCTATTTAACAAGGCTTTATGGTATTCTTAGACCCTGACCTTTTCTTTCTAGACAGATGTTTTCCATGGAGACAAAGCACTTCTGTAAGCCCCTGTGGGTAAAGGCGTTTGCCAAATGTTGTAAATGTAAATGTAAGATGACTTTTTGTGCAGTTTAGTCATATTTATCATGTCACTGTTAATAAGAGCCAATACAAACATAACTTGAATGAATTTAAAGATATTAATAACATTTCCATTAATAACACACTGCTAACTTTGATGAACTTGCTTCCTGAGGTGGAAGTATGTTTCATCTACATCATGCTAGCTTTAGCAGAGCGTCTCACAAGTTAGGAATCTCTCAGTCACCAAACAGGCTCGTTGAAGCGTTGCATGGGTATTCGCGTGTGACCCCCGCCACCATATCAGATACCAATCTCTGTGGCCAGGGGTCCCGCTTATCAGCTCCCAGCATTGTGGGTCAAGCCCGATTCAAAATTAAAGTCACTTGACCCCGGCAAGTGGACTTCAAAGGCTGCACAGAGTGCATTCTTTGTACGTGTGTATTGAGTAAATAAGTGTAGCAGGCTAAGGAGAGGCCTTGTCGGGGCTATGCTGTGAGAGCTCATGGGTGCTTTGACTCTACTGGGACTTTGATCAGGCCTTCGTCTTCCTTATGAGTCTTCCAAAAAGAGGGCCATGAGAATCAAGTGGTCCGAGATCAAAGTGAAGGGTCTCTAATGGTCTGGGAGAAAATGGAGGAACCCAATAACATCAAAAAAAGGGAGAAATAAGTGACCACATAGTCATTATGGAGAAATGGGCTAGGGCATTTCTGCGTGTGTTGATATATTTATTTCTTTATTCACTTATTTGTGTATTTGCTTCTTTACTTTCTTTGTAGTTCTTTCTTTAGTATGTTATCTCTGGACTGTATCTGTAACTGGCATGATCAGACTTCTGGTGGAAGGTGTCTGCGAATACAAGTGTTATTTGAGATTCAGCTCTTGTTCCTTTCTCTAATCTTACTTGTTTAAGATTTTATATTTTTGCTGTGAGTCGTGTGGTCTAGATCACTTTATTTTGCTAAGGTAGGTAGCTGCAAACACTGTTCTCCTGACCTGTGGCTCTGTCATTTGTGTAACTGTGTCTATCCTGTTTATTTATATTACAGGTCTGTATATTTTGTTCGTGTGCATTTGTATACACATTTATATACAGTATGTGTGTGTGTGTGTGTGCACGTGTGTGTGCGCGTTAGGCCACCCGCGGGAGCTAACAGAGGAGGAGAAGCAGCAGGTCCTGCACTCTGAGGAGTTTGTGATCTTCTTTGACCGCAGTATTCGTGTGATGGAGCGAGCTCTTGCTGAAGACTCCAACATCTTTTTTGATTACAGTGGCCGAGACCTCGAGGATAAAGAAGGGTAAAGGAGGGCGTGTATGTGCATTCATGTGTTCACAAGTGTGCGTGTGTGTATCCGATGACTCAGAAGTTTGGACCCTTGCACTGTGCTTCTTCTGTGTTCTTCAAAGAAATGCTTTCATTCGTGCACAGCCTCTTATTCACATAGGATGATTATTCCAAACATGAGCTCCTAAAATGTGTCTGCAGATAGAGCAGTAAATTGCACAGTGCACTTCAGGAGTACTTCTGATACCAGGTTATTATGTGGTATGGAACTGTAGATTTTGAAATTAGTGGATTTTTCTAGTGGTGGGGTAACTCCTTACCTATTCACATAAATTGGTTACGTGTCTATCATTCTCTCTCTCTCTCTCTCTCTCTCTCTCTCTCTCTCTCTCTCTCAGAGACCTGCAGGGAGGGTCAATTCTGTCCTTTAATCGTCTCTTCTATGATGAGCACTGGTCTAAGCACCGGGTCATCACCTGTCTGGATTGGTCCCCTCAGGTAGAGTCACCTCACCCTCTGACCTCTTGTACTTGTCAGCACCTCTTCATTTCATCTCACCAGGGCATCTTCCCTCTCATCTGCACATCTACACACTCCTGCTTTTGTTTTATTTTGTAATTATACTTCTGTACCTTTTTCTTTCTCCTACTTGCCTACTTGCTTTACTTGACTGGAATACTCCAGCGTTGGTCTATCTGATCTCCATTCACTGCATCTGTAGTGTGTGTGTGCGCGCATGTGTGCACACGTGTGTGTGTGTGTGTGTGTGTGATTACCACAGACAATACGTTTGACATGTTCCTTTGTACTCAGAAAAACTTACTTGTATTGGAAACCGAAGAGCAGTTATTTCGTTTCGGTAAACACTGAAACAGAGAACTCCAACTAGATGACCTAACAAAGTATTTTAGTGGACCAAATTTTGAAGAAATACTAAAGCTGAGCATTCAATTTATAAAAATACAAAAACCAGGCTGTAGCAAGTGCAAAACGTGAACCAGCAGAGCTTCTGTTGTGGTTTATCTAATCACATGCATTTATGTAAATAATTTAGTTGAAGGCAGCTCTTCAGACCAGAGACTAGCTACATGGCTGAAGACATTAGCTCAGAAAGGGTAGCGATTTCGGGGGTTTACATAGATTATTATTTTCTTTTAACTGCTCCAGTCTGATTTAGAAAAGTGATTATAGGCTTTCACAATAAAAAAAAAGAAACCTAGCGTCTGCTTAATGGTATAAACCAATGTGTCTAATCTGTTCAAAGTGCACGGTGAGAGTTAGAAGTGGTAACATGAAGCACCAGTGTGAAATAAAACATCACTACTTCAAATTTATGACTCATGTGCTCATATAACAATGAACTAATAGCAGAATTAAACTACTGTTTGCTGCTTATCCAGAACTTTGGAAGGAAGGAATTTTAGGAAACTGGGCCTTAACAAATTGTAGTTAATTATAACTGGTTTAAAATATCTGAGTTTAATAACAACAACTTCCAAACTACAACTGTTAAGCCTCAACAATAAAGGGTTTAGGGTGAGAAATAATGTGGCAATGTGTTTCTTTATAGATTTATACAACTTTCCAACGCTGAAGCAGTTCATTAAAAAGCAATTACAGTTGCTTATACACTTATGTGTGTAGTATAAGCTGACGGTAATAGTAACAGATTTTTCACCCTGAAAAAGTAGTTCCTTAACTGAAATTATAAAGAGTTAGAGTCTAACTGCTTGATCCTCTGGCTTATTCTATTTATATTAGAGCTTATTATTTAGAATATGATTAATTGTGTAATTACACTGAAGCTAATAAGAAAGGTATGTCATTACAAAAGTAAGGAGAAGTCTGAAAAAGAGTCTGAATTTGCTGACAGGCTGTGGGAATTAAAGGGGTAAATGTACAAATTTCTATAATTGAAGCCATTGTAACTGTAGTCTGCAAAAAAAAAAAAAAAAAAACCTTCCTTTTTCTTAAACTTTTATTGTTGCCCCAAGAAGTTCTCTTGTAAAGTTTCCTGGAGTAAACAGGTTGTCTGTTCTTTTCTCGGTACACAGAAATGTGTCCACATGATTGTCTATGGTAACTGCACGTTTGTGTGACAGTCTGGGGAAAAGAAACGTCTGTGCTGTATTTCGGGCAAACAGCCAGATCAAAAATTGGGTTTTGTCCAAAATTGTTCTTTTTCCCTCCTATGACATATTTTGACACCCCAACTTTAAGAAACCATAAATATATTTCACCAAAAACCCACATGGAAATGTTTTCGTTTGCTTTTTAAAATCTTGCCTAGACTATCTTCCTGCAAAGGTTAAGTAGGGTAAGGAGGCATTTTAACAAGCATGGCGGTAAAAACCAGTGTAATTTCCTCACACAGTGAATTCTCGAACTTTGCTCATGGTCGAGATGCAAAAAATAAACATATTTCAGTTCAGGAAAATGTGTATACTAGAACATTTCATCATGTGAAGGGTTTTCCCACATGACCACACAGTGTATAAGAACGTAATGTCTCTCTCTCTCTCTCTCTGCAGTACCCAGAGCTGCTGGTGGCCTCTTACAACAACAACGAGGATGCTCCTCATGAGCCAGATGGCGTGGCTTTAGTGTGGAATATGAAATTCAAAAAGACCACGCCTGAGTACATCTACCACTGCCAGGTGAACATAACTCCCTCATTACAATCGCATGCAATTCTGTTACGATTTGACCTTGTAGATAAACAAAATGACCAAATATATAGCAAAGCAAAATCTAAGACTCAGTATGTCCACCCTCGGTGCTTAAAATGAATGTGTCAATTCATATATACATATATAAATACAACAACAAACTTGGGGTGTACAGACTTTTGTACTTGACTGTACAATGGATGTTTAATGTCTATGGAACATGGGTCTTTAAATTCCAACATGAATGAGGGAAATACAAAGGAAATTGATATTTAATAGCTCCCAGTGCTTGGAGAGGAGCAGCTGAGCAGAACGCGACGTCCCGGAAAATGTCCAATTCATTCTGAACAACAAAAAAAAAAAGCGTACTAAAATGTGTGTGTGAGAAAAGCATTGGGTAGGTTTTGACGCTAATTATAAAAGAAACCAGATGAAGTGCGAGAGACGACCGAGTAAGCAAGTCTGCAAGGCGACAGCCTGGTGCGAGGCTCTCCACACTCCTACGAGAGCCAGATATTATAGGGATATTTCTGTATAAAAAGATGTGGCCTACCACTTCCTAATCCTGCCAGCCACATATGTTTGCCCACCCACATGGACTACCGTCACATGTGCCGCTCCGTTTCCTACGCCCAGTGTGCCTAACACACACATCACACATGTGTAAACACACACAAGAGTACTACACACTCCTGTAAGCACCCGTTTAATGTTTTTTAGCCATCGTAAATATGCCCCGTCTCATTTTCAGGCGGGGGATTTTTATACACCGCAGTAGTAGTTTTCACATGTTATCACATCACTGCATTATTTCATAGGCAGGATTTTTTGCTATAATTAAGTGCAACCCGTTTTAAAAATGCTTATGGTTTTATAATAGGCTTTACTGTGAGATTATCTGAGTTGGCATTTTATGTTTGAGAAGCAGCCATTTTTGAAATCATAACCAGTGTTCTCTTTGAATGAGGGTTTCTGCCTGGACTGATCACACTAGAGGAAGTTTCAGTGTGGTGAGTATGGCTCAGTGAGAGTTGGAGTGATGATTGTAAAGGTCTGATCTGTACATCTCCGTGGTCACTAACTGGTGTGTCTGCACCTCTCTTTCAATCTGACTGCTCACTATGATGGCAGAAATGACGGGAGGAGGCGAACCAAGGAAAGAATAGGGGAGAAAGGAAACTAAACACCGTTTCACCTCTGTTACTGTGGCCTGGGCTTTCGCCAGAAGTCTTCTGTGCGGAGACAGAAATAAAGAACCGTGAGGGAGAGAAGTGGAAAGGGGGGAAGGTTGCGGAATGGGAGATGATTTCAATTTCCCGTCGCTCGGCACGAGGCAGCAGCGTTCTGCAGTTTGGCGGCGGATGAAAGGTCTTGGGGGCGAATTGCACAAACACTGCTTTCCTCCGTGGGCTAGACTCTTCACCAGAGGCGTTTGGTGCTCGTTAGCCAGGAATCAGATAGAGCTTAATGTGTGAGCATGTTCTGCTGTTAAACCCACCAAAACCACATTATTCCTCCCCTCCTCCCTGAGGAGCAGCCTGAAAAAGCCACACACTCATCCACAACCTCTTTTCAATCCATTTCACCTCTGCCTGTCATGGCTTCCCCTGCTTTTGACAAGCCCCAACATGAGATGGGTTGGTAAAAGTAGCCAAAAACCTCAGTCGAGTAAAAATACTTCTACTTAAAAAAATAAAGGCGTATATTTTTGTGATCATGGCACAAGTACAAAAATAAGGCATAACATTATGGCATTGAATGTTCTTGATTTTTTTTGTGACCATCTGTGCAGGTGGTACCCTGGCAAATAGAGTTGGCACAGTTGTAAACATAGGCAGAGTTTGAAAAAATATCGAGTACACTATCAGACTGTCAGTATATGATTTGATTGCATGTCAAGCATAATATCAGGCTAATACAGAGATTCAAGTGCATAAAGGAGAAAATGGGCAAGAACAATTATAGAAAGATTATAGACAGTGAATGAGGCTCAAGCATCATTATCATTCAAACAGGCTGCAGTCATAACATTGTAGAAGTTTTTAAATTAAATTGTTTATTACTTGCACTAATGGACAGTACATAAGCTTAATTTTAAACTGACGTGGGTTGGAAAATACTACTGTACAAAGAGAGATCCAGTGTTGTGCCTCCTGTCAATGCTTTAGCTTCAGAGCTGCACTGAATTTACCTGGATTTACAGTTGATTTTTTCCCCCCTTCAGATGCAGTTAAATTTGTTCTCAGTACAATTCAGATCACTACCTCCAAACAGGTGTGTAAAACAGACGCCAATATAAGAAAAGTATCAGAGAGACGGGGAAGTGCACAGCTGAGTGTAGAGTTTGCATGGATTTTCAGTGCTAAATAAAAATTGCATTCCAGGGTGTTGAAATCAAATTGGGTATACGCTGCAACAAGACATAAGGCAAAATCAACAGAAAAACAGTTTGTTGGGAGTGCGGTCAGTGGCAGTGCATTTATTTCTGACCATGAAAATAGCAACCGAGCACAAATGGAAAAAAACATTCTCATGCCCGACTATATTAGCAGTGTAATGACATCATGTCAGCAAATTAGGCTTGTGTAATGACTCATGTGAAAGTGAAGCTAGTCATCCAAAAAACTCCGTAAGACTGAAATTATGTACTGAATTACTGAAACCAATACACAAATAGTGCGTTACTTCTCATACAGGATCAGATTTGCATTTCAGAAGAAGTAATGGAGATGATGGTGATGAGGAGGAGGAGGAAGATGAGGAGGAGAAGGAGGAGGCTGATGATAGTAACACAATCAAAACCAAAATGAGTCAAATCTGTTCAATGCTGTTCAAAACTTATGGAACTAAAATAGTATAGTATGTTATTCATTATACACCTCTCATCATCTGATCAGGAGGACTTAGCATAGTGAAAATTCATTCGTTTATTCAGCTCCAGTAAGCTCTGTATCCTGGTCAAGGAGCACTGGGCGTGAGGTGCGAATACATCCTGTATGGAACACCAGTCCATTGCAGTGCACACACTGCACTCAAGATTCTGGCACTATACCAGCTTACAGTCGCCGGTCTCAAAGGAAACCCACGTGGACACTCAAAGCACGCAGAACATTCAAAAGACACAGCCTCAGCTCAGGATCAAACCTGGGTAAATGAGGTGGCACTGCTACCTGCTGTGCCATTGTACCACGCAATTAGTCTTTATAAATTGCCCACTAAAGCCAGATTATTTATGTATTTATCCCATTGTACACGCAAATTAGCACTCATTACTTTGGATCTTGGTAAATCAGGGCCATAGTAAGGCAGAATCTAAATGGGCTCCTATTTGGTACTTTAAAATTTCATTTTTATCCAAAGTGTCTTACAGTTGAGCCGAGCAGATGAGGGTTAAGTTCCTTGCTCAGCAGTGGCCGCTTGGTGGTACTGGGTTTCACAAACTAACAGACTTTGGATCGGTACTCCAGAGCCACCACCACAATGATACAACCATAATTCTGTTGTAGAACCCATGTAGTGTACTAAATGCCCAAAGCACGCCATTTGAGATTTAGCCATAAAATAAAATCACCAAATGCAGCAAAGTACCTATTTTTATTCTTAAATTTACTTGATAGAGTAACTCAGTATCTCTACTGAAACTAATCTTACAAGTACAAGTTATACAAAAAGTTTATCATCCTTTTGTGCTAATTTTTGCTTGATCTGAAGGTTCTGCACTGCTTTCTGTTTTTCACTTGTTCAAAGTCTTATTCTTCCTCTCATTTGTCTTTCTTAACAGCCCTCCTCACCTCTCTTTCTCTGACTTTCTTCTTCTTCCTTTTGATGTGATGTCTCCCTCTCTGGTGTCCATGTGCTGTCATCTTGTTTAAGGCAGTGTACGGTTCACTTTGGCACATTTCTGCACTGGTTTTGGACTGGTCATGGAGTATTTCTGAATGACTTTTGCTGGGTTCAGGACTGGCTGTGCTGTGCAGTACTGTGGTCTGGTGTGGTGGGTCTCTCTCTCCTCTCTCCACGGCTCTCTTGGGCCCTTCACCATGGCGGCTCTCCAGTAACATCACATGGCCTTCTCAAGTGGGCTGCCACCAGCCACATCAAGAGCACACCCTGAAAAGCAGTGGTGCTGCTGCAGATACTGTTAGCTGCGCTCCCCCACCGCACTGTTTTTATTGCTATCTTTCATGTCTTTTGCCCAGGATGACTCAGGGTGAAGCCCTGGTGGATGCCAGAGGCTTTGGGGAAGGGTGCCTGGCTAAGGGGAAGATGTATTTGTAGGAGTTGGGAGAGTGACCCGCTCTGAATAATGGCAAAGGATAGAGCTGCATTTGGCTCACAATGAGCAGTATGGAAATGCCTCAAAACCACACACAGCTCACAAAGAGAAAGGGCAGAGACCTCCACTCTGCAGTCTGTTTATTATACACCCATATATATGTGTGTGTATGTATGTATGTATGTATGTGTGTGTGTGTGTGTGTTTATATATATACATATGCATGCTGAATATAGGATTTTCTGCTGGCCAGTATTGCTGTTGTTTGGGATTCTGAGAATTAAACATGCTCTAGTGCCAAAATGTGACCTTTTAGAAAAAACTGCAGATCTTTATAAGTCTTTATTTTTCTGTAATTACCCCGTAAAAATGAAGGATTCTTAAATTTGAATAGAATTTTTAGAGGATTCTTAAATTTGATTCTTAAATTTTGATTTTGGTGTCACTTGAGTTTTTTTTTTAAAAGGGGGTAAGTCTATTTTCAGCACATCTAACATCACGTCACCTTGGATAATATGGGATCACTTGGTCCAGTAAAGGGTGCGTGTTAAACTGAGGCCATCAGTCACTCTGCAGAGAGACACATTGGTTTTGGTGGTTGCACTACTGAGTGCAAAAGTTTGCATCCCCCCTCATCTTCCAAATGTTGAAAAGGAAATGGGGGTATATACTGCAAGAAGAAAATAATCTGAAACATCGGTGCTCCAAAGTGGCACAACAGAAAAGCATTCATGCTTTTTGTGACACCGACAATGCCACAGCCTTGTGTTTCCTGGTGAGAGAAAAATTTGTCATGTTCTCTGGGTTAGAGGGATGGCGTAACGCTTATTCTCTTGTCAATCATAGCAACTCTACCCATTCAAACCTCCCATTCCAAATTTAGTCCTCTCTTGGCTGTTATAATAAACTTCACTCTCCTGGAAAGGCTTTCCACTAGATTTTGGAGCGTGGCTGTGGGGATTTATGCTCATTCAGCCACAAGAGCATTAATGAAGCCAGGCACTGATGATGGGCAAGGAGGCCTGGTGTGCAGTAAGTGTTTCTATTCATCCCTGAGCTTGAGTTCTTCCACTCTAACCTTGGCACACCATGTCTGAATGGGCCTTGTTTCATGCACAGGAGCATTATCATGCTAGAAGAAGTTTGGGACCCTAAGTTCCCAGTGAAGAGAAATTATAATGCTACAGCATACAAAGACTTCCTATACAATTCTGTGCTTCCAAATATGTGTCAGTTTGCGAAAGACCCACATATGGCTGTCATGGTCAGGTGTTCACCTACATTTGGCCATATAGTGTATTTACAACCCTGATTCCAAAAAAGTTGGGACAAAGTACAAATTGTAAATAAAAACGGAATGCAATGATGTGGAAGTGTCAAAATTCCA
>JAQMCW010000023.1:21843629-21867305 GCA_030068335.1 Chrysichthys cranchii
TAAGCATACCCCCCCCCCCCCCCCCCCCACCCTCCCAACACCACCACATTTCCACTGCCCTGTTCTTACTCTAGGACTATGTTTGCTTAACTCCAGATACAATAGCTCCAGTTCCACATCTGTCTCATCTATCCATAGCATAATCCTCCAAAAAGCTTGGGAGTACATCCAGTGCTTCTTGGTAAATGTGTGATGAGCATTTATAGTCTTCTCAGTTACCAGTGGTTTCTGCCTTGCTACTCTCCCATGAAGCTCATTTTTGTCTCTTGCTGATTGTGAAGCCATGAACACTGACCTACAGATCTGCGGACAGATTTTTAGCAAGTTTTCCATTTCTGGAGAATTCTCAGGCTCTCAGACACTCCACCCACAGCCCGCAGAGCATCTGGTCTGTTTTGTACACTTAGTAGTACACTTAAGTTCAGAATATTGTAGGTTGCGATCTGACTGGCTGTGCATTTCTGTTTATGTGCACTTTTCAACATTGTGGCCCAGTGGATTTTAAGAAATGCAGCATCACATTTTTAAAAGTTATTAGGGTTTGATTGAATCATTTAACAGTCAGTAGATTTAGTTGGCTGTTTGTCAGTCACATGACCTCTTTCTGTACAATTAGACACTTGAAAAGTACCAAAACAGGCTATAATTCTGGCCTGCAGGACTATCCCTGAGAAGATCCCCTACCATGCACTTTGGATATCGTGGCTCACACTTTGAGTCCTAGAGTTTTAGAAATGGCTTGGTTGCCTTCGTAAACTGTTAGCTCCTTTTATTTATGATCTCTTGAAAACTTACTTTTGAATTTGTGCTTGTTGAACATTTGCGCTTAAATCCTGACTCATATGTGAAGGGTCAACATAAGTGAGGTTCATATTGAACAAGACTTGAAGTAATCAAACCTGGCTGTGTTCAGACTCACTAATTATACCCTTAATTAGGTTTATTTAAAGTGTGTGACTGTGTGTCTTTTCACACAACGCCAGCTGAATGATTTTGATATACAATCTATTATTTTATTAATTTGACAGTGATATTTTTCTATGAGATTTTTTTTTTCTTTGAAGACCTGCAAAATGACTAAAAATCCTTAGTAAGCGAGCAAGTACATTTTTACAGCATCTTTCTTCTTTTTCAAAGCGGCTCAGTGTTAGTACTTTGTATAAGTAAGATATATACTGTATTGTAGATATCTATTAATGAGATGCTTACACATGCTTTACAAATAGTGATAAAGATAAAAATGAAAGAAGGGACAGAATGAAGAGACATTAAATTCCAGACACTGAACATTTTATTTAGCATAGAAGATTATAAGGAAAAATGAGTAAAAGAAATACAACAGTGTGCATTTTACTTAAGACCTTTTTTCCTTAAAAGACGACAGCTCCAACAGGTTTTCCCTTTTAATGAGGCAATGAATATTATATTACTACAGCCTTTCACTCTAGTGCTTTTCCAGACCTGCATTTATGGACCTGTCAACACTCGAGCCTTTCTTCCTTTTTATCTCTTTGGCAGGAGTACAGTTGAGCGGCTGGCACGTTTATTTCAGCCTGCATGTTTATTAACTATATTTCACCCAATTATGAATGGCAGAGATTGTGGAGGGGGGTCTGGGGTAGACGCAAATCATTCCATAATTGAACTAATTTTGTTGCCCAGTTGGAAAAAAAAAAAACTCTCAAAAACTTAACATGATATTAAAATGGCAATTTATTAAAGGGACAAATATGCTAGTGTAAAAAAACAAGTCACCTTTATTGCCTTTAATGGCTTTAAGAGGGATGTAAACAGGAGGGTCCTGGTACCTTTGACACTGAAGGTGAAGCATTGAGCTATACCCTGCAGTGTATCACAAGAAACTGACTTTGACAAGAACATTTTTTTTGTTATTTAAATACTAGTGTTCAACAGCAGTATTAAAAACAGGTGTGTAAGAAATAAAATGTAGTCTTGCGCTTTTGTATTTGTCCCTCCCCCAAGCCAACCTAGCACATTAATTAACCTTTACCGTCATAAAAGAACATCAGACCTTTTAATTATGATACCGAGCTGTCACATCTAAATACCTAATTGATCCATTTACATATGTGCATAACATTATCAAGCAAAATGATCATACTCCCTACTGACTGCAATAATTATAACAAAAGTTACTTTATCTTTGGGCATAAGTAGCATGTGTTCTGCATTTGAAATGATGAGCATTACAAATAGAGAAGCCAAAACACTGTGCTGTTTAGATCAATTAGGGAAATGTAAAAAGCGTACCATTCACGTTATGCTGTGCATTTGTACAACAGCACCATAAGACAGTAGCGACAGTGACGTCTCAAAAATCTACAGCGAAGGTGTCATTCCAGTCCTACGTCTCTGTGACATCTTGAGTGTCAGATGAGTGTCAAACTTGGAAATCCATGTCAACTGCTGCAAATAAATCTCAACCACATTTTATAGCGGGAGTGTTCTAGCACAAGCTACAGATCAGTGATGTGTTCCAACAGCTCGATCAGACAATTATGAGCAATTGTTTGTAGAAATAAAATGTGACCTATCCACTATCTCATTCAAGAACATAGCTGCTAAAAATAAATCGGACCTTTACACTAAAGATGGCTGTACACTTGTCACTTAAGATCGATATTAAATTCAGTATATAGCACTTTAATCATTAGGCATAGTCACCAAAGCAGCTTTACAGAAATCTAGAGATCAGCAAGTGAGCTAATGAGCAAGCCAGTGGCAAGGAAAAACCGCCTGAGAAGTCATGAAAAAGAAACCTTGAGAGGAATTTATCAAAAGCTGAGTTAAACCAAATAAATCATTACTCTTCTGCAACAGGATACTATAAAGCCAAACAATGGTCAAAAAAGTAAAAAAAAAAAAAAAAATCTAAATAATTTTCTTTAATTGTAAATCTGTTGTTCTTCATCTTATAATTTTAGATGGTGAACACATGATCAGACAGTCTGTTATAGAATTCAGCTGAGATTTTATGTGCATCATCTTACACAATGTGAACTGTAATGATATTCAAAGACTGTTATAATCACAGTGTAAAACTGATTTAAGCATTCTGAAAAGATGTTTGGTATGATCATATTGTGAATAGGATTGTTGGAAACAGTCTTAGCAGTTCTTAGCATGAACAGGCCATATAGATATTCAAAGGCCACAAATTCCTGAAAGGAGATCAGCCTGGTAGTGGGACAAAAACAGCCTTCCAGGCTAGATGCAGCTCCAGCACACCCCAGCACTGCATTATTATATGATGAGTGGGTATCCGTCACTGATTACTGCTTCTCGCAGTGAAACAAAAAAAGGTAGCACATATTTTCATTGTGAACACTTGACACTTGAGTGATTTGTTCGGCTGTAATTATCAGCCTAAAATTATGATGTACAAAACATCTAAATACACAGTCCGGTCTCAGTTCTAGTCACAGGGCTTAAGTGAATGACAAAACAAATTGACATAACAGGCTATTCATCTATAACAATCTTGATTGAAGTGGCTCCAATCTGACTGTCAAATGTCATTACTTCAGGCACTGTGCATGGCAAAATGCTCGCCGTCCCTTTTAAAACAATTGGAATTACAAAGCAAAAAGCGAGTACAGAGAGCAACAAAACATTTGGTTTAATATGCTGACCTTATTTACATCCAGAGCTGTACTTGTACTGTACGGACTCCGCTTGTCAGCTATTGATCCTGATCGCAAGGCTAGTTCAAAGCTGGCATCATCATGGTAAGTGTTACATTTCTGCCAACCCCATCAACCAGTCTCTCTCTTCCACTGTCAAACTCTCTCACCACCACCTCCCTCCACCCCACCCCCCATACCACACATACAAATACCCCTCATCAAACAATCCATTTGAACATTCATGGGAAACCCTGGGGACCGTGCAATCTAGTCTTTATTTAAGCTAAGTTCAAAGTTGCCTCAATTCCGTTATGAATTTCACAAATGGATACAGTAATTATGCGAGGTCAGCACTAATGAGCAGTCCCCAATGCGTGCATCTCTAATTTATTTCAATTTCCAGGGAGCAATGATTACATTTTCGTGGCCACTCTAATTAATTTCGTTACTGATGAAATCCAAAGAAAGCGAGAACTTACACGCCTCCAGAATCCAAAATCAAGCATATTGCGCAGTCAAGAGGAACTGCTTTATTAACTAAGTTGATGTTTGAGAACAGCAGCATGCTGCTTTAGAGTGGGTGGCGGACCACGACGCTTTTCTGCTGAGCCCTGTGATTAAAACATGCTCAATTCTATGCTTTTTTAAAAGATTAAATCCTTAAAAAAAAAAGTACAACCTATTTAAACTTTGCCTAAAAACTAGGACAATTTGTAACATTGCACAGTAGTGGTACTCTTGAAATGATCCTGAAATTCTATAAACTGCATTATAATGCCCAGCTGTATTTAATATAGAACACATCTGAAATGAGTTTTGTAAGAACATGTACATTTCACCGTCTCTCTCTCCTGGGCAAACAGAGAAAGCCCTGTCAGTGGATGAGGCTTATGATGGTTGATTAGCAATTCCCTGCCTACTAGAAATGAGCTACAAAAAAAGAGAGTCATGTTGGGTGTATACAGCAAAACTTAAATAATCAAATCAATGCAGAACATCTTCCAACCATCAACTAACATGGCACAGGACCAGCACGTTCAACCATCTTTCTCTGCAGGCCTAACATCCCGAAACTGTTACATAGTGCTATGTAATTCACGAAGTGGAATTTTTTCAGCTCGTATTTTTTTTTTTTCACACTCTGGCTATTACGCTTACTAAATAAGCGTAATAGCATTTAGGACTTAATGTTTCATCAGGTCATGTAACATCTTAAAAGAGATTCCAACTTCAGGCTGTTGTTCTTGTTACATTACTGTCATCTTGGCAGACACCCTTATCCAGAGCAACTTACATTTTTATCTTGTTTACACAACTGAGCATGTGAGGTTAAGGACCTTGCTCAAGCGCCCAGCAGTGACAGATTGGCGGAGCTTGGATTTGAACTCCCAACCTTCCGATCAGTAGTCCGACATCTTAACCCCCTGAGCCACCCTCTACCCCCTTCTTGGAAGAAACCGACTATAATAGTCTTTTTACAGCTATTTACTTCTGGACTCTGATTAGTCAAAAGGTTTTGAGTTTTCTACAACAGTGGCTCTGACAATAGTGTCAGCTGCACAGTTTATATTAATGCGCTCATACTAATATGGTATCACTTCTATGGTAACAGCAAATCCACAGGGACTTTCAGGGTAGACACGTCACATAATCTTAACCTAATAATAAATAGATTTTTAAAATGGCTTATTTAACAAAGAAAAAACATAATCATTATTATGGTGAAACTTTAAGAAAGACGAAATAATTATGAAAGGCGGTGGCAAGCACTTTCTGACCACTTTTTTTTTATCACAAGGAAAGTCTTGAGGACAGAGACTTTGACAGAGACTTGCTTTATAGTTTTTTGATAACATGATAAGCGGTGTGTTTCATTTTATTAACTTCAGGAGCAAGAGAAAGAAGAAACTGGAATGACTGTGGACTGTGGAAAGGGAATGACTGTCGATAGCCGCTATAACATAAGTGATAACTTGTTTCATGAAAGTTTCATAACATTTAACGTAAAGGTAAAATAGGTACTGATGAAAGCTATATGAAAAAGCATTGACGACTCATGAGTTAATTTAAAAAGATTTTTAGTTGTTGGTAAACTACTGTGGTGTAAGCGGAATAAAACATTCCAGGATAGACTGTTAAAGGCTGATAATTGCATCACACCACCTCGTACTTAATTATTTCCTTATTACCGTATTTAGAAAATGTTCAAATTCAATTTGCAATGGTTAGGGTTCCGTTTAGGGGTGGGATCAGTGTGTGAGCAAAAGCCAAACAAACTGAAG
This sequence comes from Chrysichthys cranchii, assembly GCA_030068335.1. NCBI lineage: Eukaryota > Metazoa > Chordata > Actinopteri > Siluriformes > Claroteidae > Chrysichthys > Chrysichthys cranchii. Next base: position 21,849,559 of record JAQMCW010000023.1, read on the forward strand.
TATTCATTTTTAGATATTCTCTACTAAATTACTAAGGTATAGTAACAAAGTCCATTTGTTTTCCTTTTGTGAAACACAAGGCTGAGCAAACTGCCTCCACGAGGCTTAAACAGAAAGGTGGCTTTTATCCCGTGCTGGTAAACACTGTCACTACAAGATAGCAGAAAAACACTATTTACAGATTTATTATTGTCATAGCTTAGGGTAACTGTCTTTATCCATGATAGGTGAGGAGAGAGCACCTTCAATAAGCTCTGGGCCTGTCATTGTCACTGTCAACCCTGCAGGAAAGACACTGGCTGTTTTAGTTTTCTCTGAGTGCACAACTCAGTCCAGGCTGAATGCACACGGGCACGGCCTACTATTTTCCCAGCATGCCATCTTTACAAAGTTTTAACCCCCATGAGACTATGGAGTTTCACACTTCAAGAATTTTTCATCAAAAATGGAGAGGGAGGTCTGATCTCCGAGTCAGCAGGGATGTCGTCATGTGTGGATTGACTGATTTCAAAACACCCGTGCGACGCCACTCGAACACGGAGTGAACCAAGGGGAAGTGATTCAGTCCTTGACGCACTGATGTCTCAACATCAGAGTTCCTCACCCCCAGGAGGTGGCAGAAAATGCAGCAAACTGCTCATGTCCAGAATACAAGCAAGATCAGAGTCACTATACCATGTATTTATCATCTGATTCAGAGAAAAAAAAATCACTTCACTGTTAACAAAGTTTTAATTTCACTAGGGAAAAAGAAAGGCCGTATTCATTAATGTTAACAGGAGTTGTTGTGCAATGCATTTAGATGCGCTATTCAAGTCAAGGTTGCAACTTGTAATTCCCAACGTCCAACTGGTAAAAGCCAAATAAACACCCCCTCAAACTGAACTTTGCACTCGCAAAAAATCCTGCCAAGATCAACCCAAACACAATCTGAAGATATTTTATTAAAGCACTATACTAACTAGCAAATTTGTTGCAAGTCAACCGATTCGATTCATACGACAAGAAAGAAAGATTAAAGGTCCACTATGTAAGATTTACCCAACAGAATGCCTCTCCATTAGCCTCCCTTTCCAAGCATGTATTAGAAATGACAGTGGCCATCAGTTGCCCGTAGCATACTTCCAAGTACTTACATTCACACTCTTTTGCTTCTTCTCATGCTAAACAATAAGTATGATCCTCTATCTTTCAAAATGTAGGTTCTCAATCCTTTTAGCCAACATCAGTAAACACTGATTCCTTTTCATTCTTCTTTTTCGTCTTCCTTTCTTTTCCTTCTTCTTCCTTTTCGGTGCTTCCTTCTGCTTGTAAAAATGTGAAACCCAGTAGGTGTGGGCTACTGTAGCACAACATGGCGGCTCCGTAGACGTGGACCTGCTCCTTATGTAGATATAAAGGGCTCATTATAAGCTTATGAAAACAGAACAATTAATGGATACAAGTAATCATATACTAATGAAAACCTACTTAAAAATATTATATTCCATTTCTGCTAATATATTCACCAAAATCCTACATAGTGGACTTTTAAGGTTACAAATAGACCCCCTATTTCTTTAACTAGTATGAACATGTAAAGAGTAATAACTAAATATTTCATATTAGAATCATTGCATAAATAAATTAAAATTGTTTTATTTGTGTATATAAGTTGAAAGGACTAGGAAAAAAAAAAAACTTGTCCAATTTTTTTCATAATTATCCCCTTACCCAGACAATGTGGCTCAACCAATATATTGTTTCAAGTTAAACATTTGCTTCTTTAGTTTTGGCTCAAGTTACAATAAAGTACCGGTAATTTCTTACAAGTCACTGTCACTCAAATACTCTGAGTGTAAACTCTGGCTAAACTAGTCCCTTAAATAGTAATAACAGTAATAATAATCAGATATTTGGATATTCGTCTGGTTTGTTTGTTTCTTTGCTATGTATTTCTTATATATTTTTCGAACCTATCTATTGTTTAAATGCTCTACCGTAAGAATAACGTATAAGCCTGAAGGCCTTGTTGATCTACGTACTGTAGAAATGAACATGATATAAAGAGTTAAAGGTAATGTCTACACTTACCACATTTTTTTTGTCTCTAATGTTTTTCCACATGTAGCATGCGAAAATCCTGATAATTGCAAGCATGTCAGTATGAAATGATTATAATCTTTATCTGTGGTATGTATCCAACAGTTACACAGCCATTATACTCTTTTTGTGTTAACCGCCTGCCACAAACACAACATGCAATAACACTAATTGTACAATACAATACAAAATGCTAGCTTTCATCATCATGCTCCCTGTAAACATGAAATATTTTTTTCTTTTTTGCTTGACTTAATCCAACAATCTTCCCATTATTATTCGAACCCCTACAAACAACCAAATGAGGTACAGATAAGGAGCTGGAGCCACAATTCTCTAATAGTTATCCCTTAATAGCCGCAATGCAGTCATTCATCCAGGACCAGAGTCACACGAAGCACAGCAGCTGAATGGCACAGGCAATTACAGAGCGCATGTGCCTCTCTGTGTTTAAAGCAGCCTCAATAATGGGTGCAGCATGACCACGCGCACCCTGCACACCACAGCCCAGGTGGTTACCATGGCAACTCCAGTCTTTTTTGACTTACCCCAACATTTCAGTAGCCATCATTACATATCATTAAAAACATACATATTAATGTAAAAGGGGCGGAATCGGTCTGCTGAATGGAGCTGCACCTGAGTGCAGTGTTGTGCATTAAGATTTCTGACCCTTTATTCTGGTACAGGGCTTTTTTTCTTTTTTTTTTTTCTTTTTTTAAAAAAAAGGAAGAAACTGCTGCATTATCCTGAAACCCTCCGACGACAAAGCCCTGTTTATAACGCTGTGTTAGAAAATAAGTAAATTATATTGAGAAAACAGTATTCAGGATTCAAATCTTTTGTGCACTAATTAAATTTGTGCTTGTGAGTCAAACATCTGAAAAGATGTGTCATGAGAGCAATTTGATATATGTGGCTGATTAACTAATCCAAAAAACTACAAATGCACAATCATGTCTATTTAGACATTTCTACTGAATAAACCAAACCTGTTTCTGAAACCATCAGGCTTCAGTTCAGCTTTTAAATAAAATGCTACTGTTTGCGGTCCTCATCAGAAGAACCCTAACCCCATTGACAGGAGTGTAGCATTTTGCCATGGTCAGTATTTTATTTATTTATATATTTGTTTTTTTATTTCAGCACCAATACTACAAGTGAAGTGGGAATTAATTGGATCTTAAATAAAAGCATTGCGTTATCCGTACAGGTAAACTGAGAAGGGTGACATGCTCATGCATTTTGGGTGGATGCCTAACAATAACAGGAGCAGTGATGGCCCAGATATGTTAATTAACCATTGAACGTCCAAGTGACTGTCAACCAATCTGCTCATGCTAATAACATTGTCATAAAATACCTTTATGACAGAATAAAAAATAATTAAAGTAGCAAACTGTATTTTTCCACGTCAGTGTGAGGGTACCATCAAGGGTATTGTGTACCTATAGACTATATCATTATACAACCACAAATAATTTAAGATACATAATTGCCCCAAAGGACCACTGATGTACAATGAAAGCTTTACTCTAAAAGCAAATTAAAGGTTCACCACATGCACGTTCCCAAGTATAAGATAGGTACCAAAAGTACAAACGGTACCACCCCAGTGGCAAGGAAAATACAGTTTGGTACTTTTACTTCTGGGAGTTCAAGTCCACTGAAAAAGATTAAAATGTTAGTAGAGGGAGCTAGCATTTATATTATAAAACCAGATCCGCACTACAATTTCTCCTCCTGCCGTAACCCTCCAATACTTCATCAGCAGTTATCTCAGTACCTCTACACTCCCAGTGTAGCTAGCATAGCTTTTGAAAAGAAACTTGCACATTGCGTGCTCCTGACTGGTTAATACTGTTTCTCACCATAGCGACTGGTGGCTGAGTGAGATAAAACATGAGTAAACAAACCAAGGAATGTGTACAGTTGACATTTGTAATGATGATTTCACTGACCTTTTGTGAACATCATTACAGCGCAATTACTGTGCAAAACAATGCTACTTGACAAAAATGTGAATTCAGAAACTGTCTTAAGCCTCTGGGTTGCTCCATATGCCTCACTCGACAATGAAAATGACCAAGATGATGGCTTTGTTACCGTGCCCTGCTATACTGTGTGGTGGACAAGTGCTATAATACAACGAGCTGAGTAAAATCTTGAAGTCATTGAACAGATGCTGAGTGACGGAGATGGAATTTTTAACAAGCTAATCCTATTACACGTCTTTGTCCAAAACTATGGTCTATTCCCTACAAAAAACTCCAATTCAAAACAATATATGTGTTTACTTTTGTTTACGTGATATATATTATGCCACTTCAAAGAGATGATATGCTGCAACCCAAAGAGCTTTGTATAACGTTCGATTTTCACAGTCCACGTTTTCGCTTTCACTTCCTTTGTTCTAAAAGGTTCCTCCTCCACCTCATACTTTCCTCACTGCCATTTGCATTGCGGCGGATAAAAAGGAATTCCATGACGGCAAAAGCAAAGGTTAACATTCTCCACAGCATAAGACCAATTTTGACAGGAGCAAAAAGGTCTCTAATGGTAGATCATCTTCAAAGAAAATGTGTTTTGCGCTCAAAATAATTCATGGCTTTTCACTGCTGGCTTCTTGGGCTTCTAGAGCAGCAGCATGAACCACAGTGTTTTTCACAGCGGGCTTCCTCTGCCTAAAAAAAATGTTTTCTCGGCTCCAAAATATTGATGGCACCCACTTGATCCATTATTGTCTAATATGCCTTGAAATAATGTTTACGAACTAATGAATTCCTTAAACCCGCATTAAAGGCATTTTATAATTTGTATTTTGATTTGATAACTCCAACAACAATATGACATTTCCAAGTGTTTCCTTGGGCACTGGTTATTGTTTGTGGCATTTAATGTGTCATTCGCATGGAAATGCCACAAAACTAGGTACGTATGGATGTCCTTTTCTAGGATGAATATTCTGTAGGCACAAAGAAGAGACTATTTGTTTACTAAGAACAAAAAAGGCAATCTGAATTATGCGTAATCAGAGTAATAGGGGAAAACTGACAGTTTGAATTTGGCTGTCAAATCTCAGGTCCAGCTCTACTGAGTGTCAGGGTAATGTGGATAGACCTTGTGACCTCTGCCACGTCTTTGCCTGGGGCTATCCCTTCCTCCCCAAGGAACGCAGGCATCTTTTAAAGAGGACATGTCTCTATTTTTAGTTGCTTAAATTCAGTGCTTTAAAAATAGAGTCACTTGAAAACAAGTGATTGGACCACTGCGTTGCTTTTAGCTAGTCTATTAATAGCCAGTGAATAGGGAGAGCTGAGGTCTCTGGGGTTAAATACTCTCTAGTTAAAGTAACAGACACACAGGGATGTGGTTCAGAAAAGTTGTGTCTGTTTGACAAGTTAATCATTGGTTTGCATGTGGTCTGCTGTTGAAAAGGACTGACATGGCTTAACTTTGTAGTCCTCTGCAAATTCTTTGTGTGCTTTTCTTTAAATAATGGTTACATAAGAATTATTGCTATTACTATTTTTATTATTATTATTGTTGTTGTTGTTGTTGTTGTTGTTGTTGTTAGTTCCTCTTATCACATTATAGCAGTCTTTCCCCTCATCAGTCTCTTTCTTTTATCTCTTGAGGTCAATGAGACAAAAAAAAAGTCTTATTATGTCATGTTATTGAGAAACCACAGGGTCCTCTGTCTTGAAAACGTCCTGTGTCCCGTGTTACAGTTTTATAACAGCCTGTTACAAATTGCTGACACTGGAGACTACTTCCATAAATGCTAAATAAACTTCTCGTCTCAGAAAACTTTACAATACCTGTGTTTTAATAGTGTTAGCTATAAAAGTCCCTGTGAATGAGCTGTTACTGCTCTAGAAATGATAAAGTATTAGAATGAGTGCTTTAGTATAAACCTGTGATTAGAATTACAGCTAGCACTAGTGATGGAGCTGCAGTTACAGAAAATGAATCGATACTCTCTGAACAATCACAATGGAGAATACAGGAGAGCTCTGGTATACAAATAAATGGCAACAAACAGCAATGCTATTACCTTTGAGATCAATTACTTACTACATTTCTTCCCTTTTAAGTGCAAACAAGCATTAAAAATCATTTCAGGAACTCTTTCATTTTCCACAAATCAACCACCTCAACTGTTCAACTTCAGTGTCGTTCATTCAGAGCTAAAAGTTTTAATCAGAGTTGAGCATAATGAAACAACAAATTTAATGTTGACTGTAAACCCCAAACCAGGATTATATGGTGGCTAAAATTTAGTTCTGACCACTTTAAGGTTTAATTGGTTTAATAGATAAATAATGACTTAATAATAACTCAATCCAGGTTAAGGCTTAGTTTCTGTTGGTGGTAGGTTACTTTAAGGTATTTGTATAGTATTTCTTTATATGAGCATGCTGTGAGTTTATAAATTAGGCATTCTGACCATTATTAATACATACAATAAAAATAATACTGCCTTTAACAGTGTATTTAGTCTATAGTTAGCAAGATATTGCCAGCATATAGCATTGTTTATGACATTTATGTAAGCCTAGCAATACATCTAAAGTTTTGTCATAGACATACAGTAATGCTGTAAAATATGATGAATTCAAAATTTTATGAAATTAAATCTGTCTACTTAAAAAAAAAGACTACAATGTGCAGTAAACAGTAAAAACTGAAGAAAAGACCTTAAACAGTAATCCCAGGTACAGTGTGTACAGTGTTTGAGTACACTCAAGAGAGTTGAGAGTTGAGAGTTGTATGTTTGTCTGAGCATCTTGGAGAATCTGCACAGTTCTTCTGGAGACTTTGACTGTCACACTTGCTTCTATTTGCAGCAAATCCCAGGAGCCTTCATGAGTTTTTTTGTCTAAAAAAGTGGTCACGTGTGCAATATTTTTTATAAATGCAAATATTTCTTTATTGAAATACGAACATTTTTCAAATGCAAACTATTTTTGGAAAAGTAATGTTCAGAAATCGATAATGTTTTTGTGCTTCCTCAGTAATGTGATATTTTTAAAATAAATATGTATAACCATACATATCTGAAAAACAACTGTGCCTAAGACTTTTGCACAGTACTATATATGACAACTGTCTCCCTTATATAAGACTTACCTAAAGCTGGTTGTTTTTCAATCATTTCAATCATTTTAAGCATTTCATCACAATTAATCTCACATTCACGATGCGCTGACAAATACAGATATTTTTCCGCTATCATAATTGTGACAGCTTTTTAAGATTTTGCATGCTGTTCTGGTCAAAGTCTCTCCATATGTGAAAAGCATTTCAAGTGCTACATTAGGATTATAGATGCTAAATTACAACACAGCCTTTCACTCTTTTATGCACATCCAAACAAAAAGATGTCAAAAAGAATAATAAAAAAAAAAGATACAAATGTATGTCACGAATGGATGTGGCACTGGCATGAACTGAATGAGTATAATAAGTCTTGACAGTCTTTTTGTTTACATGAAAATAAATCTGTGCTTGAATAACATCCTGCCAAGTTACTTAACAAGTCAGACTTGCTCTGGTTTTCCTTCAGTGCAGGCTGCGATAAACAGCTTTGACAGTAGTCAATGATTAAATATGAATAAATCTAGTCAGAAGTCATCCTGCTTAGATAGATCATTTGCTAAAACCTGACCCCGGAGCAGACTGACTGAGCCCTTTCAAAGCCACTGCGGCAGCGTGATGAGGAGCACTGCCTAGTGTCATGACTGCTTCGCCACACTGATGCTATTCACTACCTAGTTACACCGTCTGCCCATATGCACATGCTCTTACACAAGCACATACGCTCGCACATACACACTCGTAGCAGGCCTCGCTTGCCCGCCGACGCCCACCCACTCCTCTCTCCTCAAAAAGACTTAAGGAGATCGGCTTCTGAATGAATCTGTTCAGCATCTTTCATTTCAAATGAGGAGCTACACTAAACATGCTGAAGGGCATCTGGGGATGGGCTAAAATTGCCCCTCTGGAGGGACGGGCGGATGCACTGGGGCAGATTGAGAAGGTCCAGACCAGCCGGTTTTAGCCCTCTTCAAAAAAACAAGGACACACGCTGAAAGCCGCAATCTGAGACGAGGCAGAACAAGGCCGCTAAATGGACCCAGATGCTGCCCGCAGACACAGAGAGCTGACCGGAGAGCAAGAAAGGCTCTTGGCTATTCTGCTCCCCTGTGTACTGCAAGCTTGCCCCTCAAATTCCTACCCATTCTCATAATTGCTGATCACAGGGGCCGCTCAGGAACATTGTGGGAAATGAAAGCTCTCAGTCATCTTTGAACAGAACGAGTACACAAGAAAATCTTTAAGTCTTTTCCTTTTCCTCTTCCAGAAACCATCCCACCATGCTTAACACATCTGTGAGATAGACAGATAAACTCAGGGATAAATTACAGTTCCCATTTGTTGTCCTGATGTAATGCGAAGGACCTCAGTGGACAAATTGTATGTTAATGTTTGCCATTAAAGGCAAATCTCCTATTACTGAATCCTGATGTTGACTGAGAGATTTTGTTTTTTATCATGAATTAGAACTGGAACAAAAAACAGTATGAAAATCAGCAAGGAGATTAAACGACTATTCGTACATATTCATATCAACTGTGTACTTTTGTACACTTGGTAGTAACGCAAGTGTTGAAAATATCAATTCTTAAATCAGATTAAAAGTTCAAATCAATCTGACTTTTCTTTGCAGTTTTATGGATTTTATTTTGTATTCAGATGTTTAATTTCTATTTGTATTCAGCAGATTTCTCTCATTGAACCCACTGATTGCTGCATTGCTTTATACTGCAAGCATTTGTAAGGTTTTTGAATTTTTTCTTTGATGCATTTGCTCCTCGAGTTTCCTAACCAGAAAACTAGCATCACCAAATAGGCATGCTGTTGTCGTTGTGATGTTTCTCTAATTTAGGCTCTGGGCCATCATCAGACACCATGCAGATATGGACAAGAAGTAATAGACAAGAAACTGTTAAATAGCTTTATTCTCTGATATGACGCATCATGAATGTTATGGTACATGTGTGGGTGATTCCATGATTGCAATGACATTTGTGTCACAAATGAAATCAATTGGCATTAATATATGAATATATATATATATATATATATGAATCCATTTAATATCACAGGCTTAAAATATCCTTTTATGCAAGACATAAATCTCATAAATGTATACTGATTTTTAATGTCCCACAACATCCACGCAATCCTGTTACTTGAGCACATTCATGCCACGAAATATTTGGAATGTACCACAAGTCACATATTCAACAGGAAGTTGCATAAGATCACCAGAACAAGATTAATAAGTTTACTCATTTACGTCTTTCTTTATTTGTAAAGATTTTGTGAATTTGACGGAAGAATGTACACTTTGAACCTACAACCATGCTGCCCAAATTAATGATTAAAAGAGCAATAATAATACCAATAATTTTAAATAGATCATTAAAATGCACATGATGTCCTCATGACATTAGCATGGATGCTTGTCAAATGGTGTGTTTTTAGCCATTTTTATTTCTGTTACTTATCGCAGTGCATTTAAATGCAGCTATTGTCAGAAAATTCGATGTCTTTGAGATGGGGTGAATTTTTAAATAGCTAAATGAATCATGATTTCATGTTGAAAAAATATCTATTTTTCTGGAATAAAATTGAATCTTACAAGTGACAAGGGCTAAAAAAAAACAAAAAACCACCACAGTCATGGAATCACCTATACAGCTTAAAAAATGGTCTTCTGTATACTGTCTACCATAAAATGTGGTTTGCTATATAATCCAAATACAAATTATATGAAAGAATCGTGGTGATTCTTTGATGAGATCGGAGCCATATATGACAGAGGAAAGAGTGAAAAGCCATATGCTTCTCTTAGTCAAAGAAAATGGTAAGTTGCCAAGCTGTGATTCAAAGCCGTATTTCTGCTGGCTAGCAGAAACAGTGTTCCTCAGCAGGAAGCCCTGCAGTAACCTGTGTCACTCCTTGTTCTGACGGCCAGGGTGATGCTGACCAGACACCCCATCTTGAAACACACACCAGCTCTTTGTTTGCTTACGTATTTCTTTAATTCCACACCCCCAAAAACCAGCCGTAAGAAAACTGACATTTTCCACCGTTTTTTTCGGTAGGCGTTGTCTGCGTTGACTCATTTCAGGGGAGTTCGTCACTGACAGGACACGTGGCTAAATTGAAGATGAAGTGTTTCTAAAGTCAGAAAGAAACACCTCATCAATCTACAATTCACTTTCTAAACTATGCATGCTCTGAATTTCTAAATGAGCTTGATCAGTGTGACGTTTCAGTTTTCCCATGTTGGCACTGGGAGTGAGAAAATGCAGCACGAAGAGATTGTTTATATAATTTGAAAAACTTGCAAGTACAATGATGAGACAATGTGCATAACCGTAAGCCAAAAAAACAGCATCCTGTCGAAGAATCTAACACGATACACTTGATCACAGGCTAACACACAGTTAAGCACCTGCATGTGTATGTGTGTGTGCATTTGCATGCATATGCTCACGTGTTCCTGTCTGGGGGGGGGTGTGTGTGTGTGTGTGTGTGTGTGTGTGTGTGTGTGTGTGTGTGTGTGTGTGTGTGTGTGTGTGTCTGTGTGTCTGTGTGTGTGTGTGTGTGCATATGCGTGCATATGCTCATGTGTTCCTGTCTGGGTGGGTGTGTGTGTGTGTGTGAGGGGCCGTGTGCCCAAACAGTTTTCTGGATTTGAATCTGGCCTCAGGGAGAGATTTGGAACATTGTTGTTGTCTTGTTAGCAGACAGCCTCTCGCACATGATTAATTGTTTCCTTGTTGAGCTTGTAACATTCTCTGTGTCTGCGCCAGGCCTCCCAGGATCTCAAAGACCAATGCCACATTGTTCAAGAGAATCTCCATGATCTACAGTTGGAATCCACATTTTGCTAACCCGCCTCAAATATGCACGTTATCTGCATACAGCAGAAAGCTTATAGTTTAATTCTCATGTTTTGTTCACTACTTTGCATCAAACGAAGTCTAAGAAGACCATCACTTTTGATTATAAAGCAGTACTGAGAGGGAAATCTGATATGTGGCTATACATTGCCTTCCATGCTATGGTACTGGCATATAGTGTATAAATGAGACATTTGTTTCCACATTTCTGAAACTTTTCTGTGTCTGATTACACCTGAGGCTCTTTTCATAAATGTTACATACGCATCTCCTTAAAGAAAGCTTCACCATGCATACAATTATACCTTAAACATGTTGGTTTTTATTATTATTATTTTTACATTTTTATAGTTTCCATATAGGTAAATCTATCTATTTATTTTGAAATAACAATTGTATTTCATGTTCATCTCAATTACTGGCAATGTTAAAAAAAAAAAAAAAAACCTATGCGTGAAAATATAAGCTTGTCCTGATGACAGATGGGTCTTAAAATCCAGTGGTACAAACACTGAGGTCGTTTTTAACCTTTAAATTTTAAAATTCAGACCTTTAGATAGGACTTTTGTTGTGTAAATTGTTACCTTTCCTGTAAACCTTGTATATGACCTTATCATAATCTTTATATTTTTGTTTTAAAAATGAAAAGAAACAAAAAAAAAAGGTCATTTTAACAAGACATACAGGCTAATCATATTTTGTAGGTCTTTTAGCCTTTTAGTCCATAATTCTGCTAAATAAGCAGTGCTGGTAAAACTGTGTAGGTGCTACGGACATATCCATTAATATATATATATATATACACCAGAGCTGCAGATCACACCAACATGAATTGTTCAGTAAAACAGAAAAGGAGTGTGTCATACCTGAAAGGGCAAGGCACAGTCTACCTTACAGTTCTTGTGTTAATGGGAGTGCATGAACGAGCGAGTTGATTAATTAATTACAATTATCAGAGCACTGGTAATTCACTGGCGAGGATAACATCAATAGTGCTTAATTGCCACACCAAGCCTCGATCTGCTTAAATTGTTCGGTTAATTTTTCTTTCCTTCTCTGACTGTCCAGAGCTATTATATGCCGCGAAATGGCTCAATATGGATGCTTAAAATATTAGAAGAGGAGGGGGCGAGTAGAGAAAAAAAAAACCCTGCATACTCTAATTACTGGGTATCACAGTTCTTGCTACTTGAGGATGTTGGATGAAGACACAGTTGGAGCTTGGTGGATGTCCCATTAAAGAAAAAAAACTATTTAAAACCTGTCCAACGACCATTCTTAGTATAATGATCACATATAATAGAATAAGTTCAGGAGAACCTGTGGGTTTATAGCTTCTGATTATACAGAAACAGCGAGGTGATATTCCACGCTTTAACAGCAGTCACTGTGGTTGTGATTTAAACATTCTGTATTGTAATAGCGACCATCAGCCATCACAGCGCATGCTGGTATAATGCCACTGTTTGATTTCTGTGGCTAATTAGCAGCCATGGGTATTTTTCAGTAGCGTTAACTGCTATTAACCACTGTTAAATGGCTTGACATAAAGTACAGGACAAAGGTTTGGTTTGATCTTTGTTGTAAGATTGATCAGGTAGTGAGTGCTTAATCATAACAATAATATCATAGTAGACAGCCTGCGGATTGTTTTCTGCTGAAGAACTACAATCAAACCGATCTAATTTAATAAAACTAAAGAGATTGGTCTAAAAGAAATGTCCAGCTCACAGGATATGTGCACAAATCTGATTACACTATGTACTTCTGTATCAACCTATATTTCCTTCTAAATAGGCTGGGCCAGCACCATCAGGATGAACCGGTAGCTCTCCCAGGTTGAGAAGTTTCACGCATACGTGAAATAGGCTTATTTCATCAAAATGTGTTCATCAAAAGCAGTACAGGTTTTGCTCTATTTTATAGATGGAATTAAATATAAATTGATTATTCAGAAAGAGATGATCATTTCTTCTAAAATCTGTTTTGTTTCAAACAGATCCAAATACAGCTATGGATACAGCTACAAATTGGAGGCATACTATTATATACTTGTTATATACTAATAAGGTTTTTTAGGCTCCTAATTTGCTTTTATTTTGGGTGAAATTGAACCAACTAATTCCAATATGAAATGTCACAGGAAGGTTCAAACCAAAGTACTCATGTGCAAGGACAAATGAAAAAAAATTAAAAAAAAAAACATTTTTGTGCACATCTGGGGTTGAGCAATTTTTATAAATGAGCATTAAAACATTTTATAGAGGTATTCACAGGACATAATACACACAGCCTTCATAGAAAATGTTACCAATATATTTCTCCAACACTACAGAGGATTTGTTAATGCACAGGCCAGAAAAAATACCCTTAATAAAAAATGATCCTGAATCAAAGAACTGATTTTATGACTCCAAGTAATAATGCCATTATAAAGCTAGGTATGTATTAATCCTTAACATGTTAGAATGCATTCATAAAGCATCATGCACATTGCTCTGATTATTCATAGAAAGGCTTTACAGTTCATAGCAATGTCTACAATGCATTCTGAGTATGACTTTCAAAGACAGTGTTAGCCATAGCTAGAAGTAGATGGACAGTGAAATAGCGGCAGAAATCCAACAGTCATTTAATGATGCCCTACAAGCACATGATTTGAACATGTTCATAGTTCATTATGAATATGACCTTTGGGCTTAACAGCATTACCAGTGTGCTATACTAAAGGCTACAGTATGTCTAAAAGAAGAAATAGCAAAATACAGCAAAATGGCAGCAAAGATCCAACAGTCATTTAATGGTAATGATCCAACGTGCTGTAACAGTGCACTTTGCTCCGATGTATGTTACAGCTGATGTCCTAAAAGAAAGAGTGAGGGATTCTGCCTGACTTGCACACTCCGTACTGAGCAGCAGAGAATGGCTGAGAGACAAGGTTAACACATGGCACAGCCTTTCAGGGTCTCCTGATGGGGGAACCCTCATCTGTGTCTTCACAAGTTATTTTCATCCCTCAATAAACAGGCTGGCCATTGTCACATGGAGGGCTCTCATCATTATTTTTAAAGTAATTACACCTTATTATCTGTGTTTACTTTGGCGAGGGCGAGTGCAGGTGTGGACAGGGAGCTGTGGGTGGTGGTGATGGACCGCACTGGTGAGCAGTTTGCCCCCATGAGCCCCCCCCCCCTTTTTTTTTTTACTCGCAGTTTGGGCATTGTAGCTGTGCTCTACCACTAATTTGAGCCCCACAAAAGAAAATGTGCAATTAGGCCTATTATTGCAGCAGCTGCAAGCTCCCAGCTCGACAGCCCCCTGTCTTTTCTTGGCTCATAGAAGGGAAGCTCACCGAGGTCGTGTGCAGCACAGAACCGCAGTCATTCTCGCTCACATTCAAAGCAGAGAAAAATTCCACTAAATACTCAAGAAAATAAACAAATAATGGGTAATGTGAAAAATAGCTATGAGATTAGAATGAATCATCAGTAGATGATCATGAACAACATGAAAATTTTGGATTATATAAATAAAGAACATTTGCAAGTATTTCTTTTTAATCAAGGTAATTAGCAACACAAAGTCCTTGTTAAAAAAAAAAAAAAGAATACTTGACAGTTGTGTCTACACAAAGTGAAAATTTCATTATTGATTTCTGTAGACAGGCTGTTAGAGGAACAAAGGGAACACTATAGTGGAAACAGTTAGAACAACAAAAAACATTATAGACCCAAACCTAAGGTTACTGTCATACCCCATGATACAAGGTTTTTTTTTTGTTTTTTTTTTGTGGACGCCACAAAAGACCACCTTCAGTCAAACACAAAGCCAATCTTATGCCTCTGGCACAAACAAAATGGTCTTGGATTCTTCGCTGTTCCTCTCACTTAGTGATTTTCACACCTCGCCGACTTTCCAACAATTAAAATAATCATCCAACACACAGCACTCATTTTCAAGGGTATCGGTGGATTTGCATGTTATGAGTATGTCTGGCTGTGCGTGTGCATATGCTCCTGCTCCTCTGTATTCCCCTGTTGAAATTACAAAAAGTGCAGGTATTACTGATTTAATACCAGTTCATTTAATTCAAAGGCTCAGTGTCTCAACTATCAAATTAGGCACATTTGTAGAAGTAGTGCTCATGTTTAAACCATGTTATATTTGAATGGTAATATAATCCACCCAATAATTTCTCTCTCAATTGAAAATGAAGAAAGGAAACCTGTTGGAAATATTAAGTCTGCCCACCAAAAAAAATGGATTGAGCTGTGACACCAAACGAAACCCTCATATGCGTGCTGGAGAAGTACTTTTAATAGATACATTTAATAGATAAAGGTTCAACCAAGAACCAGAAAAAAATGATAAAACACAATGAGGGCAGACAGAGGCGGAGCAGAACGGGAGGATTTTCTCCTGTGGTAAAAGATGTCTTAGTGGCATCCATTTCAGCTCATTATGGCACAGAGACTGAGAGCCACAAATCCAAAGAAATCATTTTGCTAGGGGAGTGCGGCTGGGCAAATTGGCCTCGGCTTGCGTGTGTGGGGGGGAGCCCCTGCTGAGCAAAGCGGAAGAGCAGGGCCCAATGGCGAAGGCGGGCAGGCCCAGGCAGGACATGCTGTGGCCACCCCCTGCCTCTGACACACACTGCA
The DNA here is from genome assembly GCA_030068335.1 of Chrysichthys cranchii. NCBI lineage: Eukaryota > Metazoa > Chordata > Actinopteri > Siluriformes > Claroteidae > Chrysichthys > Chrysichthys cranchii. The sequence continues at coordinate 21,865,280 of JAQMCW010000023.1, forward strand.
CTGGATAATCTGCCTGCCAAACGCCACAAGCTCAGCGGGAAGTACTGTGAACAGCAGTGGGGCTGCTCCTCAGCTCGCTTTCCCTGCCTCTGTGGGTTTATCGCCCTGAATAACACATACAGGATCTGTGCACAATCTCAGTCTGTTAAGCATCTATCTGAATAGGTGTGGTGTCTAAACTGCCCAACTTTTGCATATTTCAGTTTGCCAGTATATTTTTCATTTGCACAACCTTAGCGGTGCCAACGTTGCTAAGAGGAAAATCCTAAAAAGAAGTGAGAAAAACAGAATCTTACCACAAACACCCTAGTGTATATCAGTGGATAGACTGATGCCATTCTAACAGCATAAAGAAAAAAAAAAAAGAAAGAAAAGAAAGAAAAAACACACATTGGGTGAACTGGTATTTAACTGCAATATGAATGAAATTTAAAAAATATTTGGATTTACAGCAGAGTGTACTGCTTACTTTCGGACAAAATTTTCATACGGCACAGTCTAAAGTCAGGTCCACGTCTACACAATGACAAACTATTAACAATTGTACTGATATTTACTGTTGCTCAACTGGCTTACTTGGAGATATTTGTAGTTACGAGCATTGGTAAAGTATAAAGAGTGGTCAATACACTTCTTACTGAAGCCTAACCAATCCTGTGATACTGCTGACGTGTGCCTTTCAACGGTATGTTAGTTACTAAGCGGGTGTGATTTTGGAGACGATCCAGAAGCAACATTAGCAAATTACGTCATTGTTTTTTTTTTCCTAGATGTGTGCCAAGTTGCAGTAAGAAAGCAGTGAGGTGAAAGACTGGTGTGAGTGTTACGTAATAATTTGCAACGCCTCCATTTTTTTAAATTGACCAAAGAGACCCTCCTTCTTGTTTTCTTCTGTCTCACAAAACAGATGCAAAAAGAATGTGAAAATAACCTCTACCACAAGCAAATGTGAGTCTTACTGTTGACTGGTTTTTCTGCCATTTGAATTTTACTTGGGTTTGGTCTTACTGCTATTTCACCTGAAAATGCATCAAAGCAAAGTTTTCAGTGTCTCCCATATTGCAAAAATCGTAAATACTATAGCTACACCTCAGATGTTGCCACCTATGCTTAAGCTCCACATCCCACTGAATTGCAGTCATTTAACCTAAGAAAACCTTTTCCAGCTGCACTTCATTCTCTGTTGTAATTTTTTTTTTTATCCTTACAAGCTTTTCCACTTCTTCTGCCGATAGGACTTTAAATCTCCATCATTATTGTGTAATGAAAGCTTTACTAGCATCAAACATGCAGATTTGAGTTTTAGCCACTGAGTTGTGTCTACTGTAATCCAATCAATCGCAGACTAATGTCTGGCATAATATTAAGAGCTGGATTTGACTAGTATTGCATTTTGACTTCTATTGAACATGAAGCAGAATTTGAAAAAGCTTTCTAAGAGAACAAGAACCTCAGACCTGTGTGAAGGTTTTTCCTGAAAATACAGCTTGAAGCATTAGAAGGAACGTTAAAAAATAACTACAATTCCAAGTGGTTGTAAAGAATCATCAGAAATATCACAAGAATTCAACTAAAACCGGATAGGAATTGAACAGCTTTAATATAGCAACTATTAACACATACAAACAGTTTCCCATGAGCAAAAAATAATTATAATAATAATAAAAAAAATGTAATTCTCTTCCATTTCCCCCCACCAATAACACTCATCACTCCTGATGTCTTACAGAGTCAAAAAGCAAAAACAAATTTGTACAGTGATGATGCTCAGCTGTGATTGACCATCACCGTAACATGTTGATGACAGGTTAAATGTTACGATGTCTCCATCTTGTATCCATGCTTCTCAAGTTCAGCTCTGCCAAAAGATTAATTTAAAAAATTGTAAAAAATGTACAAATTTATTACAGAATAAATCCGCAAACCTACAAACTTTCCTTGATTCACATGCAATAATAATAATAATAATAATAATAATAATAATAATAATAATAATAATAATAATAATAATAATAATTATTATTAT
>JAQMCW010000023.1:21869428-21886435 GCA_030068335.1 Chrysichthys cranchii
CTCCGGGTACTCCGGTTTCCTCCCACAGTCCAAAGACATGCACAGAGGAGATTAGGCTAATTGGCTACTCTAAATTGACCGTAGGTGTGAATGGTTGTCTGTCTCTGTGTGTTGCCCTGCGGTGGATTGGTGACCCGCCCAGGGCGTATCTCACCCGAGGTCAGCTGGGATTGGCGCCATCTTCCCCCCATGACCCTGACCAGGATTAAGCCGCAGAAGACGAATAAAGACGAATTGCGTGAACGTAAATAAAGACGCATACGTGAATATGCAAATTGACCTCTGACGTCATCTGTTGACTTCTGCCGACCGTCTGCGTCATGCACTGCCTACTTTCCCCTTAAAACGGTTGGCATCACTGCTTCAGACGAGCACCTCCACCGCATTCACAACTGGTTTGTTCTAACGACACTGCAGGCCAATCTCTAACATGTCTACGTGGACCATCGTCACTCAGCTACAGGAAGAGCGACAACTGCTCATTGTGAGCTTACAGGAAGTACCTGCTCTATCCAGAGTGTTTGTAATTAAACTAGCTGAGTGCTACATCACTGAACGCTGCGCTAACGGTGCTCATATTATGACCTTGTAAATAACACACTACAGTAACACAGTGCACTGCTGGACTACAGAGACACACGACTTAGCAGTACGTATATCAGAGAGAGAGAGAGAGAGTTGGTACCTAGCTGGATAGCTAGCAAACATTAACTGCTCACTTTACATTTATGTGATCCTTACGTAATTTCAGGCTCTTATGGTGCTAGGTATTATACTGGGTGGCTTACAGGACGAGCTATTAACATATTACCCTTTATAAAAATGAAGAATAAAACAGTTATCTTGTTAGCTAACAAAGGGAGCACACCGATATCGTTAGCACAGCTAGCTACTCGCTGAGTCACTGGACCGGTACACCGTCACATCTCTTGCCCTCGTCGCCAAATGACACATATTTATCAAATTCACTCACCTTCGGCTGGAAATTCCTCAAATTCATCATCTTCCTCCAACAAGCCCAAATCTACTGTTTGCTTCTTCTCAGTCATGACAGCTAGTTAGCTTCTCACTGCAAACCTCAACACGAGAGAACTGGGGAAGAACCACGGCGCATGCGCATTATTCTGTGCGCACGCGCATATTAGAGGCTTTAGTTCCGCCTCCAAAACATGGCGCCGATATGTTCACTGCTGAGTGCAAAAGTTTGCGCCCCCATGGTTCCTGTGTAGGGAATGTACCTCTGTTTTCTCAGTTTGTCTCCCTATGTATTCGATTTTTAAGTAAAAAATACAGACTGGGTGTATCTACAATCTAAAACATAGAGTAAAATTGCCCCCAAACAGCAGTGTTTTGCTTTACTTGTGTGTCACTGTTGTGTGTTACTTGTTACTTGTCTGTTACTTGTGTGTTACTTGTTACTTGTCTGTTACTTGCGTGTTACTTGTTCTCTCACTCTCGCTCTCAGGTCCTGTACATTCTACAGCACATTCTACAGGGTGAGGTCTCTAGCCCCACGCCCAACCCTCCCCTTACATGTGACTCGAGTTCATGCTCTCACACACGCACACATCCACACCTACGGGCAATTTAGGGTAGCCAATCCTAACGTGCATGTCTTTGGGCAGCGGGAGGAAACTAGAGTACCCGGAGGAAGCCCACACGGACACAGGGAGAACATGCAAACTCCACACAGAAAGGCACCCGTGCCGAACCCGGGGCTCGAACCCAGGACCTTCTTGCTGTGAGGCGACAGTGCTAAACACTGCCGCCCTGTGTTACTTGTTACTTGTGTGTTACTTGTACATCTCTGTACTTAAGTTTAAGTTGTTACAGACTGCTCAGTAATTTATGGTATTAAATGTGTTTACCCAAGCCATTTATTTAGGCAATAGTGTTTCAAAAATCGTGCTCTACTTCCTATTTCCTATCATTTGCTCTGGTTTCTTCTTATCAAAAGTGTTGTCGTTCTGTCTAATTAGCACATACGTTTATTGTCTTGAATATTTATTATCCTATATTATATCTTTTTGCACTAGTCTCACACTGCATTCACATTCTTATGTAGTCCTCTGTACCATGCTGCTGTACTGTTATGTGTTTGACCATGGTCATTACATGGTAATTTATGCAAATAATATTTGTCTTCTGCCGCTGAATCCTGTTCAGGGTCGCGGGGGGAAGCTGGCGCCAATCTCAGCTGACATCGGGTGAGAGGCAGGACACACCATGAGCGGGTCGCTAATCCACCGCAGGGCGACACACAGAGACAGACAACCATTCACACTCACATTCACACCTACGGGCAATTTAGAGCAGCCAATTAGACTAATCCCCACTGTGCATGTCTTTGGACTGTGAGAGGAAACCAGAGTATGCAGCCACACCTATGGGCAATTTAGGGTAGCCAATCTTAACGCACATGTCTTTGGGCAGTGGGAGGAAACTAGAGTACCCGGAGGAAGCCCACACGGACACAGGGAGAACATGCAAACTCCACACAGAAAGGTACCCATGCCGAACCCGGGGCTCAAACGCAGGACCTTCTCGCTGTGAGGCAACAGTGCTAACCACTCAGCCACCGTGCCACCCTGCAAATAATATAAACATTAAAAATTACAATAAAACCCACTTGACTAAACAGCAAATTCAAAACCTATAATGTGCACTAAGATTTTGATTAATTTTATTTAGTCAGAGCAAAGAGTGTATTCACTTAGGGCACAGTTTATTTGATACACAGAATAACTGTTTTTCTTTTTTTTTTTCTTTTCTTTTACATGTTTATTCATTAAACGTTTTATGAGGTACAACTACATACATGTGCACTTTGTATACAATAACTGAGTGTTTTCCATCAGCTGCTATGCTTGCCAGTCCCTCTCTATCCCATCCATCAGCTGAAAGAGACCACTGCTGGCCAGATTATTTGGGTGGTAAGTCATTCTCAGCAGACCAGTGACATTGATATCATAGTGTTTGTGTGTGGCAGTGGGATGAGTTGCATTAGACACAGAAATGTTGAAAATGTCCTGCTAACAACAGCTCTGTCATCAGTAATGGACACTGGATAGTTTCTAATTATCTATACTTACTTGTACATTAGGTGTGTCAGTGAGGTAGGTGTGTTTACTAAAATGGCCAAAAAGTCATCACAGTCAGCTGTCTTGCTATAATTGCTAGGGCCGTCCATAGACATAATTAGTAAAAACAGTAATTAATGCTATGCATAAACCTAACCTTAACCCCTCCGAAGAAAATAAAACCTTTTGGTTCTTTTAGCTTTTTGAATAAGCAATTTCACGTTTTGTATAAAGGTATTTTTTCCTAAAAAGGACCGTTATTTATTATCCATACATATAGATATAGCCATGTTGGCACAGCAGGTACAGCCCCCTACGAAGTCTAAATTCTATAAAATTTCCACTTTTTTCCCCTGATAAACTCTTTTGTTGTGCTGCCAGTGTGTTTTGAGTCATTGTCTTGCTACATGATGAAGTTCCTCCTAAATAGACACATGGATGCATTTCTCATTAAATTGGCAGGCAAAATGTTTCTGTAGACTTCTTAATTCATTCTGCTGCTACCATTACAATCTTGTACATCTTGATACAGTGAGTTACAGTATATCATTGTGATACCTTCACCCCTATCCTGTGGAGGTTGTTGCTGATGTCTCTGACTGTTGCGTTTGAATTTTTCTTCACAGCTTTCACAGTGTTTCTGTCATCAACTACTGTTTTTTTTTTTTTCTTGGCTGCCCTTATCAGTGTGTGGCTGATAGTACACCTCTGTCTTTTTCGTTTTTAGGACATTCCAAATTGTTGTATTGGCTATGCCCCAAGCTTGTGCAGTGGCTCTGATTGATTTCCCCTCTTTCATCACCTTTAAAATGGCTTGTTTTTATCCCCTATACAGCTCTCAGGTCTGAATGTTGGTTTATCCTTTGTAACATTACATTGCATTTGCGTCATTTGACAGACCCCCTTACCCAGAATGACTTACACTTATCTCATTTATACAAATGAGCAGTTGTCCAACGTCTTAAACCCTGGGCTACCGCTGCCCCCAGCAAATTTTAACAGCAAATGCAGTCTTCACAGGTGAAACTCAGGGCTCAAACCAAAAGTAGACATTCAGACCTATTAAATGTTTACGCAATCAATATAGCAGGGCAAATCTGGGCAACAGAAAACACCTGTCAGTCACGTGTCCCAGTTTTTTCAATCACTTCAAAATGGGTTGAGATCAGTTGTAATTCCAATCTGTTGTTTCATATTTGTAGTTTGATCTCAAACTCAAATGTCTTCAGTGTATAGCAAAAACAAAAGAACAGACTTTTCTGTTCCAATACTTTGACTGTACCATTGCTGCCTCATAGCTCCAAGGTCCCCAGTTCTTCTGGGCTTTCCGGTTTCCTCCCACCTCTCAAGAACATGATGGTTTGATGTCATGCCTATGCCAAATTGCCTCCTAGGCATGAATGTGCATGTGCATGGTGCCCTGTGCTGAACTGGCATCACAATCGGTGTGTGTTGCTGCCCCACATGCACTGTTCCCAGGATAGTCTCTAAATCTGCCACAACCCTAAATAAAATAATATGGTTCTTAAAATGAATGGATGAATGAATAAATAAATTAATGAATATGTTTTATCCTAATTATTTATTTTAACCACTGCTGAGTCTTTTTATTTCTCTTCTTTTGGCTGCTCCCCATCAGGGATCCCCACAATGGATCATCCATCTTCTACATGTTCCATTCGGCACAGGATGGCCAGTTGCTTCAACACTCCCAGTTTATCCAGGCTTGAGAAGGGCTCTAAGGCCACACTGACTTGCTAAGGCTCAGGTTCACAATTTTAACCACTGCTAAGTAATCAAGATTATATCTTGTTTGCAACCTATACAAAGTCCTAACAAAGATTTCAGAATATGCCTCATTAAAACTACAACATCACTTTGTTTACCCAAGTAATGCCACTTTGTTTGGCCGAACATCCATGTATCTCCTTGGCAAGTGTAGAGTACAGTTCTCAATTTGCTTACTCTTTTGTAAATATTTAGTTTTAAGTTGAACTTGCACATGATTAATCACATATATGACTATGAGCGTGCGTAGACCAAGCATTCAGCAGTGCCATTAAGCAAGCAGAACAAGTATATGTTGAGACAAAAGAGATCTTTTAAGCAACACTGGTGGTGAAATGTAAAATAAAACTATTTACATGAATTAAAAAAAACGTCTCAATTAGGGCACACATTTTTCAATAAAGTACAAATTACATTGTGATCCATGTGGCGTGTTCAAGTAATGAACTGACAGCGACTGGTGGGTAGGCCTCTGTGCTGCAGTGTAGATAAATGACAGCACATACACCACAAAACCACATGCACCACAATGAAAATTGCCCCGTGGCTCCCATTTGCTGACAGACGGTGAAAACCTCAACTAAGATCTTACTCACTTATTCTATTTTCAAAACTATTTAGTAATCATCTTAAGTGCTTACACAAAAAGAGTATGCAGAAAAGGATGATGTTAGGATAATGGTTTAAACAGATCAATCTGGTTTGTTTAAGTAAAAGAAAACAGTTTATTTATGAGAGAACATGCAGATGCCTTTTTTGATTGAGGCCAAATGATTGTTCACACTAATTGCATACAGTTGACAAGACTGGAAGGATTCTTACAGAAAGTCTTCGGCATGGGCTTGGGAATGTCGTTCAATGTCCACTGAACATACCTGAGACTGCAGTTACACCATGGCGCCTGGAGTCTCCTGGGGTAGGGAGGGGGGCAGACAGCAGGGCTGCCCAGACTGACTCCCGGCCTTTCTTCACATGTGAGAATGCCATTCATCGGCCCCTCCAGGACAGTATCGCACAGAGTCCTCACAGAGGCTCCGACCCAACCCGGCCAGTCTGGCAGTCTCGCTTCCACCGACCTTTATCAGGACAGAGATCACATTTTGGCCTGAGGGGTGCTAGGACAAGCAAGTGAGTGCGGTTTGATGGGGTGGGGGGTGGGGTAGATGGAGGGATATGAGACAGAGAAAAGGTGGGTGAGCAGAGCCATCATCACTTCCAGCTCCCATCTGACTGATCCCTGCAGCAGATTAGTGACATGGCTCCCGCTCTTCCAGGGAAAGTGACAACACACCAGTACATGTGGCTGTCTACCTGTCTGAGGGCCCTCGATAAGATAATCACTCTGTCTCATTTAGCCTATATAGGAGAATGACAATCGAAACAACTCTGGAAAAGCCGACTTTTAAAGTGTCTCCATATCAAGGCTGTGGAGGCACTGACTGAATTGTAAAACATTAGTATGATGTTCTTACCACATACTAGTTTTGACTTACTTATAGACATTATGGTGGCATGTAGTCATTAAATGTAACAGTAAATGGTTAAAAATATATGTTCATTATTACGTTAAACATTCTAATCATTGGCAAATCACTATGATATAAGAAGAAGAAACGCTTTTGGAATGTAGTGATGTTAGTAAATAAATAAGAAGTAAAATAAATGTCTTGACACATAACACCCTCCCCCCCCTGATTATTTTTTTTAAAAACAGCATGCCCAGTTGTGTTTAATTCATTACATATGATATTGCTGCTTATGTTGTTCCAAAGACCTTGTGTATTATAAACAAAGCTGTCAAATTAATATGATTAATTTCAACATATTAGTCCTTAGAAGTTGATGAGTCCCTTCTTATATATAATAAATGTGTCAAGTTTGGATATTAAATTTAATTCCATGTCTTGTGTGATGAATATTTGTAATGAGGGTGCAGGTTCATGGTTTTTTTTTTTTTTTTTTTTTTTAAAGTATGTTGTTGTTCAAATGAGGTAATAGCATAGCCAAAGCCACATGAACATGTGGAAGAAATATACACAACAAAGCTTCCTAATTTTTTTTTCCTATCCAGCCCACAACCAACTAATTCGACTGTCTGTCATGAGGAATTTTAGCTTCATATTTTTCATCTGTCTGTCGTGAAAAGCCCTGTCATCTGGGGCTTGAAGTACAGTTTGCCAACACTCTAATGGCCCTTTATGGCCATACAATCTAATGTCTGTCCTGGCCGGCCTCTGTAATCCTGTTCACCTCTGTGGCTTACTTATGCTCGAGCTTAAGTTGCTTTTTTTTTTTTTTTTTATCAGGATTTTGCTGATAAATGCTATCAGCGAGGGAGAAATGAAATATGGGGGGTCTACCACAAATTGCAAAAAAGCACAGTTATTTGGGAACTTTGTGGACTGATGTGAACAGCCCACAGTTGTTCACTTGTTCTTTACTCCAAGTTCTTCCTGTTATCATCATTAGCATCATTTTCTTTGTTTGTTCACTGAAGGATTATGTCCGGATTAATGAAACCTGCGTTATTTGGCAGTGGGGAGTTTTCTTGGGGATCATATGTTGCAATAATAATGCAGCTTGTGAAAAAATATCACAACATCATAAAGGTTTAAAGTATTAAAATTGTTTGACTATAAATATATTGTACAAGTATAAGTACAACGTTATTTATAGTTCATTAGTCATTGTGTCATAAATACCTCATGGCTATGTTCTGATTATAACTGTTGGTTTTAACTTTGATTTCTGCAAACCCTTCATAACAAAGTTACCCTGGACAGAATTAATGACTTTTAAAGCATAGCAAGATGCAAATCTCACATACAAGACCAAGGGCTTATATATCACATATCAGATTACTATGATTACTATGTTTGTGTTGTAGTAGAAATGTTTATGTTTGCCATAATCATATGTTACAAAAATGTCATTAATAATCCTGCTAGTCATTAACAGGTCTGTGTTTAAGCCATGTTGCATGATGAGATTTCATTTTAACCCGCATTATGCTGTCATGTGAAAGTTGCAGCAGAATTAGACCATTCATTTTGCCACTGGTACTGGGAATACATAGGGATAAAATTTACTGTTTACAAAATTGACAAAAATATATATGGTATGGGATGAGGATATGCTTTTACGTGACATCAAATCATCAATCGCATGACATCTTTAGTCCATAAAGACTTAATTTTTTTTTTTAATACACTACCTAACCACAATGGTGCATTGTAAGAGACATGGCAAACCTCAGTGAGCCCCTTTATACTCACTCTCTCTCTCTCTCTCTCTCTCTCTCTCTCTCTCTCTCTCTCTCTCTCTCTCTCTCTCTCTCCATGTTGGAATGACATTCTCAAGTGAACATCCCTCATCAAGGGGCTTACAGAGTAAGTGATAAAGTGTTCCACTCTAATACCTACCCGCTTCTCATCTGTCATCTATAAAGAGGATTGAAAAAGCAACAACATTCTTCAGGATGTAATGATATCTATGACACACAGGAGGATATTGTAGAAGATATAAAAACGGGAGGACAATTTCTATTCTCTGTTTTTTCTTCTTTTTTTCTTTTTTTAAATCACTGCACTGGTGCCTGGTGGTTATTATAACATTAGTAATATTTTCATTTAGATTCTGATGCAAAAGCTGGGAGATCAGCCATTTTTAATGACTGACTATCACATCTGTTTGAGAGCCACTGTTTCAGGTGCCTATCATGCTGCACATTTTAATAATCACCATGTGGTTCGGAAACAACGGTGATTGGGCGGATTGATAAATGACGCTATCCTCGTTTGGGCTTAGCTGCTTTGAGGGCCCCTTCAGCTCTGGACTTTATCCAGGAAAACCTCTAACAGCCACTTATTAAGTAGTTAGACCAACAAGACTAGAGTAGTGGTCACCTGGGTATGTGTCAGAGAGGCCCGATTCGTTGCTGGTGGATGCTGAGTTCAGTAGTGAGTTGAGTTATGTGCTGGGAATCCGCCACTGGACACAATGACCTCTCTTCTCCCCTTAGGTCCCAAGTTCTGTGTTTGTACAGCTTGGTGGCTTGTTTGGAAATGTAATTATTACTATTTTATAAAAACATTCCCCAATGCCACTGACATGGCTTCATGTCTTCATCTGTCTTGGTCTGCATGAGAAGGGCAGACATTTGTTTGGAAATTGGATTGGCAATAATGTTCTTTAGTCTATTGTCAACATATATCTGTAATTAACCTTTCTAATGAATTCAGGAAAGGCATATTTTAATCTAAAGTTCTTAACAAAAAGTTTTCAGTGATTATCTCTAGGTGGCTAATGACAAAATTCCTCAAATGTATTATATTTATTAGTTCTTCTTCTGCCTTAGTGAAGCTCAGTTTTCCACCTAATTGAATTCATCATGTACCAAGACATTGTGCGTCTGCATATGACCTGATTAGAAATCTACATCTTAAATTCAGGTATGTTTAAAAGATATCCTAGGAAACGAGATGCAGAGGCATAAATACATTTTGGCTTGTAATTATTACATTTTGATTTATATTTTTTTCACTGATCCTTTCATTTCTGGTTTCTCAAATTATATATCAGGACCAAGAACTTTCAAGGACTTGGTGTTTGTTTCAGTGATTGCCCAACTGTTTTTGCGGAAATATACTCACACATTAGCAACGCCATGCCACGTCCTTCATCACCACAAAGTGCTACAGCACAGCTCAAATTTATTATAGGTAAAGGAAAGAAATTCAGGACTATTGAAATGAACAGAGAATGTATTAAACCTCTCTTGTGCATGGGCGTCAGGGCAAGAAACCAAGAATAATTTTCTAAGGTATAGCCCAAGGCTAAGGTTTGCAGCACTTAGCCAATGACAAGCTTTTAAAGAGACCAGAGCACCATGGGGTGACTGCAGATGAAACACTAGGTGGTGAAAGGGAAAGTGGTGATTTGTCATTAAGACTTTTCAAAGAGTAGTAAATGCTAAGGGTTCAATTTAGGGGGTTTTGTTCCACCTCTATTCAAAGTGCACCTTGTTCCTGCTAAAGCAGCTGAAACCTAACAGTTTCACCACTTTGATTTTAGGTCAGAGAAAATAACTTATTGTGCTGGGTTTTTTTTTAATCATATCTCATAGAAATATGTAACGTGATTATTCATTATTAATGGTAAGTTTCATTGTTGTGTGATGTGTGCTGCTGAGAAAACAAAAAGTAACTAATTACTTTCAATTGACAATGTCTTTTTCACATTAAAACAATAACCATGCCAAATTTTGTCTATCTGGTGAAACACTTAAAGGTACTATGTAGACCCTTACAGAAGAGTGTTTCCCTATGAGGAAGGGTTCCAAGTAGAAGCTAAGATCACTTAAATATCAAATAAACTCTTGAAGAACCCCTTTTTATAAGATTATATGCCCTGCAACAACGTGTTAATAAAGGTGTGAGACACGTGACATTTTGTCTCGCCTGAAGATAATGACTTTCCACCAACTCAAATCCTTTCACCATGTAGAGGTCTATGTGCCATATAGACCTCCTCAGGAACAACTCCTATACATTCACCCATACATCCATTCATCTTCAGTAAGCACTTTATCACGGTCAGGGATGCTGTGGATCCAGAGCCGGGAGAGGGGAACACTGGGTGTGAGGCAGGAATACACACTGGGTGGGACATCAGTCCCTCACACACACACACACATTCACACGCTCTTTCACACCATGCAACAATTTATAGTAGCCTATGTGCCTGTAGGATGTTTTTTGGAAATTGGGAGGAAAACCAGAGAACCACAAGAAAACCTACACATACACGGGGTGATCATGTGCAACTTCACACAGTCAGTAACCCAAGCTCAGGACAGAACCAGGGCCCTGTGGCTGTGCACCAATGTAATGCACCAATGCACCACTGGGCTGCCCTGCACATATACATTTATTCATTAATTCATCTTCAGTCACTGTTTTAGTCAGAGTGGTTGTGGATCCAGAACCTATCCAGTGAAATTCTGTGCATGATGGGGGAATACACCCTGGATGGAGAAACAGTCAGTATAGCACAACCACATACGAAACAAATACACTTTTTCAAGGAACACTTGATGAATTGTAAATTACACCAGTAATTATAGAGCCTGGTGAGTGCAAATGATTAATCATTGCTTTTTTTTTTACTTTTCTAAATGGTTTTGAATAAATAAAGATAAATTAAGTCATTTTGAAAACCATTTTTGCCAAGTGTCACATAGTTTACTATATTTTCTTTAAATCTAACCTTAAATTAAAAAAAAACATTCTTCAGCATTTTTATGTTGAGAAAATGGGATTTTTATGGACGTTATGGAATATAACTGGTTTTCACAGGCAGATAAATTGGTTAAAACATTAAATAGTCGGTAGCATTGAATATACACTTCAGCCCTATGCTGTGTATTGGTATAGCACTATAAGGTGCTATAGAAAGTGAACTTTTTATACCTGAAAGCTAATGTACTTTATGTGCATTGCAATTCTTTATAAAAACCTTATGAAGACCTTATATAGACCTTTCACATATTTCTTGTGGTGGTAATGATGTATGTATAATATATTAATGTACATTAATCAATGTCTCATAAATACCTTACAGCTATGTTCTGACTATAATTGTTCATTTTACTTTTGATTTATGTCAAACATTCATAGCACGATTATGCAAAATTAATGATTTTTTTCAAAGCATGGCATAACGAATGACGTTCCAGGGCTTCGTCTCACTCGAAAAATTATACTTCAAAGTATATCTTAAGTAAAACTTACAGTAGCCTATTTTGTTTGTATTGCAATATAAATATTTATGTTAGGAATAAGCATTTGTTAATGAAATGTCATGAACAATCTTACTAGCTGAATTTGGTTCTTGCTTTGAAGTCATTTGAATTTTTGTTGTTTGTTTGCTTTAGTTGTATTATATTATACATCTCATAAATTTATGTTCCATATGTACTATAATGTATATACTGTATGTATAAAGCTAACTCAATCATGTTTGATAGAAAGATTGCCAGAGAGGACCACAGGGCATCTAGTTAAGACCAATTATACGTGACATAGCTGAAGAATAGTTAAGAAATCGAGTTGAATAAATTTATGTTTATGCCAAATTGCCATTTTTATTTAAAAAATGCTTATTTTTTCTTCCAAAAATGACTTATTTTTCCAGCAGCCCTGTTTTTTCTGTGTTTTCCAGTGCGTCCAGGGTCATAGTTATATGGTTCACATAAAAAGAAGAAACAACCCTGATAAGGGAGACAAAACAGAAACATAGTGTAGAGACGAGAATAGAGTTTAGATATTCTCCATTTTTTTAAAAGTAGCAACTCCATGTAATAAAACACTTGCTTCAAGTCCTGTACAACTGAATGGAGTAGAAAGATTTTTTTTTCTTAGTGTTACAGGTAAAAGTGGAGGATATTTTTTCAGTGTCCAGCCTTATACAGTAAAATGATGTTTAAAATAGCTGATATTCTTCACATCCCACTGTGTGAGATGAGATATATAGCACAGTAATGGGAGCTGTGTGAGGATAATTACATGTGGTATCATTTACTGATACATACAGCTGTGGCTCTGCGCCAGTACCTCCACCATTTCCTATCAAGTGCACTGATGGATATGCAAATCAGTGGAATCTTTTGTTCAATTAAGCGCCATTAAAACATGAATATTCAACAAAGTGTTTGTTCCTCAATGAACACGTAACTGCAACAGACAAATATTAGTTCTTTATTCTTTTAGTACTTTGCTCATTTCAGGAATTGGAGCAATTCACTGATATACATATTGTTTATAAATAAATAAACGAATAAACAGAAATTACCAGCACATTCATAATGATAAAACAGCAAACGCTAGTGTTACGTTGGCTACTCATGACAAGCTCTATTGTTTATAATGCATGCATGTATGTGGGTTTTATTGTCTTATAAACTCTGCATTCTTTTCAGAATGAAAACAAGGAGAAGGGTTTTTTTTCTTTTTTCCAGTGGCAAACTTAGATGCTATCATGTGCTTTTTTAAATATGTGCCTAACAGCCATTCCAGATTTAGTTTTAGTAGATAGTGAGTCATAGCCTTTTTGTAAAGACTTTGTTTATTTGTCTCCTTGGAGGCTTTGTTCATTCATTGAAATTGGCTGAGCCACAGCAAACCATAGTAGTACTAATATTCAATATATGTTTTTTAAAAAGCATAAGCATTCTTTTTTTGTTCTTCATCTCATTGGTGTTATTAATAGGCTTTCTCCTTTATTAATTTTCTCCATCTTCCTCTCCTCCTCTTCTTCTTCACCTAAACAAGCAAGCCTACTTCATCCAAATGATGATATTTGGATAAGACCTCCATCATGTGGTTGTGTAAGGGTATTCAAAAATATAGGTTTACTGGGACATTGGTTGAGAAAAGGAAATGTGTGGGGGCGTCGATGGAGTGAACAAATGTTACATGCAGGGAGGACGTACCCCAGATGACAAAAAGGCCTGCAGGACACCAAGGTTCAGCCAGCTGCTTGGCCTCTCAGATTTGTGATTGATGGTGTTGATGTTCCAAATTGGCCTTAGATACGCCAAGTACAGGAATCATAATAGCTGGCCTTTAGATTAAGGCTGGAGATAGTGGGGTAAAGAGCGAGACAGACGGCGGGTTCCCATAATGCAGCAGTGTATGGGATGAAGTGCCAGCTGTGAGAAGCAGACCACATTACTGTATACATAACATCTTTCCGGTGTCTGATCAATCCCATTATCAGACGTATGTGTTGAAGTATGCCAGGGACAGCATGGTAACTTTATTGTAAAGGTCAGGACTGTGCACTTGGCTGGGCTGGATATCCCATCTGCACAGAAGAATAATCCTTTATAGGATGCTAAATGGTGATGATTGAATTCATAAACTGTCTTGGATCACATAAACTGTCTCTGTCATCACTCTGAATCTCAATAGATCTTTTGCTGCAGAGATCGAAAGTATATTAGTTAAAAGACTAAAGTTCCCAATACAGACAACAAAGTAAATCTCTAAATAGAGGAACATGGACAAGCTCTGATATTAGACACAAGATTGAGCAACCAAAGGCTGGTTGGATTTTTCTGATGAAATAAATTTGGATTTCATCCAATGAAATAAACACTAGCCCCGCCCCCTCTGCTAACCTTAATCTTTCGAAATGTTTCATACGAACTGAGTCATACAAATTTGAATTTGAATTTGCAAGTCTGAGAGCACATTGAATATAAAACAATTCTTCAGGTGACAGGAGTACCTTGGCCCAGGGCTTTAGATAGAAACAGAGCAAGTTCTAGTAAGACCATTTATGTCATTATAATTTTGAAATATGTTTTGTGACACATAAAGCAAAAGAGATGTTGACTGATATTTAACCTTGTTTGACAGATTACTATGAAGTATCATGGTGCAGACTGTAAAGAACCCTACACACTTAGGGAAAAAATGTTCCATCTAGCTCCCTGAAATGGGGGTGAGAGAACCCTTAAACAAATGCAACAAAATGCTTTCCCTTAGAGATAATGATATTTAGAAATCAATCGGTATGCATTTTACCATTGGCTTAAAGGAGGCATTTTCGTTTTTTGAATTTATGAACCTGGAATTCTGGACCGTGTGTCGTGAATATACATGAAAGTGAATTAAAAAAAAAAAAAACTATTATCAGGATGTTAAGAGAGTAATAGCTTAGTAGAGAGTGAGAGAGCAATTAGTTAGAAAAGGAATATGGCCACCTATTACCTGGATCATCATTTTGGAAGCCAAAAATGACCACTCATATTGTAGTGTGCAGGCATTTTACAGGCTTTCAACTCTGTTCAAGAGACTTTAAAGAGTTTGCAATTATTAAACTTTGTATTGACCCTGCAGCTAAATGCTTGCGCGTGTCCATTATGTGGCAATCTCACATCCAGGATAATGGGCGTTTTTCAGAAGAGTCAGAAGTCAAACTGTACACTGCATGAAAAGCAATGTTAAGAGGCTGGCAATCTGTATAATTAAATAAAACCCAACTGAGTGTGTACACTACAATGCAACAGAGGGTTTTGCTACGTTTTAAATAGACTGTAGGGCTTTATGTTCTTTATGTTTGACAGCACTGAATGACGTACTGTTTAAAATGCTGCACTTTACACAGGGCGCGAACCTAAACAATCATCACTTAGCCATGCTGACTTATATGTTATGTTTTAATATTTTAATAAATCATAAAAAGCGGTTAAACGCAACTGTGCGCCAAGCAAAACACCAATTTCTCCTTCTCAAGTTGTCATTTGGCATTTGTTGCATATGAGTAACAAATGATCCTTCACAAAAATGAAGGCTCCTAATAGCTTTTACCCGTTTACAAGTTTTTCTACTAATTATCTTTATTAGCACTTGTAAAAGGCCTGTGTGCTCTGAGAAGGCCGTGGTTGTTTAGAGATAATGGCCGTATAGCCTTCTCTGTCTGGAGTGTTGACGTGCTGATGTCTTTCTAGCCTCAGGCCAGTTAGATTGGCGTTCATGAAGCACCCTCATTGTTTACAGCAGACGCCCCTCCGACTTCTCCCCTTTGCCCCTCCTTCAGAGCGAGAGACAGTGCAGCTCTCTGACTGCGTGATCCCTCCATGTGCACTGGTGAAATACAGATGCCCCGACCTGGCTCTATTTCAACCAGGCTTGTGTATACGCATATAATTTTCACCCAGCTGTCTCACGGCCCAAGATTCTTGGGCAATTTGGGAGTAATTTTTTCTCTTGTTGCAATTGATCACACACACAGACACACAAAAAAAATCTTACAATGCTAGCTTTCATATTTGCCCACATTTAGTCGTACATAGGACATAAAGCTATACTGAGTTTGGGTTGAAAATAGTCTTTCAGTAATTTAAAAAAAAAATTCAGATGCTTAATTTACTGTACAAATTATAAATGAGTGTTTTGATGTATTTACCTAATTAGCATTAAATCCTTATTTACCTACACACCTATAGGAAGTATTCTGGCTATACTAACATTAGTCCTCACAATTTTCAAACCTAGGCAGAACAGATGACTAATTCTAGGCAAGTTATAATATTATATGCATTTTTTGTGAGTGTAACATTGTGTCTTTCCATAAGTACACAACACAATGTTAACACGCTGTTATAGGAACAATAATCACTGGCAGAGGGGTGTGATTCAGCCCTACACAACGTTTAATTACTGTTACCACCATGACCTTATTTAATGTCATATAACAGCATATCCTGAAGTGGTTTATTCCACAGCATTTAGGCAAAAAATTACACTTTTTGTTCTTAATTAAAAAACTATGCATCCATTTATAGTTACATTTAATGTTGTGGAAGGTCCACAAAACAAATTAGTTTTTGTTATCACTCACATGTGTACACAGTCATTACAGTACCAGCATCTCTTTTTTCTCTTTCTTGAAGTAAATAAGACCATGATAAAAAAAAAACAAAAAAACATGTAATTTGAAGGTGTTCCTGAAAAACTTGAAAGTCCTCCATCATGAAAGTCCTCTATCACTGCTATAATGCACTGTCACTGGAGACTCTCAGGACACTGAAGACCTCTTCAGCATGTCAACTATTACATGTTTTTATTTGTTTATATAGACTGTGTGCTGTACTAGTCCCTGTAATTTAACTGTTACTATAGAAAAAATTGTGCTTGCATTAATTGCATTGACAAAACAACTGCATTCATATTAATCTTGCAGCTGGAACTACTATCAGAGCTGCTGATATAGAAAATTAATCAGTGCTTTCTGATTAACTGGAAACAAGCTCTAATACCACGGGGGCTTAATGCATTATCATAGCACAACTGTTAAAGAATATTTCATTGTTGCATTAATGGCATATTAGAGTCTGTAAAAGTCATTGTCTTTTTTTTTGTACACCATTAGGGTTTCTTTCCATCTATTAAAAAAGTTCTATTATTGAAACCGAAGAAGAAGGAATTGTTTTGTCTATAAATGTGTCCATCTATCTTTCCCTCTCTGTTTCTTGAAAACCTCTTCAGTCTTCACTATATATATATATATATATATATATATATATATATATATATATATATATATATATATATATATATATATATATATA
>JAQMCW010000023.1:21927600-21944566 GCA_030068335.1 Chrysichthys cranchii
GGAAATGATCATTCAGCTGTGTGTGATTATGTAATATACAAGTCTATAGCTTATTGATGGTGCACATCTTTTATCAGAACAAGGCAATAGCTACCCCAATTCAAGGTGTATGGGATATGAGAAACAAGCAGTTCCATGTTGGGATAGAGATTAAGGTTTGGGCCATCGCCTGCTTTGCTCCACAAAGACAATGCACTGAGCTCTTATTAAAGTAAGTCCCTGTTTGCTTATATGACAATATTTAACTTTATAGTACCTTGTTGAAAACTTACTTGCAGTTTCAATTTAAGTAATCCTTCTGAGTAGAATTTGAAGCTTAGGGCAGAGGTTATCATTCTGTGCTAGTGACGATAAGGTTGTGATTTCAGTACTGCTAGAAGGCCACTAATGTGTCCTTGAACAAAACATTTTACACTTTGAATTGTTCAGCTGTATAAATCTACTCTGCTAGTAAATGTTGTTGTAAATGTATTTATTGCTTTTGGTTCTGTGTTCTTTGTAGAGCATTTACAGACCAGCTGCGCAAGATTTCTCGTGACGCAGGCATGCCCATTCAAGGCCAGCCCTGCTTTTGTAAGTACGCCCAGGGAGCTGACAGTGTGGAACCCATGTTCAAACACCTGAAGTACACCTACCAAGGCCTGCAGCTTGTCGTGGTCATTCTTCCAGGGAAGACACCTGTTTATGGTAAGTCAGTCTCTATACTTAATATTTCTGAACAAATTTATTTCTGTCTCTGTCACAGATTTTGATAATTGATGTTGGTTCATGCCCATTTTTTGTAACCTGGCTTCTTTGTCTCCTGTTCTCAAAGCGGAGGTAAAGCGTGTTGGGGACACAGTTTTAGGAATGGCCACTCAGTGTGTGCAGGTGAAGAATGTGCAGAAAACCACTCCACAGACACTGTCTAACCTCTGTCTGAAGATCAATGTTAAACTGGGTGGAGTCAACAACATTCTGCTTCCCCAGGGAAGGTGAGCACAGTTTAGATCTTAATGAAGAATCTTACCGCAAATGAATTTTAGCTTGGTGTGTTAATGCTGGAAGTTGATAGTTGGAATTGCATTTTGTCTATTAAAAAAGTTGATGCTTTCTTCTCCAGGCCTTTGGTTTTCCAGCAGCCTGTAATTTTCCTTGGTGCAGATGTGACTCATCCTCCAGCAGGTGATGGAAAGAAACCCTCCATTGCTGCAGTAAGTCAAAAGTGACATTGCAAAAAATCAGATTTTTGGTGGAGGAATGATATAAAGATTAGTCTACTTAAAAAGTCAGATTTATGCAAACATGTCTCAGCTTTATAGCTACCTGCAAAATGAATCAAAATAAATTTATTGATGGAGTAATGAATAACCATGTTTTTTAAACATGATGAGGGCATCATAGGAAAATAATCCATGATGGGATGGTGTGATGCCGAGATTTATTATTTCCCTATAGCATCCTGTTCCAAAGTGTTTTATTCCTCTTACTGCAACAATTTGCCCATGTTAAGACTTGTAATACTTTTAAAATGTTTTTTTTTTTTACCCATTTACAGTTACGTTTAATGCTGTGACCATGCCAATCTCTCTTTTCCATTTAATGAAGTAAATAAAACACATAGTACTGCATCAAAACCAATGTCCAATGTAGAAAACCTAATGGAACAACTTCTCGTCTGACTGTCACAAAGCGTGGATACCATAGACTCCTACATAAATGCCAAATAAATATTTTCGCACCAAAACTACACCACACCCTCAATTACGCAAAAGAGAAAAAAAATCCACCTATTGGGATTGTCCGCCATACAAGTTCCTGTTTTAGACATTACTAAAAATAGTGATATTCTAATTGAACAAATGCACGGCTGTAAACCTGTAGTTCACGAACCTTCTGCTGTTACACAGATTTAATCAACATTTGGCTTAAACATGTTTCTGTCTGGTTTAGGTGGTTGGTAGCATGGATGCCCACCCCAGTCGATACTGCGCAACAGTGCGGGTTCAGCAGCACCGCCAAGACATCATTCAGGACTTGGCTACAATGGTGAGAGAACTACTGATCCAGTTCTACAAGTCAACCCGCTTCAAACCCACACGTATTATCTACTACAGAGATGGCATTTCAGAAGGTCAATTCAATCAGGTAAACTATTGACCCATTTGGAAGATCTTCCTTTAAAACCTTTCCATTTTCTAGTCATGTATGCACTCTTGTTTTCTCAAGGTTCTGCAACATGAGTTACTGGCGATCCGTGAGGCCTGTATAAAGCTAGAGAAGGACTACCAGCCCGGCATCACTTTTGTAGTTGTCCAGAAGAGACACCATACCAGGCTCTTCTGTACGGACAGAAATGAGAGGGTTGGTTATTTCAGCTGTGTTGTTTCATGTGTATCGTATTTCTTGACATGTGCTTTTGAGTGACTTGTTGGTTTTATTTGGTTTAGGTTGGAAAGAGTGGGAACATCCCTGCTGGCACCACAGTTGACACAAAAATCACTCATCCATCAGAATTTGACTTTTACCTTTGCAGTCATGCTGGTATTCAGGTACTTCATGGGTTGTTTGAAATTGTATCTGCAGGGAATTTCTTTTCCACCTTGCGTACTTAAATGCAGACACAATTGCCTAGGTTGCAGGGAGTATAAGAAATTCTATCTGTTTTAATTTGTGGTTTAAGCATGTTCCCGCATTTGTTTTTGCTTAAGAAGTGATCATTTAAAAAAAAAAAAAAAAAAAAGAGAGAGAAAAGAAATATGTTACACGGGGCCCTACAAATGCAAATATGAGCCATTTGCAGCAGGTTTCTGCATTACTGTACTGTGTTTGAATCAGTCAATATTCTTCTAAGAAAATGAATCCTCTTACTTACATGATGCACACTGCTGCACTCCACAGGGGACTAGCAGACCGTCTCACTATCATGTGTTGTGGGACGACAACCACTTCACTTCAGACGAGCTACAGGTACTCACATACCAGCTGTGCCACACCTATGTGCGCTGCACCCGCTCGGTCTCCATTCCCGCCCCTGCCTACTATGCCCACCTTGTGGCATTCCGAGCACGCTACCACCTAGTAGACAAAGAACACGACAGGTATGCAGCCCCGAGCACTTATCATGAATCTTTTCATTCTTTGATACAGGGCTGGATGACATGAAAAAGGTACTGCTGTGATGGCTGTATGATTTCATAAGATATGGGTTTATATTGCAGTTTAATTTATAATAATTACAATATCAGAAAGCATCTGAATAGATGGTGAATTTCTGTACTCCGTCTAAATTTTTTTTAAACAAATTTATAGATTAAAAAATTAATGTAAATTCATTTGTGTAGCATTCTAGTTTCTGTTGTGGGTTTTTTTTTTTTAGCAAGGCTAAATATCATGAAAAATATCATGTATCATAGAAATGTCTTCAAGTATTGTGGTATTTTTGCCATACTTTGATGTAAATTGTAGGGAAACTATTGAGCGTATTCTTATTTTTATGATGAGTAAAAAAAAATACAAGACAGAAAATGTAAGAGAAAGAATACAAAAAAGATTAATACACTCTTAGGTTCAGGATTAAATATTTAAAATGGCCCAGTGTAGTAGGCAAAAGAAAGCTGAACGTTGAAAAAAATCTAAAACGAGGTTAAACCATTTTGTATATAAGCTTGTAAGAAAGTCTGTTCTGTCTGATCTTGTGTAGTTATCTCATAACTCAGTATTGTGCAAGTCAGTTCAATCTTTGTGACCGTGTTAGCTACAGGAGTGAGTCTAGTAGCCTTTTGATCACTTAAACCCTTTATGGCCAAATGTTTATGGACACCTGAGCATTGCACCTATATGTGGTTCTTAACTAAATTGATGTAAGCACACAGTTGTATGGGATGTCTTTGTATGCTGTTGCATTAGTTTCCCTGCCCTGAAGCTAAGAGACCCAAATTTCTTCCCAATTGACAATGCCGCTGTACACAATGCATAATCCTCTAAGACATGGTTTCCCAAGATTGATCTCAATGAACTCTATTGATATCAATCCCACTGAACCACCTTTGGGAAGAACTGTAATCCTGACTGCACCCCAGACCTCCTTGCCCAACGTCAGTGCCTGACTTTACTAATGCTTATTAGAAATGTTTATCATACCAGCAAAGGACTAACTGAACGCAGAAGGGAACACAAAGCAGTGTCTTGGTGAGGTGTCCAGATACTTTTGGTCATACTGTGTATGCAAGTTTACTGATTTTTTTTTTTTTTTGTTTGTGTTTATCATGTCTTTTGGCAGTGCTGAAGGCAGCCACACATCAGGCCAAAGTAATGGTCGAGACCAGCAGGCCCTGGCTAAGGCTGTGCAGGTCCACCAGGACACGCTGCGCACCATGTACTTCGCCTGAGCTCAGTCAGAGTTGAGTCTCATATCCTCAAACACCATGTGTCTGTATGTTTAACATGCCCCAATCATCTTCGGGGCCTCCAGATGTGCACATAGTCAACTGGCAACATTTCACACATTCAAGGTCTCTCTTAATCTCTATATTTATTTGCGCTGCAAGAAAACATTTTTCTGTCCATTCGCTTATGCTTTTACACTGACAGCTCTGATTTTGCTTTGGGGTTTGTATCATTATTAATATAAGTATGATTATGCCAAGGCTGATGAAATAGACCTTTTGATGAAATTATACCATTGAGGTTGCATGAAAGACAAATATGTGGAACTTCAGTCAGCACTGACTTAGAAGGACAACTTCAGGACACAAGTATTTACTGTTCTTTTTGTTTCATTTACATGTTCTAACAAATCTATGTCAGTGTTGTCTTTTTGTTAGTCCTCAAACCGTCACTCGGTCATAGTAATAGTTTCTTGAGTAATAACCGACAGATTGTGCTTATATTGGAAACCAAATTTAAGGACACATTGAACAGTTCTTTGAGACAGTGGAAGATAAATCAGGCAGAAATCTGTAATTCTCTCACCATGAGAGAGAGATTTGACAATCAGTGGTCTGTGTTTGAAAAGGGAATTGTAGTTAATACAGGACTGGTTCCTGAAACCAGCACCCTTTCTTGAACCAAACCTGTTAGTAAGTGTTCCGTTTTCTCTCCCTCCCCCGCCGATATTATCTGTTAGCTGATCAAGTTAGACTGTAAAGAGGATAACTAATATCTAGTGTGTGAGATTAGTCTCTATGAACTGCTGATTATTTTTATTCATTTTATTTTCTTCTTCTTCTTTTTTTTTTTTTTTATTTCTACCATGAGTCCAGCCTGAAGTTTGCTTTCTTAAAGGACCACTCCACTGTTTTCAAACTGATATCTGTCTACTGCTTCTGTAGTGTATGACTGATTACTGCATAGAATCATTTTAAATAATAATCTTTGTCGTTCCTGAGAAAAGATCAGAAAGCCTGTTTCTGTGAAACTTGCTTATAAAGCTATAAATACAGCTGTTGAATCACATTAAACATTTGCAGTACCTGACTATAAAATGCAAAACCAAAAATAACACTTTGAGACAGACAGACAGATTTAATTATGTAGATTTATTCCACTTTCCAGCACTGGGGCAGTAGGGTAAAAGCAACTTTTGGCTTTTATGATCTTGCATGTGTGTATCTTTGTATGTGTGTCTGAAATGTAGTTCCATCAGTATAAAAGAGAAATTATTTTGACTTTAGATTTAAAATCCAATTTATAAATACCCAATTGAGGAATTTACCTACTTCTCCCGGGCCTCTCTTTATCGATACGTTTTGAGTAAATGAATGTTCTTTTCTAGGTGCACAGAGAAGTCTGCAATTATAAATTTTGTGGTAATTGTTTGTGCACTATAGATGCAGTGGATAAAGATCTGGTCGAACAAACCCTGGAGTATTACTTTAAGTGTCTTGTGATTCTGTCAGCCTCATACATTGTTGTTGTGGTGCATGAATCATGATGTAAAGGACAGATTGTTATAATTGTTTTATTCTAATTTTTATGTATCTAATTGTCCAAGATGGTGAGCTGCATATTGTTTGTTTAGGTCTTCACACACACTGATGGCTCATGGAACCATGGCCTTAATAGTAGGGAGGTCTTGAGGGGTATGGGAAAGTGCTTGTTGGATATAGATATCTAGTTAGCCACATTACACTTGAATGTGTTACGCACCTTGTATATGTATATGTATATGTAATATATGTGTGTGTATGTGTGTATACACACACACACACATTTTTTTCTGCCCAAATGTCAGTGATAACGCAGTAGCCTTTACCATTGAAGGTTTTTGACCATTCTGTTGATTCTGAATTTGAGGGCTCCTATTGTGCAACTCTCTTGCATCTCTGGTGCTTTGTAGTATCGTTGGGTTTGTCCAATCAGTGAGTTGTTTAGTTTTTGATAAAGGCTCGTGAGATTGTGGGATATATTAACAAATGATTTAATAATTCGATAAACTGAACTGCTATCGTAGGCATTTTTTTTTTAATACTGGGATGAATACAAATTGGAAAAGCTTCCCCATATGTTTCACTTTTAACTTTAAATAACCTATAGATGAACATTTTTAAACTTTTATACCTATGCATTTATAACTAAGAGATTTTAGTGTTTTTTGTGTATATAATGATTTTAGATGATGTGCATTGTAGTAATTTTAAGCTTTAATAGAGTGCATAGAGAAAATCCCTCTTCCTGTTGTAGCAGTATTAGCCTATAGAATATTATATTTTTACTATAGCGGGCAATTAGATACAACTTTCACTTAGACTTGTTAGCCAAGAAAGATTACAAATATTTAAGCATACTGTTATCTGACAGTAACTGAAGCACAATGACCTATCGGTGCTAAATGTTTTCCTGAAACAAACCTTTTTATTTACCATGAGATCACAGTTTAAAAAAAAAATCAACCATGGATCTGATTCTTAAGGTTGAGTTTCTTCAGCTTTTTACCAGCGTTATCCATTACTGTCATTTTCTGACCGAACTGTGTTGCAGGGGCATTTTAGTTCTCAGTCTCAAATACTTGACTTAGTTATTTTTCATATTTGCCGCTAGTCTCTAAACTCGCAGGTGCACTTTGAAGGGCATTGGACGTGTACTATCAGTAATTGTGTGGAAATGGCTAGATGTCCTACCTCTTGTTGCCTGTTTCTAATATAATGGTAACATCACTGCGTTAGTCATTTCTTCATAATTACACAAGTGGTGGTGTTGGAATAAATTCTTTCTTTCAAGCTTTCCAGGCATTTTATAGTGTCACTTAGCTCAAAAATGACCAAAAGGTGTATCTGTTCAGAGGCTATTCTTTGTGCCATTTAAATCTTTTGTGTTAACTGCCATACTTTTTTTTTTTTTTTTTTTTTTTTTTTTTTTTTTTTTTTTTTTTTTTTTTTTTTTTTTTAAATTTCCTTAAACAGTAAAGTGCTAAAGATTCAGAGCTAGGTAACCCTGCATGGTTAAAATCAAATTATCCAAATAGATTAGAAAGAGCCTTATCTTCTCTCAGTCTTTGTGGAAGTGCACAGTGTGAATACGGTCATGTCCGGCCAAGCAAAGCATTCATGTTTTACGTTCTTTCACCACCGGCTGCTAATTTGGAGGAACATATGTTGTCATTTTCCATTCAAATTTTCAACATTTGGAGAGCAACTTAACTTCTCACTAAACTTAGCAAACAACCGAAATGAACAATTGAAACCCCTATTTTTTCCCTTATTTTTTTTTCCGTGTCCCCTACCCTTTTTTTTTTTAAATTGGTTTTCACTAATACAATTGGCTTTGCATTCTGTAAATATGACAGTAATCACAGCTTTTACTTTACCAGAGTTTTTAGTATTTTACTTTTTAAAGCCAGCACCTTAGATTGTCAGAACTCTTAAGCATATGCAATTCTTATCTCATAAAAAGAAAATGTATGATTGAGGTGTTTTTGCACTATATGAACAGCTGTGGGCTTGGTTATTGCTGGAAAAATCTGAATGTTGGTTGTAGAATGTTGGTTTAATCACCATTAACGCTAGTGGATACTGCAGTTGTTTTTGAGGTTGTATGACATTTTGGTGCATGCACACACATGCTGCAGATTCTGAAGCTACACATAGATAATAAGTCCATGAATAACTATGCAAAAACTTCTTTTGATTCAGAGCCATTCATCCTAGCGGTAGTATTTTGAACCTGTTCAGATTTGATTCGTTTTACGACGATCCCTAGTGGTTTGTATCCAAGTCTGATTTTGAATTTAAACATTGTTCTTTCAAAGATTAAGACTGATTTATATATGAGGTCCTAAATGGAATGAGGCATTGGAAATTGATTGAGCGTGCAACATATGAAACTGGCATTTGTCTTCAGGAAAGGGTTTTGTTTTTTGTCCCCCCCCCCCCTTCTTTCCCCCTGCAGAGGTTTCATGATGTCCAGAACAAGTGACTGTAATGCTGGATGTGATGAAAAATGGTGTAATGAAATATGGCAGGTTAATCCTTTTGTCTATGCACAGCACAACCACATAGCACACATCAGCATTTTGTGATAACATGAAGAAGCTGAATGAGAATCAGCATGGTGCTGTTTTGAAATTACAATGCAGAGGTACCCTCATTTGGTAACTCCAAGCGAATGTGTACCAAATTATTGTATCACTTTTAAACTAGAGGTTAAAATCAAGTGCATATGTGAATTAAGACCAAACTGTTTTGCTGAATGTATAGCAAAACAGGACTTTACAGATCTACTATTTCCTCTTGGCTGACAAGAGTCAAATAAATTTAAGTTTAAATACACAAAGGAATTGTGCATTTTAAATAACGCGCTCCAATTAATAATCAATTCTCTAACTTTGCACTCTTAACTTTCTGCGTGCGACTGAATAAGATAAACAAAGCATCCAAGTCTACTGAAAACATGTACATGAGAGAAAACAAAAAAGCTTTACCCCAATAAGACCGTAGAGTATGTGAAGATACTTAATGGCATAAGTAATACGCATACATGTACCTCACTGCAGTTCAGCTGTGTGTAACTGAGTAAACGTTTGTGTTTGGGCAATTATTACTGACATATGGACAAATCCTTCTGTTGCTTGTGTTTGAGGTGCTGCACTGTAAGACTTGTTTATATTTAGGGCAATATTGTGTTTGTTGTTTTATATTTTAGTACATTTATCTTTTTTATTTAAGCATTAAACGTCATACTGCCACTATTCCAAACTATAGCCTGATGTCCAAGGTTTCATTCCGAAACCGAGCATCTTGGCTCCAGTTATTGCTCGTCATCCCCTAGGAAATTAATTTACTCTGTCATTATGTGCACAAATAAATAATTTATTTATAATAATAAAAAATTGCCAATGCCATTTTACACCATCCTATTTTTCCACAGGTGCGCACATTTGTAAAACGATTTTCCTAAAAATCAAAGTCTCTGCTTGATAAGAAGTGACATATCATTGGTCACCAGTAATATGTACACATAATACTGAAATGGAGCGTTCCTGTGTACAAGGCAAAAAAAAAAAAATCACAAGCTTAATAACCTGGCTTTTTATACCAACTTTGAAAACTACCTCAGAACAATTTAGGGTGCTAGCCTTTACATCTCTCTCTTTCTCTCTCTCACTCTCTCCACTCACTGTCCACATTATTAGGAACTGGAACACCTGTACATCTCTGCAGTTATCCAATCAGCCAGTCATGTGGCAGAAGCACATTGCTAAAATATCATGGAGCTACAGGGCAAGAGCTTCAGTTAATGTTCACATTAAACATCAGAATACAGAAAAAGTGTGATGTTAGTTTCAGATAGGCTGGTTCACTCTCCTGGGAATTTCACAGACAGTCTCTACACAGAATGGTGCGAACAACAAAAACCACTGAGTGAGTGACAGATCTTTGGGTGGAAACACCCTATTGATGAACGAGATCAGATGAAAATTATTGGTTGGTTCAAGCTGCCAGGAAGGCTATAGTAACTTAATCACTCTGACCAAGCAGAAAGGCATCTCAGCATGCACAACACGGCAAACTTTGAGGTGGATGAGCTACAACAGCAGGCCACAACAGGTTCCACTCCTGTCAGCCAAGAACAGGGATCTGAGACTATCATAGGCTGCAAGTATAGTCACACGTATCATGTTTTCCCCCTCATTTTAATGTTTGATGTAAACATTAACTGAATCTTTCTTGCTGTATCTGCATGACTATATGCCCTGTGCTGCTGCCACATAATCGGCTGAGTACATAAGTGCATGGATGTGCGGGTGTTCCTAATAAAGTGGACACAGAGGGTTACTATAATTTATATGATTATGACAATGAATAATAATAGTGACCAAACAACTCAAGCCAATACTGCGTTTTAGATCTTGCGTTTTGTATTGTCGCCGAGATGAGGGACAAACAAACAGACACAAATTTACGGGACCAAATTGTGAAAGGACTTTCTGTGGACTGTATACCGCCGTTCGACAAAAACTATAGTCATCAGTAAACATTATTGCCTTCTGTGGTAGTTTGGCATAGACGTGGCGCAAGTATAGGCTGCTAATAGGGCTGGGCAATATGACGATACGATGTTGATGTTGTGGCACAATCACGATAAACATGACACACTTTTCTACGCTTCGTCATTGTCACTGCTTTTAGACCTTACTGTAAAAAGCAACTGACGGGATAAAACCTTTATACTAATTGGTTTTTGTTTTCTTGGCAAAATATGTATCATGTATATTGAAGATATTTTCAAGTTTTACAGTGTAATATTTTTGCCATATCGCCCATCCCTAATTGTTAGTTTCTTTGAGGTAAAACGGAGCAATAATTGCATTATTACTCTTGTCTATAAGGTGCTCCCCGGATTTTACTTTACATGATTATGTGGTTACTCACCGAGTGCCACCTGAAGGCAGATTAACATTTTGTCAGGTTGTGAGATTTTCGTCTTTTTTCCATAATCATCAGTAGTGATGTGTCGCATTTAGGATTGGGTTTAGTTGCCCTGATCAGCACTGCTCTGCTTTTGCAATACTCCAGAAAGGCAAATTTGCTACGTCCAAAAATCCTAGCATGTTTGTACAAATGTTTAGTCTAAGTTTGGCAGCATGATATCTAATAAACCAGCTGGTGAACATCGCTCTGTCTGAATGCTTGCATTTGCCTCGATTCCTTTTTTTAAAAATACATATTCAGTATTGCAATAAACAAAATGAGGGTCGGTTTGGTGAAAGCTCCACAGCAAGTGTAAGCAGGTTGAGAATAAGCTATTTAAAATAGTTTTGCTGGTAATTCTTTTTACCTTGCGACATTTTACAAAGGGAATTTAATGCTAAATTTTGAACGATATGTGTTTGCAAAATATACTCTACTGATACACTGGCCTGCTTCTGTTGGCTCAAGATCAAAAAAGGTACAAAGGGTATGAAAAGCAAATCAATATTCTTGATGTTTTTGTTGAGCTGAAGACATCCATTTATGTATGGGGTGTGTTTGTGTGTGTGTGGGGTGTGTTTGTGTGTGTGTGTGCGTGCACGCGCCTTTTAGATCGGTCATCTCCTGTATTTATTTTTGGTGAAATTCACTGTCACATCAAAGAATTTATACATGAATTGCTCATGCAACCTTGAGAGAATGCTGCATAGAATGATCAGTGTTTGTATATTGCACTTTCTAATCAGTAAAGAAAAAAAAAAAGCCCTATTTAGAATTGGGCAGAGAAATTAAAAGAAAATTAAGACGAGGTATATTCTGCTATAATAGGATTTTTTTTTTTTAACGGAAAAAAAGTGACTTTTCTAAAATGTGCGTAGACATGAAGTACCTCAGAAGCCTGATATATGCTGCATCAAGTTCATTTCTTTTTTTGTGAACCTCATTGTCTTTCGGACGTACAATAATACAGTTTTCCCTACAGAGAGGTTGGATGTGCATGCAAGGCAGTGCTTACACCTTTCTAAATATGTGCTTTGGTTTGACTAAAGTGTCTTTTTAACAGCAGTTTTGGCATTGGCTTTTTAATTTGTGTGAACGATACGTGCTGTAGCGTGCATGGGGAATTTCTCGTTTGGGGGGGGGTAAAAAGCATTCTGTGTCAATTTTTCGCCATTCTTGTTGATTTTTTTCCTACAAATCCAGCATTTAACAACTTCAGATTAGATGTAGTTTTAACAGACTGCTGACTGGGGTATTGCCATTTATGGGCTATATCTGCTACTGAATCTCTGCCATGTACTCACTAGCGTGTCTTGAAGCCCTCAAACTGTATTTATGGCTAAAACCTCACACATTGGATCTGGCCTTAAAGGTGCACAATTAACCAGACCATGCATATCATGCATTGTTCTTCATCACTGCCAATCATGTATGAGGTTTGTGCCATAAATCCCATCCTGGGAATGTAGAAGTGTCCTGGAAATGCTACATAGTTTGAAAGCAGTAATCTTCCATTGCCGACTGTTCCGAAAACTCCAGGACGAGGGGGCAGAGAGGTTAGTGTGTTTTTCCCCATGTTCATCCAAGCCATGAAAATGACCAAAGTTTTTAGCAAGGTGTTCCAGTGGCACTGCCTCGCAGGCTCAAACCTCAGCCTCATTTCAGGCATTTGTTTTTCTTTTTTAAATTCTTACTTAAGCACCTGCCAAATTGAATTTACTGTCATTCCTGTTGAGAGCTTTTATATCTCATTCTTGTATTTGGAGTCACCGCTAAGCTCTGTCTTTTGTTATTTCATTATGTAAAAGTGTGAGCTTTTGAGATTTTTTTTCTTTTCTTTTCACTTATGCTTTTGTTACTATTGCCAGCTCAATATATGCTGTAAACCGTGCTAGGATATAATGTGAATATCATTTAATATAGTTTTTTTTGTTTGTTTGTTTTTGTTTTTTTTTTGCTTGACTGTATATGACATTGATTAATAAACTTGAGTTTCCCTCTCTTGCTTTTTGTGTTCTAAAGTATTTATTTTATGTGTTGTTCAGATGACAAGAACAACCTTTTTGGGCAGGGTGCACATGCAATATCTTTCACTAAACATATACATGCTGAAGGAGGATGGAGAAACTTGGAGGAAGAATTTGGGTATGCTGTAAAATAAAAACATCTGGTTATGGAGACCATGAACAGGATATCGTTCAAGCAAGCCAGCAAACTGTAAGGGGAAATAAGCAAGAACTGTATATCCAATATTTTGTAACAGCACAACAAATAAATCTTTTCCAACACTTTTGCAGGAAAAAAAACCCCATGATCAGTTAACTTAAAAGGTTACAGGGTGGTCAGAGGAGCAGTTTGTCATTTCGGAGCCCTCTGCTTTCTGTGAGATGGATTACAGTTGCAGTATAAACAATGACGAGCCTTCCTTCAACGTACCAACCACTCCTCTTCTTAAAGTGGCCTTTTGAAGAGAAGGAGGCAGATTTGGTTTCACCTGGGGACAAAGCTTATTTATAGCCTAAAAAATTTAAATGTTTATAAAGAAGAAGCCTAAAATGGCTGAACTAGCCAGATCCACTGCAGCTGATATTCCTAACCAAATAGTAAGGTAACTTTGAAATTTTGATTATTACAGGTCCAGAAACAGATTACACATTGCACTTGTATTAAGGTAAGTGGCAAGTTAGCAGGCTGTTTTCTAGGACCCTCTAGAACTGCTGTATTTGCACCATTACTTACTAACTAAGTAACAAATGTATCTAAACTCTAAAACACACTTTCTAACAGCCTGTTTTTAAAGAATTTCTCCTAAATTGGCCAGTTGGGAGCTACTGTTGAAGATAAATTAGTTGAAGACAACAGCAAAATACCTCAGCGATCTAATATTTCCACCACCCACAATTTCTGGAGAACTTAAGCAATGACAAGTCAGGGTTTTTTTTTTTTTTTAAATGTTCCAGGTGTACCTCTTATGTTCTTTCTTATGATGTCTATTTTGTCTCTTAAATTATAATATTCTCACAATCCAGATATGTTCCTCAACATGTAGTCTATATGAAACATCACATGTACAACTTGAATTAGTATTAATCTGTATGTTTAAATAATGATGACAACAAACATAATAGCCCAGATTACATCTCACTATCCTCAAGCTTTTCTACTCCATAAGCATTTGGCTTTATTGCTGCCATCATGTGGTCAAGAAGAACATGCAGGGGTTGTTGGAGGGAGCGCAGATGTGTTCCCATATTCCTAACCTTTTGTTCTGCCAGATTCTGCTTTCATTCCTCTGTACTGAGATCATTGTGTTTGACATAATGATCTCAATAAATTGTTTAACCACCAAACAACATTAACAAAATAAAGACAGATGATGTGGATTCTCTTGAGTGCAATAATATTGTATATCCAAGTCCTGCATGTTGACAGAACATGTATTGTAGTAAACGATGTATGTTTGGGTATAATGCATAACTTTTTCAAATGCGTAATTATATAAAGGTTACCAAATGGCATGATCTCATCAGCAAGTCCAGGTGCCCTTTCCTTTAGCATGCGAATTTGGGCTTTACACTCATTCTTTATCCAGACATGCATCAACAGGAAAATGTGTGTCTATAATAGAAACCACAGACATGGCCTTGTAAAAGCATCAAGTCATCCAGTTAAGAGAGTTTGATTTTTCCACCCTGCTCTCTTCCATCTTGTACAGCTCGACTCCAAAAACTCAGTGAGTCCAGTGTCAAAAATTAGCCTCAGTCAAAGTGTGTGAAACAGTAAGCTGTATGGTAAGACTTGTTTCTGGGTGCAGTTCTCCATCTTTACCTTTTTACTTTACAACTGCTGATAATTATTATGTTTTCAGATCAGCTGTCTTTTTTTTTTTTTTCTGTGGACTACTCCTGGAAAATCTATAACCATATAAAAAATATAAATGAAATTGTGATGTCACTAAAACAGCAGGGACCTTTAATGCCCACGATCAGAGGATGACATGGAGCCTAGATTTAGTTTAGTTAACTTAGCTAATATTAGTGTAGAAACTCCTGAGTGTTGTTTGGCAGATTTTGAGTCTATTAAATGAATCGCCAAAAATATAATCATGCAAATCAAAACTCGCAGAAATCCAACCAGTATCCAACTTGAGTCAAATGCAGTCTAGTACTAGTGTTTAGCTAGTCGACCCACTAAGCAATGTGCTGATGTTAAAGGAAGCAAAGTTACTGAAATCAAACACGTTTGTGCTAGTTTACTAGCAGTTAACCAGACAGTTAGCTAAATTATAATGTGAGTGATAACTGGCTTTCTGAAGTGTTGGACAACAAGGGCTGTTTATAGTTTGGAAGTTGTTTTTTTTTTTTAAACAAATGCCCTACAATTTAAACAGGAGACATTAATTTAGCATTTTTGGAAGGTGTCGGCGGTATCAGTGGTTTCTAACACTGGAGAGCAATCAGTACAGAGGGAATTGTACTTGTCTGGGAGCATAACAAACTGAGTCTTTTTGTCTTATCATCTTCAAAGGTCAGGTGGTGGCTCACCTCTCGGAAAGCAGGTTCTGGGTTTGAACCTCTGGGTTGACCAGGGGGTTTTCTCTGTGAAGTCTGGATGTTCCTCAATGCTTTCATGGGTTTCCTCCAGGTGCTCCAGGTCTCCATCCACACCTCAAAGGTATATGGACTAGACTAACTGGCTAGTGGGCAGGGGGTAGCTCAGGGGGTTAAGACGTTGGCCTACTGATTGGAAGGTCTGGAGTTTAAATCCAAGCACCGCCAAGCTTCCACTGTTGGGCCCTTGAGCAAGGCCCTTAACCTGCAACTCAGTTGTATAAATGAGATAAGTGTAAGTCGCTCTGGATAAGATCGTCTTCCAAATGACTGTAATGTAATGTAATGTAAATTGCCCATACATGTGAATGTGAGGGGGAATAGCAGGCTGTCTCTCTGTGTTAGCCCTGCAATAGACTGGAGACCTGTCCAGGGTGTACCTGGCCTCTCACCAAACCTGTGGGTTTGAGCCCCATGGCCAACAGAGGCCTTTCTGTGTGGAGTTTGCGTGTTCTACCCCATGCCTGCATCCTCCGGGTACTCTGGTTTCCTCCCACAGTCCAAAGACATGAACAGAGGGGATTAGGTTGACTGGTTACTCTAAACTGGCTGTAGGTGTGAATGTGAGTGTGAATGGCTGTCTGTCTCTGTGTGTCGCCCTGCGGTGGATTGGTGACCTGCCCAGGGCGTACCCTGCCTCTCACCCGAAAACTGCTGGGATGGCTCCAGCTTCCCCCTGTGATCCTGAACAGGATTAAGTGGCAGAAGATGAATGAGGACTAAACAGTGTCCAGCTCAGGTCGGCCTGGACTCTCTGACCGGTGTCTTCAGACCAACTAGATTATAAATAATAATAAATCCCTATTGTAAGGCCACTGATGTTGTAGAGCAATTCCAAGTGAGTCGGAGTACTTCTGCAAGGTATCTCCATCAACTTGGCGACTATGCCAGAGCAGCTAGAAGGAAGTTTCAAGAAAAAATATATATATATTTTTTTTTTTCAAAAACAATGGTGTCTCTTTACTTTTCAGATGTCTGCATATGAATTATTAAAAACTAAAACAAAAAAACAAACAGAACGCACAGATGGTAGTGCAGTAATCCTGTTGTATAGTGTTGGGGCCAGCTGTTCAGCTCTGTTCTCCATCAAAAAGCTTCAGCCAAATGATCACAGCTCAGATTTCAGGCGAGCAGACCCACAGAGGGATGGGAAGCTAAACCGGCCACGCGGACGATCAGGCTTCTTTTATCGGTCGTTTTCTTTATTTGTGGCACCAAATGACATGCTGCAGCTTTGTCAGGAGCTCAGATCTGTCACCTGGGAAACCTTGCCAATGACTATACTTTAATGAAGGTCTTTTTTTCCTTGTATGGGGCCAGTGACGGAGCTCCGGCTGCTGTGGGGTTTCACAGAGATGGGTGCTGTTTGTTCTTAAAGCAGGATTTTTTTTTTTTGTGTGAGTGTGTATCAGTGTTGGTGTGTGTGTGTGTGTGTGTGTGTCCAGAGGTGTCAGATAGTTGTTTGTG
>JAQMCW010000023.1:21946707-21957840 GCA_030068335.1 Chrysichthys cranchii
AACATCAGTTTGTGATTCAGATATTTCTTTAGGCCTTCAGAGAAGGCCTTGAAGGCCCTGATGGCTCGCCACTGGTGATGGGTCCTGAGAAACAATGGTCAGTGATTGGTCACTGAAATATATTAGTGAATAGTGATTGTCACTGGGAAAAAACAGTGATCACTGATTAGTCAATGGAAAACATTGTTGATAAGTGATAGGTCCCTAGACAAATGGTGATCAGTAGTTGGTGACTGGGAAACAATACTAATCACTGAGTGGCTGTTGGAAAACAATGGTGATCAGTGGTTGCTGGGAACAATGGCTCATGCAAGCACAACTCATTCAGGCTTTACACACTGATCGTGACTCAAAGGAACCTGCTGTCTTAATTCATATAACAAGCAGCTGTGATGTCATCTGAGAGCCATATCAAGTGCAGGAAGTCATTAACATCTGCTCAGAAAGTCACTAGATCTGCTGCTAAGCCTTTCTTTGAAACAAAGTCTATAAAAGTATCTAAAAAGTCACCAAATCTAGAGACAAAGTCACTAAGCTGGGAACATTGGCTTGCATTGCAGGATGATGGCAGGATGGAGTTTAATTCCTTGATTATAAGCAATTTGTAAGGTCCAGCCAACTTCAGACCAGTTTAAACTTTATGTGCACCTGGCAAATTGAAAATGTTGCTATGCACCCCTTTTAATTCTTAGTGCTCTTGAGTTATCCATCTGGTATGACCCAATCAACATAACTTTTAACATAAGTTTTATGTGAAACCCTATAGAAGTGTGTTTCCCTATCAGAAAGTAGAACCCTTATGGGAAGCAAAGAACCATAATGATCCAGTGAATCCTAAACCTTTGAGGAAATAAAATAACTAGTGTTTCTCAGGAACAGGATTGGTAATTTAGTGTTTTTCTCTTTCCTTAACTGCAGCAGGATGGCATGGTTTCTCCTGCTCCTTCTCACTGTTTGCTGCACTGGAGGCAGCACTGATGTGGACATGGACAACAGAGACTGGGACTGGGGGTCTGGCCTGCATGATCTGTTGCACAACTTCCCTGCTCACAGTCCCTTTGTCACAGAGACACCTGGACACATAGCAAACTGCACTCAGCGCTTCTGGCTACCATCCTCCTCTCCTGTGTGCTGGGAAGACATAGCGGGGCCAGAAGAGTTTGAGGAGACGCGTCTGCTGGTGCTCCAGAACCGAGCGGCACTCCATGCTGTGACTGAGGCCAGCGGTCTGGAGGAGGGAGGGGTCTCTTATGAGCAGCAGGCCATGATGGATGTCCAAGGGGTTCGGGATGATCACCTGAGCATTTCTCAGACTGTAGAATCCATGCAGAAGGTCTTCATCGACCTGGATGAGAAGAGAAAGGAGGGTGGGGAGCATGATACCCTTGCAAGGTAAATTGCACTTGTACCATATTAAAAAGGTGAAGTGGGGAAAATGTTTGTGTACGTTCAGGATAAAATGAAGATGGGGAAAAAATGGACAGAAGTACACCCTGCAAGGGACTCCACAATAATTCACACTTAGGAGCAATTTAGAGCTGCCAGTTAGCTCCAAGGACACAATTACCAGACCCAACTTGTGTAAAGTCATGCATCATAAAATACATAAATAGGTATAAATCTTGGATATAAAAAGTCTGCACACTTCTGATAAAACTGCAGGTTTTTGAGCTGTTAAAAAAAGAAATTGATATAAATCATGTCAGATCTCTTTTCACTTTTAGTGCGAAATACTGTAGCAACCAACAAAATTCAAGTAAAAAAGCTCATTTTAGGGGGAAAAAAGTAAAAGAAAAAAACTAAAACGACAATCTGGTTGCACAAGTGTAGTGTTAAATTAATGCTACTTTCAGGTATATGTGGCAATCTGTGTGAGCAATTTGTTTGTTACACATGTGCAAAGATTCATCTTTGGCATATGAAAAGGAGCAAAAGGCTCGTGAGATTTTCGATAAAATTTCAGTCTGGGCTCTAACTGGGCCATTCCTATAAGGTGATCTTCTACTTCTGAAGTCGTTCCTTTGTTGACTTTGCTTTGGATCATTATTGTGCAGGAATAATGATTGGTATTTGGAACTATCCATGATTCCCACTATCTCGACCAGAGCTTCCTGATGGGACTCTCCACCAGTCCTGATGGATATTCTGAGTGCAGGCATGTGCCCGATTATACAAGAAGAGATTTTTTTTTTGTTTTACTTTTTCTTTTTTTCCTCCTTTTTGTTTTTACTTGAATTTTGCTGGTTGCTATAACACATTAAACATGGAAAAAGATCCGACATGACTTGTCTTGGTTTCAGTTTTTACCTCACAAAACCCTGCAATCTCTGAAGGATGTGTAGACTTATTATATCTATTGTACATAACTGTGCATCAGGTAAACCACTATGGAAAGCCAATGAGATGCACTGAAAAACTGTTCATAGGCTAAATGTGAATTAAAACACTTTCATAAACTTTATAAAAGCTGTTGATTCAAAGGTGAAAATGTGAGAGACCAATCTTATATGAAAGTCATTACTTCAGTAATATTAGGTGATGATGTTTAGATTACTTTCTCCATTTTAGTCACAAAAGGCTGCTGTTTCAAACACTGAAACTATCAAATGACAATAAATAACAGACTTAAATAAGTAAAGTATTTCTTTGTTCCAGTTTAAAGGAGCAGATTGCAAATACTACAAACTCCATAAATGGCAGGGAAGAAATGGCAGGTCTTCTGGAGCAGCGCCTGTCTAAACTTGAGAGGACACTGAACGCCATACAACATCGTCTATCCCGACTACTGAAGCAGTAAATGATGCTCCAGGAGACACTTTACAGTGGAGGGCATGCTTGTGAGGAAGCAGGATTTTACACTTTACATTTTAAAGCATGACTCTCTCTATTGTATGATACCTCTGGTTCAGTGTTTGGGGTAGGTGATAAGATGATGTACTGATGTCATGAAAGCTTACTTTAAGATTAGTTTCAGAGAGGATTATACGTACAGTACTTTCATAATATTGAACAACTGCATTGTTACTTACTGAAAAATCTAATTGGATGTTAAATATTTTTATAATCTTTTTTTTTACACCAGCTGCCTGGTAGGTGTATTTGTATATTTTATAAATATAAAATTGCTTTTGTATGATTTTTAAAATGTCATAAATACTGATATGTGCTGTAGCATGAAATCTCACCCACCATTCTTTCATTCATCTTCAAGCCCACTTTGTCCTGTTAGGGGTCGTAGGGGGAAGCTGGAGCCAATCCCAGGTGAGAGGCAGGGTATACCCTAGACAGGGTCCAATCCACCACAGGGCCAATACATATACAGTGGTACCCCGCTTAATGAACGCCCTACAGAAGGAACATTCCGTATAACGAACGCCACCGCGTGTGACTCGCAGAACGAAGCGTTTTGCACAACGAACTGCATGTCACGCCAACCTGGAACGGATTACATGATATTCCATGGCAGTCTATGGGAAATCGTGTTTCGCACAACAAACGCGCTGCTGGAATGGATTGAGTTTGTTATGCAGGGTACCACTGTACAACCATTCACACGTATGGGCAATTTAGTGTAGCCGATTAGCCTAATCCCCTCTGCGTGTCTTTGGACTGGGAGGAAACCAACACGGAAAGGCCCCAGTTGGCCACGAGGCTTGAACCCGAAGCTTCTTGCTGTGAGGCGACAGTGCTAACCACTACACCACCACTTGCCCTGTCACTCACCACTTTTTCCCTTGTTTTCAAAAAGGCAATTTTATAATTAAATGTATAAACACAGTAATATTCAACCAAAAAGTGCTGGGTTTCCTGGCATAGTTCAACAGTTCAACATTCATTTTACAGGACCAGAAAGAAACTAACACTGAGCGAACATGAAACCAAAGGTTTATTTACTGGAAAAATATATACCAAAAATGATACAGTACACTATACAAAATTGTGATGTTACACAAACTTCAAGTATAAAGGCTCACAACTTTGAAATTCAGTGCATGACATCAGCTGAAACAGCAGAAAACGGTGATTCTGATCTACAGTAAAGGACATTGTGATTAGACCTGGAGGAAATCGGCACATTTTCCACATAGATTTCAAACAAATATACATAATGGTGAAAGAGTTGTAAGTATTTATATCACAATCTGCACAATAAGACTGAGACAGTTTCTTATCTTCAGATGTATAATAAAAATACTGACATCTTAATGGCCATTTAAAGAAACAGTGTTGTACACCCTGAGGAACTGCTTTTAAAGCACCTGTAATGTCAGAATCTGAGCCAGTTATGACCAAAACTGCAAGAGGTGTAGGAGCAAATCAACAGTTATACAACATAAATAAGAGTATGATACATTTAAGGTGGCCTCTCTGTTTTGCAGTTTGCTGTATAAGCTACAGGTAGTTTGTTGGTAATCAGGCCACTTCATATCCAAATACAACAGAAGGAAACAAAAATCTGTACCTCAACACTTGAACCACAAGGTGAGAGGAGCAGGACATAATCTGTCCTTCCTTGTCCCTGTTCACATCATGTTGACTTCAAATAATTTTAAAGAATGATGTTGAAGCAACAGTAACTGAAATCCCCTATGTCCCTCCCCACAAAAAAAAAAAAAAAAAAAAAAAAAAAAAAATCAAATCAGTTGTCATCTTCTTCGTCGTCTTCCATTTTCTCCAGGGACTTCAGATAATCCCTAGCCAATATCTTCTTTGGGAGAATATCTAAGAAGGGAGAAATAGTGAGTATCAGAAATGAGAAAAGTGACATTTTTAAAAGCTCTTTTTTGGTGCTCCAGTCTAAATTTTTTATTTGAATGGTTCAATATGATGAACCATATTGATCGAGGCAAGACAGGCTTCATCATCACATGCTAATATGGCATACATCTACATTAGTACATCTGATCACAGCTTATCTTTAAACTTAAAACCTTCTGGTCAGTCGCCCAAAGACTTAACTACTGAGCAGTGTCATTAGTGTAACTCCACATCAGCCCAGAAACACCCAGCATGTGCAGTTAATGTTAAGTGCATAATCTACAGTTTGACCTCTGTGCTTGAACTTTGTGCTCATCAGAACTTAATTCTGGACACCATATTGCTTATTAGCTTATCTCTGCTCATTTGTGATGATAATCATTATTCATATTTGGCTATTTTTGCTTGACATGCATGTACATGGTGTAAAAGGTTTTTACTCAGGCACCTTGCACACTAAGCAGGAAGGAAGATCATTAATTGGTCCAATACACAGAATCATCTTAAAACTATATTTGGCTAGAAACACTTTTCTGCCCATTTTGAAACAGCAGTATTCAGTAATAATGTAATCAAGGTTTTTCTCTCTTTCGGAATGTCTTATCTCATGGTTTTATGACAACATCAAGTTGATCAAACAGATAGATTAGATTCAAATTTTCTGATTTTGAAATTTAACTAATTTTTTTTTATAAATCTTTTTTTGTGCTCAGTGTAAAATCCACCGTATACAAATTAGGCCAAATCCCAAACTGCTTCTTATGAATAGCTTTCAATAACTAAATGGTTTATAACATTAAAACAATATGTAGTGGACTATATTCCTGATAGAAGAGCATTCACAGTTCTTGTATTTTAAATGTTTGTAACATTCTCTGACAAAATCTGCACTCAACTTTGTCTCACATATTAAAGTATTAACAACCCCTCTGTGTTCGACCTGTGTGGCGGCCAAGTAACGTCATCAGTTAAACGTCTGTCCATGTTATTATTATTTGATTTGATTTTTTTTGGTTTTTGAGTGGTATATCACTTCTCACCAAATAACGACCTCCAGAGAACTCCTCTAACAGGTACTTGTTAGTTATGGATTCAGATTAATAACTGTGTTGTGTTGCACCATACGGTCGGATGGAACTGTAGAACGCATCAACAAAACAAACCTTACATATTATCTGAAAACATATGGGTGAAAGTGAATTTTCATCTGAATTTTTGACAAATTTGACAAGACATCCCAAGTGTACATGACATAACCTCGGGGAAACCAAAGCTCTCACCTGTGAGAAACTGGAAGGTTTCTATCTCCTCTGCAGTGTTGGCCAGATCGCTGTAGGACAGTGTGCCATTCTGTTTTCCTGAGCCATTATTGAATGAAGTCAAAGCCAAGTGCTGAACGAAAAGCTCCTAGAACACCACATTCATATTAAGTGAGCAGGGCATTAAAAACTTACATATTCAGTTCAAAATATGAATGACACTTATGCCTAAAATCAAACTAAAGTCAGCTCACTAAACAAGGCATAGAATTTGAAGTTTTGGTATTTTCTGTTGCCATATCTAAAGAAAATCCAGTGCATTTATAAGATCTAACTGAGCACTACAATAAGTTAGTGTCCAAAGCATGTACCCTAGGGTGATAGAATACCCATAATACACTTTGCTTATTCTAGGAAATAAGAAGTGAAGCATTTCTAACAGTGTTTCTAGCTTAATGAATTTGTTGCTAGAGTTGGCAACTTTTTTAGGCCACTTTAGCACTTTATTTAAAAAAAGAAGCTGTGAGCTGGCTCCATTGGTAAACACTACTGTAGATAATTGCTATTTTTCAAATCTTATGTTGCTATGCTAACTGCAGTGTATCTGTTTATTGTTTACAAGTACGCAGGCACACTCAGCTCTAATTAAACTTTGTCTTTGAGTAAAAATGACATACATATGTACATAAACGAAAAAAAAAAACCCTAGCCTCTCAGGTGTGTACTTTTTTTTTTTTTTTTTTTTTAAATAAACTAATTCATTTTGAGCATATCAAAAGCCAGACGAGTTTAGGCACTAATCCATCTTCAGCGTCTTTTGATATACACCAAACAAGTTAATAAGATAGAATACATGTTTGAGAGTTGTTGTTTTTTTTTCACCTTTATTATCTATTTGCTTGTTGAAACTTTGTAAAACTGCCCTCTTGGATAGGTCTGTCTTGAAAAAGAGATTTTTAATCTCACTGAGACTTTATCGGGGTAAATCAAAATAAATAATAAAAGCCTGACAACAAATCTCTAGTACAGTTAGCTTGATTTTCCTACCTGTCAATTAAGCTAGTATGAATCCTAACACACAAGCAAATCAAACATAATTTCCAGACAAATTAGTGCATTATTTTAATGTGTATAGCTTCAAAAACTATGAAGTCACAAGAAAACCCCCACACCAGACAGTGCACGCCCACAAGAGTTCTGATATGCAAATAACCCCAAACTCATGAATATGTAAATTAGCGCACGACGTCACACGTGGGCCTTCGACTTTCCCCTGAAAGAGTTCCTAACACCAGTTAAATACCAGTATGATACAGTTTAAAAACAACAGCTAACAGAGGCGAATACAAAATAATAACTAAAGTAATTCCTGATTTCCTCTAGTTATCTTTTTCTAACGTTGACTTGACTCTAACGTTTAGAAATATATATGAATATACATTGAATATACACAGAACAGATTACATATATATAAAA
The DNA here is from genome assembly GCA_030068335.1 of Chrysichthys cranchii. Taxonomy (NCBI): domain Eukaryota; kingdom Metazoa; phylum Chordata; class Actinopteri; order Siluriformes; family Claroteidae; genus Chrysichthys; species Chrysichthys cranchii. The sequence continues at coordinate 21,954,201 of JAQMCW010000023.1, forward strand.
ATATTATATTATACACATAGACCAGAGAATATGAAACAAAATCTCTTCCATGACATGGCAGCTTCAGTGAGCTCCAGTCCATCAGCAGAATGAGGTTAGAGCTAAACCAGCTGCTTTATCTGATGTGCTCGATAATATAAACTACTACCGTCGCTTTCGTTGTTACGAAAAGGGCGTCCTGGTTAATACACGACACATCCGGAGAGCTCTTCATTATTAATTTTACACGTGAAACAGGGAGAGAGACGTTTTTCCCATTTGGCGCACGCTCAACTTTGTTCTCCATCTTTTCTGAAAGTTGTCCAGTTTAGCGGAAGTACATCAGGTTTTCAAACCGCCGAAACAATAACTACATGGGAAATGTAGTTTTGTAGTCCCTAATAAAGCTGTAGCGTTCTTAAAAAAAAGCGGTTTTTATTAATCGAAAATATTCATCCATAGATATATTTGTCGTAAGACCCTTTATGTATGGTTTTAGTCGTTATAAGCAGTGTTTACTGAAAAGTTTTATGAGCCTATCTTAACGCTGTAACGTAGTCTGTTTACATCTTGGAACTACATTTCCTACAATCACAGCGCTGTGTTCTTGATCGCCTGTAAGTTTGTTATGTTGCCAGGTCCTTGGTAATCCCTCATTTTCGGACCTGAGTAATATATTGTAGGTTGCAACCTTTTTAAAGTATACATTAAATATGTACCTTATTATTTATACGTGTATATATTATTGTTGTGATTAAAATGTAGTAAATTACAGGACTGTGTGTTAATAAAAATGTATAATGTATATAATAAATAACAATAAGCTGATTTTACAGCAGTCTTGGATGAATTCAGTAACAAATCTGCTCCATGTCAGATAATGCAATGGAGATCCTCTAATGATGGGCCTGGGATTTAAAACACTGAGTACATACTGCTTATGTCACCCATCAACACGACCCAGGCTCATGCAGACAAGACATTCTTCAGAGTGAACTTCAAGTAATAAAATTGTTTTTCTTTATGTTTGAGTATTTAGTTTGGGTTCTCAAGTGGCACAACAGAAAAGTGTTCGCTCTCATGCGGAGAGTACAAGCTCAAGTCATGATGATGTGACAGCCATCCATGGGCCGGAGCCCAAGAGAGTAAATGTGGGCCTGGCTCTCAGGTGGCATAGGCTCTCTCTCATCTGTTAATTACAGTAATGCAAATTAATCAAGGGCTGGCATGGTGGCATGTTGGTTAGCACTGTCACCTTACAGCACGAAGATCCTGGGTTCTATCCCCGGGGTCAATGTGGGCGCCTTTCTGTGTGGAGTTTGCATGTTCTCTCTGTATCCACGTGGGTTTCCTCGGGGTACTCCAGTTTCCTCCCACACTCCACAGACATGCACATTTGGTGGCTTGGTTAGCCTAAATTGCCTCTAGGTGTGAATGGTTTTATTTCTCTAAGTGTCGGCCCTGCAGTGGACTGGTGACCTGCCCAGGGTTTACCCCACCTCTCGCCCAAAGTCAGCTGAGATTGGCTCCAGCTTCCCCCGCGACCCTGAACAGGATATTGCAGCTTGGAAATGGATGGATGGAGGGATGGAAACCAATCCAGAAGTCAGATTTCCCCCAAGTGTGTTAAGATAAGCTCACTCCCCTGACGTCGTATGAGCAGCAGTTTGTAAAGATATGATTGGTTGGTTTCATGTGCCTTGGAGGAAACACATGATAGCTTTCGCTTTCCCTGGTTGGAAGTTGTAAATTGGGAGACCTACATTAAATGGAGGGTGGGAATTGGCCACAACAAAATGATGGAGAAAACCAGAGAAAGCCTTCTCCTTTCAAAAAAGACACTCATATTTAAAATCATACATGAGTTTCAGGTCATCCTATAGCTCTCTCCTATTGGTGGCTTTTACAAGCGTGTTAACCCAAGCCCAGCAATCACACTTTAAAATATCAATCAGAATGTTCTCACACTGCAGCAGCTTTTCTGTCAGCTGTGTTTGATAGTAGTGAGCACATCACCTATAACCACCAATCTCAACTGATGACCAAGGAATTACAGTACTTTACAAAGTGCAATGTCTGGCTGTGACAACTTCTTCTTCATCCTAGCGTTAGTCTCATGCCCCGCGGCGTCCGTTGTCTTCACGAGCCACCTTGGCATTGTGTCATCTGATGCAACCATGGAACACCCCAACTGACATGTCACTCCGTCTGTCCTTGGCACACTCACACCTATGGGCAATTTAGGGTTGCCAGTCCACCTAATGTGCATGTCTTTGGACTGTGGGAGGAAACCGGAGTACCTGGAGGAAACCCAAGCGGACACGGGAAAACATGCAAACTCCACAAAGAAAGGCACCAGTGTCGAACCCGGGGCTTGAACCCAGGACCTTCTTGCTATGAGGCAACAGTGCTAACCCCTTAGTCTGGCTGTGACAACAAAATAATGTAAAGATGATTTAAAGGAAAGTGCTTAAAAATGTTTATAAATCTGCTTTGAGTGGCATGTCTGTAAATTTGGAAGAAAAAAAAAAATCCCTTTTGTACATGGCCTGGGATTGTGTGTGTGTGTGTGTGTGTGTGTGTGTGTGTTTTGTTGTTGTTTTGTTTGTTTCTTTGTTTGAAAGTCAGGGTAAGGGTGAGGCTGATGCAGACTTGGCAACCCTGCCTAGTAACTTGTAGTTTCAGCAAACCGCTTGTTGTTCCCAACTCCATTTCCCACAATGCATTTGTTTGTAATCTCTACAGTGTTTCTGTCTCGGGTCCAATGTCCATGTTGGATAACGGGAAGGCAACTTTTCAGCACAACACAGTGTAATAATGAACTTGGCAGGAGCGGCGGCTGGAGCTACAGGACGCGGCCACTGGAGCGGTTCAGGCTCCGCGGCGTTGAGCTGCAACCCCCGCAAATTCAGCGAGAAAATCGCGCTGCAGATTCAGCGACAAGCCGAAGATACAGCCGCCTTCCAGGAGGTTATGATGGAAATCACTTCCACCAGGGTGAGTCGAGGCCTTCAGGGGTCCTCACACACTTGGCCGGGTGTTGTCTCTGTAATACATGATAACACTGCACACTGATCATTCGGGTTTCAGACGGGACTCGGTGTGAGGTGACCGCTGGTGTGAGAGCACGTCCTGCTACTGCATGTGATCTGTTAGGGGGACATCATGTGAGGACTGTCACTGCTGGGACTTTATTCTAGGGACAATAATCTTCTCAACAACGATATTATAGGACTGGGATTGTAAAAATGTTTTACAACGTTCAAATCCATCAACCTTCATATTTGTATTTATATCTGTATTATGTACCTATAAACACATTTATTAAATAGTTTTAATAACTGCAATAATTTCATTATTTTTAATATGGTTGCTTTAGTTTTGTGTGTATATATACATATATAAAAATAATAAAATGCAGTATTTAATAAAATAAGTTTAATTACCAATTTTATTCTTCAACAAATAGTGGTCGTACGTCATTTCCGTTTCAAACGCGAAGAGAATTTTATATATTTAGATCAAAGTTTTCTTAAATAATGGCTTACCAAATAGGTGTTGACTTCTTTTCAATATCAGTAAAATAACTCTTACACAAATAATAACAATTCGTAAAGACGATATAAAAATAGCATCCACAAACGAAGTGATTGGTTAATAT
>JAQMCW010000023.1:21968323-21985326 GCA_030068335.1 Chrysichthys cranchii
CGTTGGCCAAATTTATGTGGACACTTCAATACCGGTATCCAGTTGGATGGGATGCAGGTGTCCACATACTTTTGGCTGCATAGTGTGTGTTTCGTTATGGGAATAAATGCATCAGAATTGACTTTTTATTGTTACTCAGGTTGTTAATAGTGTTACATATTGTCAAATGTTTAAAAAAAACCTAAAGAACACTAACCTCTGCCATTTATTCTTTAAAAAATATCTGTAATAAGCTAAAACGTCGTCGAAAGTGTCGAAATAGTACCCCGGCCCTGTGTTGCATTAGCCTGTGTTTCTACTCGAGTAAATTAAGCTGTCGGAACGGAAATAATTTTCCCGTTTTGCTGTGCGCTTCATAATAATTGCTTTCACGTTTACAAGTTTTACTTAGTTAAATATTATAGAACACAATGCACAGTTGTATCTAAAATATCTATACACATTTATTGTAAATTTACTTTATATACCGGCATTAAAAATTATACGAATGCGGATCAAAATATTGTACACCAAAACAACGCCTAAAGAAGGTCCCCGACACGGACTTTTATTTTGGTAAATGGTCTGGAGGAGCGACATTCCTTCTGTTGTCGTTAGCCGGTTTCAGAAATCTGGTCTGCAGTTTGTTTGATATCCACTATAGTGAGAAGATGGTGCCTTTATCTGTAAACTCCCTGAGACAGGTGATACGGGCCATGGTGGACTCTCCTGGGTTTGACCGTGTTTTAAGTAAGGTGAGTGAGAGTCTTTCTCACCTTAGGTAACCTTGAGAAGACTTATTAACCACACAACGTTGGAGCCACACAGGTAGAAATGGTGCAGTTGTTCACCTCGGTCTTTTTTGCATATAAAACAACAAGTCTGTATTCACGAAGCTTCACTTCACATAGGCATTTCTGTCCAGATTTAGCAGCTTAGTACTGAAGAACTTCTCAAAATGTTGGGTACTGGTTGGATTAAAACACACCTATTTGTATAAGCTTTTTCTCTTGATTAAACGATAAGGCAACAACACAGTGTTTTGTAAAAGTATTTCTCTGAAAAGTTTTCCCAGTGAAATGGACATTTTAATTCTTACATCAAATACTAGATTTTGGCTTTTATAAAGTATGTAAATGAATATGCTTAATTAGATTTGGACAGATGAGTGCAGATGTTTGGAAAGGTTTCCCAAATATCCACTTCACCTCCAGAGTCTTGTCTTAACAAACCATCATATTGCTGCACTTTAAACAGAGACAAGCAATTATATGAGTATGTTCAAAGGTTAGAAAAAATACATTATATAATAATAATAATAAAGTAGAAAAATACAGTTCAATAGTTTATTCGTTTATTCATCTTCTGCCGCTTAATCCTGTTCAGGGTTGAGGGTGGAAGCTGGAGCCAATCCCAGCTGACTTCGGGCGAGAGGCGGATTACACCCTGGGCAGGTCACCAATCCACCGCCAAGTCAACACACAGAGACAGACAACCATTCACACTCAGATTCACACCTACGGGCAATTTAGAGTAGCCGATTAGCCTAATCCCCTCTGTGAATGTCTTTGGACTGTGGGAGGAAACCGGAGTACCTGGAGGAAACCCACCAGGACACAGGGAGAACATTCAAACTCCACACAGAAAGGTGCCCAGGTCGACCCCGGGGATCGAACCCAGGTCCTTCTTGCTGTGAGGTGACAGTGTTACCGACCACACCACTGTGCCGCCCCAATTCAATAGTTTTAAAGCAATAATTATTACAATGATAGCAAAAACTTATCCTTTTTTTTTTTTTTCAAAAAAGAGAAAACCTACAATTCATATAATAATAATAGTAATAATAATAATAGTAATAATAATAATAGTAAGCGGAAGAAGAATTTCAATAAGTATAAAAACAGTGATCATTTTAAAAAAGAGAAAGAGACAAAAAAAACCACCACAATTCAAGGGTTACTTTCAAAGTAGTCATAATATTACAATAATCTGTTATTTTTGGTATTATTGATAAGAGATTCAAGTTTATAATTCATTTCCGCTATCAAAATGTTCAATTTCGGAGCGATTTTGCTAAATATATTCTTAAATGTGTATAAAGTATTTGGTTGATGCTTTTTGTGGCGCGTTGTGCTATAGTGAGCTCATGGGCATGTGTTGACTATGAAAACAGGTCGAGCTGGTATCAGCCAGTCCGGGTAAAGTGGTGTGTCAGATGAAGGTGGAAGAGGAGCACACTAACCGAGGAGGGACCCTACATGGGGGACTGACTGCCACTCTGGTCGATGTGATTTCTACTGCTGCACTCATGTACACAGAGAGAGGAGCACCTGGAGTCAGCGTCGACATGAACATCACGTAAAGTGTTTATTACTGAGAAAGATCAGTGGGCTTAACCTTAATCAAAATGAACCATCTTAAACATATATCGATTGGAAAATTACATGAAACTGTTCTGATTTAAAGAGATTCACATTGTAGTGGGAATAATAGTCAGTTTTTAGTTTTTGGGTACCACTGTCTAGTTTCTACACCTCTAACAGCAATGCCAACTGTATTCAAATCAAAGGTTAATATTAATAAGCCCCATCTAATACTTTATTGTGTCTGTTGTAACTGAAATTACACAATAAGTCATACATTTAGTCAGTGTTTTGTAACATTCAGGTGTAAATTTTCCACATTTTCTGACACAGGATAGTCTTCATAACAGGCCATATCATATTACTCTATCTCTGGTTATTTTCCTACAACAGCATGTCACCAGTTTATTTCTTACATACAGTGTAACCGCTGACTGTAGCGTATCTGTTACTATGCCGTCAGTCAGTCAGAGTACCCCGTTTATCAGTGTAAAGGGACCTCCAGTGTTAGACAAACCTCTCTTGTTGGTGAATCTTTGAGTTAGTTACTTTAATGTTCTGGCCATCTATTTGGTAGAGTACATTTTGAGTCCCTATATCTTACTGAAACTTGCACTGAACTTAACTCAAACTGATCCATCTCTGTGACTTGGTTATGGTCTAAAAATCCACTGGAGGTCACCATGTCTTTAATTAGTAGACCTTTTCAGTCAGCTTCCTCACATGAAGTTGGCAACAACAAAGGCATGTTAAAAAGGTGGATTCTGTTTGGTGAAAATGAACCAAAGTAGGCATGTTTTTTCAACGTGGTATATCAGAGGCTTTACTGAGCAGAATTAGTAATGTGCTAAATAAAAACAAAGTTTAAAGAGGGTCACATTTTCTAAAAACTTTCAGGGTTTTGGTAGAAACCTGTATCATGTAAAAAAAAACAAACAAACAAAAACAAAAAAAAAAGTTATTTGAATAAAATAATTAAACATTATTGTTATTATTGCCCCAAATGAATAAAAAATACCAAGGATTTTTTTTTCATTGCTGGTTTTCTTGGTTTGGCCATTGAAGGGCTAAGGTTAGCGACTCTTTTTTCATGCACAATCTGTGATCATTGTATTCTAGTCCATAATAACTGGTACATATTTTTGTTGCTGCACTGTTTATACCATATATTTTTATATACAAACCATGTTATTGGCTTGTATTAAAAGAAAAATCACAGGAATGCTACCAAACCTGAGGCGTTCATGTCAGCATTGCACACATGATGGGGCCAGTGTCACTACTGTGCTGAGAATAATCCGCCAAGCAAACGTGGTCGGAGGTGGCTTCTTTTCATGGATAGATGGGTTGAAAATTGCCAAATTGTGCATAGAAACTGATGGCTACATCTGATAACATGGAGCTGCAAGGTAGCTGTACCTAATAAAGTGGGCACTGGGTGAACATGGTTAATAATTGAACTGCACTTTAAATTCAACAGGACATTGACTGCTATGTGAACAAAACATGGAGGTTAAAATGTTTTAAATGAAATATCAAAATAGTATGCTGGCTGACAGTCCAGTAGGGTGCACTTTTTTGTACTTGGTCCATTTTCTGGTCTGACACATACTCATGATAAGCAGTGTGTTTCGTTTCTCAGCAAAGTGTTTCCCTCTGGTGTTGACAGGTATATGAATGCAGCCAAGGTTGGAGAAGACATCTTGATAACCGCACAGGTTTTAAAGCAAGGACGAACTCTGGGATTTGCTACTGTGGATTTAATAAACAAAGCTAATGGGAAACTCATCGCTCAGGGAAGGCACACAAAGCACCTCGGCAGCTGATTCTTAACATGTCTGAGAAATGTGGAACCCATCAATGTTTGTATAAATTAATGTATGTAAGATCATGTAATAAAAATAAAAAAATTAAAAAAAAAAAAAACACAGGAGATTTTCAAAGCTTGCATTGTATTGGGATATCTTCAGCAGTGTGGCATTTAATCAATACAAACAAAATGAATAAATCATGAACACAGTGATCTCTCTTCTTATGATTCAAAGAGAATTGCAACAGGCAGGAAAAGGTAGATTTTATGCTTTATTACCCAACAAAGCTAGCTTATGATCATTAGTACTGGAAGGGGGGGGGCTGGGAAAATAAGGGGAAAAAAGCAAACAAAATATAATGGTGCACTGAATTTTTTTCACAATAATTCTTTTGTTAGGTACATGGATTTAAGCATTAGTTACCCACTGAATATCCACCAACAAAAACAAAATCAGGTATCAGTAGCATGAATGAATAGTGCAAGAACCGCTCATTGGTTTCCCACATCCCCAAACAAAAAAAAGCCCATTGGAATTCACCCGACAGACCCTCTTTCTAATGTCCATATTCACACCTAAACCCCCCTCAGGCATCCGTCTTCCAGAAATTACAACAAAAAAAAAAATATGAAGGAGCTTAACATGTAATAAGCAAGGACTGACATTCAAAATAAAACGTCCAGCAAAACTCAGGCAGTTGAAAAGAATGAGAAGCAACGTCTACCCCAGATCAATTTTTTTTAACCAAGTACTGTTCATCTACTAAAAGTAGCCTTTTCACTATGACTATGAAGGCTGGTTACTCCTGTCACTGATTGTCATTAATCTGAAAACTATTCGTTTCCCCCAAAATAAAGACAAAGTCAACTATCCACTCATGACACTGATATCAGAACCAGTCCAACACAAGAGGACCATATTTAAGGCACCCTTGACGTTGGTTTGCGTTTGCCAATTCCCCCACTAAAGAGTTCCTTCTTTGATTGGTGGTGTTGACAGTGCTGCTCCGAGAGAACAACCACTCAAAAACAATGTTCGTGTGAGTTCAAATAAAGGCAGACAGGTTAAGGGTAGGATAAATGGATGAACTGAACCAAAACTGTCTGGTAGGTGGAATATAAAAATGAACTAAATGAACTTCAGAATGAAAATGAGTGGTAACAAAAAAAAAAGAAAAAAAAAAGAAAAAGAAAAAAAAAGGGAGAGTTCCACGCACAAGTTCGATTCTATTCAACTGAGATGGGTGTGAGGTCAACTTGCATCAGTGGCCTTGGGGCAGGAATCTTGTAGGTCTCTGCTAATCTGGCATGTATGGGCGGAGGTGGTCTTCGATGTCTCCGACCCCCCAACAGGTTAGCTGGTCCTGTGGCAGGTAGAGGCAGAGGCTGCACAACTTGAAAACTGTGGCCTTGGTTTTTGGAGTCTGCAGAAAGAACATGAAAAGTAAAAACATATAACAAATAAGCCATCTAACATAACAAATAACCTATATTAGTGTACAATCACAACCCACCTGCAAGTGCTGTCTGTCCAAGAAAAGAAACACAGACTGATTTGGGTTGTTCATCACCATCCCGGCCTTGTCCTTACGGCCAAGAGCGTGCAAAAACTGCTTCTCGTAGTCCCCGTGGTGAAATTCAAACTTGGCCTTTGAATACAAGTTAAAAAATAAAATAAATGGGAAAAACAAACAAAAAAACCCAGATATTAATTGTACAACACTTAACATCTTATGAAGCTCGAAAACTAATACAGCGTGTCAGAAATCATCACCTGAACAGGTCTGAAGGGTTCGTGGTCTGCTCCCTTCCATCTGGAGAACAGAAGACACACTATCTTCTCAATATCATTGCGGGGCCAAAGCATGAAGTCCATCTCTTGTGTGCAACCTATTACATCCTTTAGAAACAGACCAAAGATTTGCAATTAGTGTACAGGAAAACAAAAAACTGTTTCATGAGGTCATTAAGATTCCACACTAAAACTTGTTTTCTTCAAAACATAAAATAAGCCTCATTTCTCAGATTAGGACGCAATCTTCCCCACGAAACATTCACCTGTTGGATTTCACAGTGACCATAACCGTAAAATAAACCAAACAAAAAAGAAAGCAGGGCAGGTTACTGTGCTGAAACACCGCGACGGACAAATGAAATAAACAACTGTCGAGTCTTGGCCATTTTATAAAGCTCATTTAGTGTTTTGCTGAAGATAATGTAATAACCACAAATACTACAGCAAATTAGTTTACTTGGAAAAAAAAAAAAAAAAACCCCAAACAAACAAACAAAAAAAACCAAACAAATAAAAAACAAGTTGGTTTGAACAATTTCATGCTACCATTTCTTCACAATAACTGCTAATGTTCTGGTGCGTGAAAATTAAAGGGATGTTTGAGAACAAAAACTTAAGTTACACAGATTTTAAATATATGCAAATTCTTGTTTGGGACATGTCCAGAATTTGAAACCCTATACATGTTCAAAAACTTCATGGTTGTTGGTTCCAACCAAACTGATACAATTACTCACCCCTCAGCTTAATATTTCTTACCCTGCGCATAGATTGGTAGCGAGGAGCATGCAACTGCACGACATCTTTTTGAAGAAGCTCCAAGGAACTTTCTAAGGAGTAGCTTGAATCCTTCACGCCTTTGAGGATATTTTCTTCATAGTTGTTGGTCATGACAGGCACCACTTCAGCTACCTCAAAAAGTGCAGACTTCTTCTTCTGCTCACAGTTAAAGAGACATAAAATTAATGACAAGTGTTGTGCTTTATTTTATGATAATAAAGTTCTGATTCGATAAGCTGGTTATTAAAAGTGGTCACTTGGCACAAAGTTTTCCACTAAGCAAAGAATGCACTCAAATTATTTTGTTTTACAATTTTGGCTTTCGGCCCCAGATACACTTCTAATTGATACATGTGGCTTTGTAAATTATAGCTGAGACAAAACTGTATACAGAAAGCCAGCAGATATTTAAAGGTTTATAATAAAACACCACAACAATCACCAGCTCACAACAAAACTGGTGCAACTGGTGCATCTACCAATGCCAAGATAACTCCCAAGATAATTAAAGTTTAATTGGATAAAAGTTGAATAAATTGTCAAGTGTACTGTAAGTATTTCAGGTCAACGCAACAAGCACCTTTTCCTTAAACACGAAGGCAATGTAGATTTTGAAGTCAAACTGGTCTGCCAAGGATTCTCGTTTCTTCCGTAGCTGAGCACGGAGTCGGTTTCGGGTTTGATTTCGTCGAGAGTTTGGGTCTCCCATTGTTTTATAGTAAAGAGTGACGACTTATTTACCTTTGATCACCTTTTCTGCTTTCAATGCTTTCAGACAGCAGGCTATTCAAATTATGAGATTTTAAACAGTTAAACAAAGAAAGAAAAGATCCGGCACTAATTGCAATATGCACTAAACCTAGTTAGGAAATAAAAAAAAAATCGTCCAAATTGAAATCAAGTCATTTTTTGATGATTCGATAGCACACTTGGGGCTTGGCGATTTGAATCTGAATATCACACCATGTTTCAAGTAAAAAGTCAAATTTTCATAAATAATAATAATTAAAAAAAAAAAAAAAACCCAATACAATTCCACGCTCACCAAATATCAAACCAGCATTTTAGAGCTGATAAAACGGACAAAACAACTGAAATCCATGCCAATAGCTCTTTCTGGATAACTTTGGAAACGGAGAAGTGTCGCCTTGGCTTTCACAGCCTGAAGTTGCACAACCTTATTCTAGTTTTTTTTAAATTTTTTTTTTATTTAGTTATTTTTAAACGAAGCAAAATCTTTCTAGTCCTGACTACTGTGGATTTTGGAGTCTCTTCCACGACACATGTAATGTGTATTCATATTGATGCATTAAACTCTCAGTAACGCACAGCTGAATGACAGGGGACAAAGCCGACCATGGCAGAGAAACAGAGATGCCTGGAGGAGCTGGCACCAGGTGCAAGAACAAGGTACAGACTGCTCGACATGTTTGGCTTTATGGCCACAAATCTGCCCCAGGGGTTGCTGCTGCTGTTGTTGTGGCCCCACTGTTGTAGTTCACCATCCTCGGGCTTTCCTGTGGCCGCTAGCTAACGAAACCTCACCAGCAAAGCTTTGCGCTCACCACGCCAACTAAAGCAGAGTTCACTTAACCGTCAGCTACATGTCAGAGCAATGAGAAATCCTCTATGATAGCTCGCCAGCTAACGCGTGTTGACGGTCCGACTGTTACATCTTCTACCTGGTTTCTTCTTTACTAGCTAGTTCTGCTAGCAGAGGTGGGAAGTGCGTGGCGTGGCTACTTCAGTTAGCTTACTTCTGTAACAGCTAACTACCGTAACACAAGTGGCATTGTGTGAAACTAGTACAATCCGCAACCACAAGCTGACGCTCTGCTATCGAATAACAAACTTTAAAATAAACTCTCGTGTGCAAAAGCCTAGTTGCTGCCAAGCTCGTCTCTCTCCGCTGCGTTGTTGTCAAGCTTCTCCTCAGTCGTCAAAACCAACCGACCAAACCTCTCGTGCCATGTCAAGATAAACTGACAAACCAATTCAGGTTCCCCCTTCTTTCGGATAATAGACGACTAGATTTGCATCGCGGTGGACCCATAATTACAAAATAGTTGTGTAAAATGTCTTTCGAGCGGTTCTTCGAGACCTCGGCCTTGATCCCTACTTGTCTGAAGAACAACAACCCGACGCCCCACACTGAACAAACAACTCAAAATGGCTGACGATGAACATCAGGCAGGTCTGATGTTAAAGGGTTGCCAGACCCCTCTAAATATCCTCCTGTGTCTAAAATCGGTCAAATATTTTCCCAATCCCGAAAGTTATACTTTTTATAAATTTCCTCGCTATATACTGATTAATATGGTATATATATATATATGAAAAAAAGCTCGTGGTACCTCATTTGTATGTCAGAAATGTTTCTCTGTATATTAAACATATCGTTGTAGAATTAATTCACAACACAGAATTTCTGGCAACCTGTTCAAGACCTCACGTGGCTTACATGTGACAGAAAATATGGGCTGCTGTGTTTGTGAGTAGCTGGCCCGTTCTTAAACTGATCACAGTAGAGGTTAAACTAAACACCCAACACACTATCAGCTCTTATCACAAAGAAGAATTACGCAACAGTTCCATATACACCAAATGAAATGGTTAAGAAGGAGATGTACAGATGACAGGGGAGTCGTCCATAATGCATGTTATGTTTGGGCAGTTTTCTACACTAGTGGTTTTTAAACAGTATATCCAAATCTTTTAAGATTTAGTCAGTTTAGAGTTACACATGTCCGTGTGTAACCCCAGTTATCCCCGAGCCTGGTGCTGAATATCCCTGGAAGTTTTATTCATTCTTAGGCAGAACCTGCTTACATGACCTGATTTGTACACTCAGGCTTGTTAGGACAGAACAATCTAAACATTGTACAGTTGTGTCACACACCCTTTAAATGGTCTGGAAAGCTCCTTATAAAGATTTATCTTTATAAGTCCCTAAGTCATGAGTCATAAGTCATGAAGTCCCTAAGCGACATATGTTGAACTTTGAGGGTTGCATGTAAAGAAAAAGTGCAGAAATGTATTCCGTGTGGTCCATTTGGTCTTTTTAATGTTCCTTTAAGGTGAACTGGGTCTGGGTTCTTATGGGTTAAACCTGAACCAGAAGCCGAGTTAAACGATTCGTTTCAGTTCAATGAATTGAACTAAATGACTCGAATCACCATAAAGAGTTGTTTTGGCCATCCTGGAGACACGTGATTAAACTCTGGGCCGCTACTTAAGCTTGTGGCGCGCGCTTTTCTGTTCACTTTTCAGCTCTGTGTTAAACAGTGTGTCGGAGGAGTGAAGCAGTATAGTCTTTTCGTTTGCTCTTGGGTAATTGATTTATTTGTTTTTTTACGTTTATTAGTGGTCTGTTCCTCACTAGTTTGCGGTTTGGAGATTTGTTTAACGCTGCTGTTGTGTAAAGTTTTGTTAGCTAGTTAGTTAGCAGATCAGATCTAAAGATATGACTAGTGTGGGACCTTTTTAGAAATAGCTGAACTTTTTTCGTTAGTTCACTTGTTTTACCTTTTTTTAAGGTAGAAAATCTGTAACGTTTTCTCTAATCCTTATTTGTTGGCTAAACACTTAAAGACCTGTATTTCATGGCGTTGTTTTGGCTTTGTCTGTCTGTAGTGTTTGGTTAGCTAGGTTTTGGCGCCTGTGTTTGTTGTAGCTAGCTTGTTAGCTAGTTTTTCTTTCTCTTGGTGGTTTTTTTTTTTTTTTGTGGAAGCGCCGTTAAAGAGCCGCTTAATAATGCGTTGGGTCTTTATTTTAATGAGTTGTTTTGAATATACTCGGGAAATATTTCAGAGTCGGTGTGTTGGTAAGTAATGCTGGGGGTTTTACACCCTGGCGCCCCTTCCTCTGTGGGGTAAATCAGGGCGCTGGTTGATTTAATCAAGCCTTAACACACCTTGAGCAAATGTTTACATCTGTTCACTAGTTGTTTCTGTTGGGTCCTTTTCCTGAGTTTTCTACTCACAGATCATAAGTGTGTTTTTAAAATGTGTAGTTTTGCTGAAGTTGCTGGTGGGTAAATGATGTTTTATACTTGTTAAAGCTTTTTAGGCTTTGGTCATTAACTATAGCTGAAACCTTTTTTGTAAAGTCATTATAAAATGTGCGGCTTAGGAGCTGTGAGGTCTGGGTATACTGGGCTCTGAGTGTGGGAACGGAGAGCACGTCTGAGACGTTCACTAAAGCATAGTTGGGTAACTGCATTATATTAAACTATTTTGTCTGATTTGTCCATAGATAACTGAAGAAATGAGTTCTGTCAGAAAAATGAAGCAAGTGGAGAATCCTTGTGAAAATGTAAAGGTATGTAAGAATCTTTGTTCTGTTTGGGGAATGATTATCTCTAAATGGCTGATTGGGGGGAAATATGGTTTTCTTACCCATGTTTTACTATTGCTTGTGTTTTGCCTGTGCACTGGCTCTTCACTGTACAAAACCATTGTAAGGTCCCAGCACATTTCTGATTACACAGACTGGCATTAGGGCACACTTTTCTTCCCATGACAAAGCCAATGGACCATGCTTTGTCATGGGAAGAAAAGTGTGCCCTAATGCCAGTCTATGTAATCAGAAATGTGCTGGGACCTTACAATGGTTTTGTACAGTGAAGAGCCAGTCATTGATGCTTGAAGATCCAGTGCACAGGCAAAACACAAGCAATAGGAAAACATGGGTAAGTGCTGGGACCTTACAATGGTTTTCATGATGTTCGCTGTGTCAGGTTGGGTAATCATAGTGCAATAAATACGTGCTGTGTCTTGACTGGGTGACTGGAAACACTAGAAGTTTGACCTTGACCAGGCATCATTCATGTTCTTGCATGTTGGGAAATGGGGTCAAGAAGTTGTAAATCATGGCTGCAGAACTAATGCCAAGTAGCACATTGTAAGACTTGTCAAACTAGGTGAGGGAATGTGAAATCTGACATGCTAGGCTTTTTGTTGGTGTTATGGGGCATCCATGTTGCTGTTCTTTGTCCCATAACATAATTGTTCGCCGCAACAAAATCAGGTTGTATTACTTCACTTAGTAATACAACTAAGGCATTAGCCTACTCAGGAGTTAACCATTCAGAAATTGGTCTGAGTGACACTTTAAAATGGGGAGCTCCTCACATTAGTTTGTGTAACCTATGTACAAGTCTTGATTTTTAATGAACCCTGGTCTCAGTAGTTCAGTTAATCATTGCCAACATGGGCACAGCTTGTTGTGTTGCATTGTGTACTGGTGTCTAATTCTGTAAACTGTGCATTATACTGTTAGTGGGTAGAAACATTAACCAAGTTCTAACTTGTAGTTGGCAGTAATGAGGGTTTTTTAAGTTCCCACGGTAATTATTTATTGAAGGTTCATGAGGTAAGGTAATATGTAAAGACTGACTGCTGACTGTGGGAATTTGCGGTGTTTTGCCTCTTGTAGCTGGCTGTCCTGCCCCTTTCCCACGCTAGCTAGGTATGCATGCATACTCAGTGCTGCTTGGCTACCGTGCTCGCCTATGTCTCACAATGACGGTTAACAAGAGTGTAAGTGGAGACGAAGGAGCCGTGGGAATGTTTTGCTATGCAGGGAGAGAAGTGTAGTTTGTCCGTTCAGACCATTTTGTTAACCACGTTATATTAAGATGTTAACATTCACATGATGCCACATCTGAAAGCCTATAGTTATCCTCTTTGTGTCTTGCAGAATTTTTTTACAGCACAAACATCTGGGGCACCTTCCAAGAGGAGAACACTTCAGGTCCTCCAGCCATCTGCTGTTAATAAGCCTCTTGGGAAGATGATTGAGGTGCAGAGGATGATCAGCTATGTTGAATAAAGAGCAATTGGCTAAACTGAATTGGGACCAGACCACAAACCTTTTCATTTTTCTATAGACTGGGAAGGTTGTTCCTAAGCGGAAGCTGTGGGGCGCTGACCAGGTGAAAGGCTCCAAGAGGGTTAAAGCTGAAGTGGCAGTGAAGCATGCAGACCCAGAAAATGAAAACCAAAGTGAAGGCATCTCGCAGGAAGCTTATGAACTGATGGTCAAAGGTAACACTAGTTGTTTGAGCATTTAGACAGATTTTCTCATGTCTAAATAAAGGACCAACTGCAGTATCATTGATGCTAAACATGCAATATTTCCATTCTTAAAGAGGATTTTTCCAGTCCCCCAGATATTGTTTTCTATAGTTAAGTCAGAGGTCAAATCTTGTCATAAATGTAATGGCATGTTCATTTGTCATCCCCCACAGAAACCCCTACTGCTTCTTACTGGAAGGAGTTGGCAGAGGAACGACGGAAAGCCCTTTTCAATGTTCTCCAGGAGAATGAGAAGGTCTGTGATTTCAGCATTTAGCTCTGCACTACTGGCTATTCTTTCAGTGCAGATGAGTCATGATTGCATAGGTTTTGTTCAGAGGCTTGGTATTGGTGCAGATGCAGTTTCCTTTGAAGGTTTTACCATGATCTTGTTTACTGTAATATTACCCAAAAACCAGCCTCACAAGATGTATTAAATGTGAGCCAGCTTAAATGACTCTTGTAAAGATAAATGGCAGGCTGTCATCTGTTTACCAATGAATTGCAGGTAGATTGCAGTGGAAAATGTGTTGTGTGGGCTTTATTTATATTACCCTTTTAATGAAAACTTGCTGAACAGTTACAAGGCTTTGTATTTATTAACCTGAGAGCAGGTGTATATACTGCATAGAGGGGAAAGTCATGAAGTTGACTTTATATTCTCCACCTCAAGTCTTTGACCTGTTTTTCCTAACAGCTTCATAAAGAAATAGAAGCCAAAGATGAGCAGATTGTTAAGCTGCAAAGTGAAAATGAAGAACTACAGGAGCTAGCACAGCATGTCCAACACATGGCTGACATGATTGAGGTAAGGTCTTGGTCATCAGTTGTTTAAAGTAGCTATAATGCTCAGAGTGCTAATTTACTAACTTGTTCATTTGGCTATAGCGATTAACTGGTAAAAGTCCGGACAACTTGGAAGAACTACGAGAAATTGCCTTTGATGCAGAAGATGAGGAGGAAGATCCCGAGTGTGAAAATGAAGACTCTGGAAGTGACCCTGAGGACGAGGAAACGAATCTGGAAGATGCAGAGGAGGATACAGGGGTTGTGACTGAAACAGAAGAGGACACTGCTACAGATGATGCAACAAAGTAGCTTTTAAACTTGTGCTTTGGACAATTCAGGACTGTGACATGTTGAAAGATGTTTGATTTATCCTTTATTTTTCCTCTTCAAGTGATGTGCAATGAGCTTTAAGTTTTTTTTTTTTTTTTTTTTTTTTAATTTAATCATTCCTGTAAAGATTTTCAAACTTGGTTAACATCTGTACATATGTAAAACTGACATGTACATGAATAAACCATATTTTTATAAACACTTACAGCACTTGGAGCATTTAATTTTGCTAAATTTAACTAGATGGTCTCCATGCTGCACTGAAGACCTTTCTGGAAATTGGGCATTTATTCAGCATTGAACAAACCAGGTAAGGTTTTGCTGGCCTGTCTTGACATGGTAAGTAGTGTGCTTGTTTAGGATGTATATACATAAGTGCCCATACTATGGAACTTGGTGTGCTTTAGGTTTGAGTTGGTATTTCCCAATTAGCATTGGCCTTGCATGCTGTTCCCTGTTTCTCTAGAAACTCACTTGGGTCCAGTTCACCCTTGGTAAAACCATCTCTTGTGTCTGCCAACCAGTGCAGTTGACCAAACTGTTGGTCTGTGGCTAATGTGCCACATGCATCATTAAGGGAGTTTCCTTCACAAGATCACCTGGCATTACTTGGCTGATGATCTTTGGACCTGACCAACTTGTATTGGGTTTTTAAACGGAGCCCTCCCACTAACTAGTATCTCTGTTGAACTGAAAATATAGCTACAGCCACATCAGGGAGATTCTCCCTAGTATGATCAACCAGAGCTGACAAATCAAATCCATAAATGAAAACCAAATGAGCCCTGGCTTTATTACTTAATTACAAATGTAGACTTGCTTTAAAAAAAAAAAAAAAATCTTACAGATGAGTTGTTCTGACTTAACAGACAAGATCTACATGTAAGATGTGCACTGAGATTTAAAAAATAAATACATTCTAAAATACTTGTGTTAATGTAAGAGTTTAGATTTGTGGATAATTAAATCTATACAAAAGACAAAGAAATGGACATCTGAAAGCTTTCAGTAAATAACATTGTCCAAAAATAAACTTTATTGCAACAGCTGAAGGAATATTATAAACACAGAAGAAAACTGAAATGGAGATGCTATACAACAGGTTTGAGAGTCAGAGTACTGAATTCATTCAAATCCAAGTTGTGCTTGAGCTTTCATACAGCACTCCTCTTCCCTGCTAACTAAAGTGTATTGATCTCAAACCAGTTATGAAAAATGATACTAAAATATTTAACAGGATCTCAAGAGGTTAGTGAAAATTTAAAAATGAATCTAGGTGGATGTGTAAGCTTGGATTTGAATAAAGCACATTAAATGTTATTACACAACTCAAACTATGTACATGAAATCCCTTGGAGACTGGTGTTAAATTGGTTCCTTGATGGCCAAGTCCAAAAATACTGTGGAAATGAGAATAAAATCAGACAAAAAATAAAAACCTATTAATCCACTAAGGAAAAATAGGCCAACTTTACAAAGCTCTGTGAAACAGATTACAAAATAATCCAGTCCCATATTGTTCATGTGTGAATTATGGCTTTAGAAACTCGTGAAATGAGTGACTGATGACAAAATAACAGGCTAATATAAACACTAAAAACAAACATTTTCAGTGCTTACTAAGCGCATTAGTTCCCCAGTACTCTCAAAGATAAGATATCAAGTGATCAATAAAACAACTTAAAAGTGTACAGTATTAACGCATCAAAATGTGACCGTGTGGGTGGTTGCAGGGAGTAAATCACAAATACTGAAGAAAAGTAAAGTATTTAACATTTAGTATGATGCAGATACAACACAATTTTATGACTAAAAAGAAAAAAAAAATACATGGATGTAATTTTTAAAAAAAATAAATAAGATGAAGAAAAGATGAGTTGTCACAGTTAAAAATGCGACTCAGTAGTACAGTTACACTAGGCACAGAAGCGAGTTGGATCACGGAGCACTGTACTTTCAGTCTTCATTGAAGCTTAACACCAAATTCACAGTAAATCCATTAAGACTTCTTACTTGAGATACCAAAAAAGTGCATTTGAACACACACACACACGCACACCCCCATCTGTTCTTGCCATTCACCAGAGCATTCGTACCTTATTAATGCAATACTTAATCTGCAGGATAACACTGAAGAAGCTTGCCTCTTCAGTCACTAGTGGCAGACTACCATGTCACCATCCTACCGCTCATTACTCCAAACAAGACAGCTCTGTGTGCAGCTGACTGGTGGCACTGCGAAGCAAAGCGGACGTTATGTGAGGTCTGGATCAACAGACATGTGCTTCTGTTATCCGCATTCACACGGGGTAGAGCCAAGCTCAAGTCTGTCCAATGATGCCCATAGGTAGATCTCATTTACTCACAAACACAGTAATTACGAGGGTTAGATTAAAAACACATCCCTCAGAATCCCTGTAGCTGAACAGCACAAGTCTGTCAAGGTAGTTCAGGTAAGATACGCCACACAACACAACAATAATCATGTGCTCTATGTACATGCCTCTGACAAGTGCAAATTCAGGAACCTCAACTAGTACCAACCTAGAATTAAATGGTAGTCAGAAAGAACATCAATAATAATGTGAGTGATCATCATAAAAATGATAACTACTGCTAGAACTGATCTGTGCATCAGACCCTGGTACAGAGTGGCTTTGTGAGGAACAGTGCTTCAGTTCTTAATGCCCCGGATAAGCGGGACATAGGAAAGCTAATGTGAGCTTTTCAACTTGCTGCTCTCAGAAGGCAGTGGTGACAGCAGTGCCACGACGTGTACCCACTCGAACCATCTCCCTTGGCACCGTGTCCAACTGCTCGTAAGCCAGCCGACCCTCCTCACCTGCACACAAATGCACACGTTTTTCCAAATGTCTGATCGTGAAACTTGCTACAGAACAGCATAAATGAAAGGCTGAAACATTTCTCATTTCTCAAGAAGAAGCATTACTCATACAGACTCTCAAACTCTATGAGAAATGTTTCTTATGGACTGCCATGCAATAAACAATATCTTGTGAGTGAAGTATACAGGAAGACCCCAAAGTCTGGATCCATATGTACTTTTCCCTTGTATGATA
>JAQMCW010000023.1:22009623-22026468 GCA_030068335.1 Chrysichthys cranchii
CCCCCCCCCGCCCCCCCCCCCCCGCAGGGGCATGTGCATGGCTTACCAGTCTGGAGTTCCTCTTCATGTCCTTCATGAGAGAGGTGAGTTTGTCCAGCTCTGCCTGGTGCACTTCCAAATACTCACTGATCCAAGAAGAAGAGAGAGACAAGAACAAGTTAGTGTCTTGGAGAGGTGACAAGACTTTAAGCTTACTGTAAAATTACACAAACAGTCATGCAATCAAGTCCCCATCAGTGAATCACTTGATAAATTTAACAAGAGAGACTTCATGTTAAAACCACAGTGAATATCATGCTGCACTATGCTGTACTTTTCTGACCACCTAACACACGGTTATAGAAGGGATTTCATTTTAATGGCACTTTCTGGTGTCACCCACATGAGGATGGGGTCGCTTTTGAATCTGGTTCCTCTGTGTACTTTAAATATTTACCATATGTACTCCACAGATTTACTGTTACTGACGTTCTGTATGAATTTACTAGATCTAATGAATGTCTTTACAATGTGACAGGAGAGCATGGTGTATGTTTGTGAAAGCATGCATTTGAACTGCACTCACTCCAGGCCCTGTTTCAGGGCTCCATACACCTCCTCCACTCTCTTAGGCTGTGGTTCATGTGAGCTGCTGCTGCTGCCACTGGACTTGTGCCCACACAGATGGGTCTTCTTGGACTTTGTGAGTGACTTTTTCTGCACTGCAGAGTTCCCTATGAATGAGTTACACCTAGAAACACACATGAACACACACTTGCTATGAGGAATAACCATGTCTTTTGTTCTACAGGACAGTAGCTTTATGAAAATATAGGTCACGTGAAGCCATTTCTGAACACGCGTTACATTCTGTCCTATTCAAACACTTAAAGTTGAGGACAAGGACTTTTGCATTATCGTTGAAGTTCAGTAGTGTACGTCACATAATAATGCAACGGAGTATTAGCCTCTTCTGCGGTGACAGTCATTCACCAACGAATAAACCGCTGCATTCCCGAGACTGCATTCCTCACCGCTTTACACGTCTCAGCATGCCACTTACAATTATTTACCGATACACTTACTGATCTTTCACTCTGATAGATCTAAAGCTATATCTAGGTATAAGCACATGCAGTTGCCAAGGGGTCACTAAGCACTCTGGCATACTCAAATAAGCAAGATGTTCATTAGTGCTGATTTAATCTGTGCATAGGATACAGAGATCAAACAGACAGGTCTGTTTTAAATGGTTAAAATCTCTCCCTCTCCCTCTCCCTCTCTCTCCCTCTCTCTCCCTCCCTCTCCCTCTATCTCCCCCTCCCTCCCTCCCCCTCTCCCTCCCAAATCCAAAGCATATGAGAAGAGAAGCAGTTCTTTTAGTAGTAAAATGATAAAACAATACAAATCACAAATCCCGCAATACCTTCTATTAGGGTTGTGCAATATAACCAAAATTTTATATTACAATATTTTCCGAATTTCAGACAGTCGCATTATGTACATCATAATATATACATTTTAAACAAATGACCAAAAACACTGGGGCCGACATGCTTTACTCCTCTTGCACCCCATTTCACAGGTAATGGTATTTATTTATTTATTTTAACTGAGCGACAGGCTGTTCATTGCATCTGTTTATAGCTTTATTTCATCTGTAGCTCGTGTTTGTAGCTCATCAGTACCCATCATAGCCCTCTATAAGTAGCAATAAAAGGAACAGTGTTTGATAGACAGGATATAAATGTGCACCGTGAGCGTCTCTCCTGCAGCGTGCTGAAGCCGGCAAATGACTGACTCCGGATGATTCCACTGGGCCCTCCAGGAGAGTGTGTACCAGCCGCCATGATCTCTGGGAAACGGGAGGAAACTCCTACAGAGAGACAGAGGGGTAATTGGGAAAGAAAAAGATCATTACTACAATTAGAGGGGCAAGGTTAGACAGTATATAGGGTTGAGACGGTAGAACACCACATTTTGAACCGAATTACATAATCTGAAATAAATTACCCTCATGTGTAGTATGTTAATCAATAATTTAATTAAATGTTTCAACATTGCTACACTTAAGAATTCTAGATTAGGATCTGTTTTAACAGCCAGATCTAGCCAAGCATGGCTGTAGCTTGACAAGACAATTCCACTAAAAACATAAGCAAAAAGTGAGTCATTTAATCCTCTAAGCAAACGGAGGCTAAAAATATCCACTGTAGAGAAAGACGGTTCCATACTGTGCCCAATCAAGGGCTCTTAGAAAAGGCTTGTTGCCGGTTTCAGCTCAAGTAATCAGGAAATCCGAAAACAAGGGCACAAAGCTATACATGATGACAAAACAAAGCGACTAATTTTTTTTTTTTTTTTTTTTTACTACAAAAGCAGTCTAAAATTCACAAATTTCCTTGATAAAGAACCTAAAACCAAGATTAACAAAGTATGTTATCAATCTTAATTTAAAACTTTTATAGAGCTGTAAGTAATTCCTAATGTCCTCTGGAACACTATCCTAAAGTTTAAGGGCAATTTTAAACAATAAATAAATAAAATTATGCTGAGCCAAGTGATCTTCAGCTGTACATTCAAAACAATGTTCGCCAATAGCAGTAACGCTGCTGTGGCCAAGCTGAGGTTCTGTGCAGACATGGTGTACTGTAAGATTGCTGAACAGTACTGTACAGAAATTCACTTTTCACAATTATAATTGAGTGGATATGATCAAAGCAACTGAGAGGTTCAGGGATTGCTCAGGGGTCCAACAGTGGATCACTGGCAGTCTTGGCATCAAACCCACAATTTTCTGGTCACTAGTTCAGTCAATAGAAGGTCAATAATCACAAAAGACTGTAAAACATCTGGAAGTGGTAAGTACAGTTGATCCTCTCATCTACGGACACCGTATTAACAGATATCGGATGCAATGGACAAAATCTGCTGGTCTGAATACATCATCCATTAGCCAGAATGTCTGGAAAGAAAGTTTAAAAATCCCGGGTGTTGCGAACTGAGTCCAGTAGTTCAGCAATTGTCCGATTGCCGGAGGCGGTGGCGTGTGTGCTACTAGCTGCTTACAAGCGTCGGTTGAGCTGTGTTCGTTGTGAAGCTATACTGTTTTTCGCCGATTATTCGGTGTTTTCACTGTTTTTCTGCCCAGTGCCATCATTATGCCACACAAAGATAAGTCTAGTGGTAAAAGAAAGCGTGTCGATCTTGGTATTGGCCAGAAATTAGAGCCCATTAAGAAGTTTGGCGTTTCTGTCACCCATGTTTGTGAGGAGTATGGTGTGAACACACATAAGGGAAATGACCTTTACAATTGTATTTACATATTTATTTACATTAGTATTTAATGTACTTACCTATCTCTGTTGGTCGTTATGCTGCTTGTCATGTGTACAGTACTTGGGTAGAACTTTTATAGACCTTAGTGGTGTTTTTCCTTGCATTTCTACTATTTTAAACCCCCTCCCCTCCTTCACATCATCAGACTATTCAAGTCAGTGGACAACCTCTCCCCCCGATTAGTCTGTTAATGCGAGGATCAACTGCAATTCCACAAAGATGATAGTATTGAACTTTTTTAATAAGTAATTACTGCACTGAATACCATACGAAAAAAAGGTCATTCATTACATGTTATTGTAGAAGGAGCGGCTTTGGAAGATGCTCTCACAAAACTCTCCTGTTGCAAGTTACACTTCATAGAGCTCATTTTCAGTTCATTTGCCTTACATTCATCTAAGACCCCATGCTGTTACATAATAAAAATTCGAGCAGTATTATTATTTTAAAACAGTATACGCATGCATGAATGACCCCAAACCAACTTTGCTAGAGGATCAGTTACAGCCACCAAATGTCCCACTTTCTACTCCCCAAACATCTGAAAAGGACAAAGCGGCAGTGTGGCCCTCTGTGCAATGCCTGGATGGCTGCTGAATGGAGGTGCCCCTCTCACCACTGAGGCCTGCATGGAGCGGCTTATAAAAAGACCTAAAGATCTGCCTGAGTAGGGCTACGTCATCCCTTACTCTTTAGGCCCAGCCCTCATCAGAATTCTGACTACAGCAGCATGGCACAGAAGATCGGAGGCCTTTTTGAAGGAGAAAGTATTTTCCTCCCATCAACAACAACCAAATCCTTATGCATCACACATGATGAGGGTGCAAGATGTAGAGAATATACATACTAAAATGCACATACACCTATTATTGTTTTAAATACAGTATATTTATCAGAAAGAGACTTCTTACACAATGCAACATTGTCACAATTACTCCAGCCCTTTCCGAGCACAATTCAGTTCAACAGCTAACTCCTGATGACTAAGCAAAAGTGAACAACGTTGACATGTGACATAACTATCCATGTCAGTCTGAATCAATTCTTTTTTTTTTTTTTTTTTGAGTTTAAGGTTTAGATTTTCCATAGATTTTGCATGTTACATGTAGGTATTGTCATTATGTTATTGCATGCAACTATAACAACGAGTCAGAGTAACACACAAAGTAAATTATTTAAACCACTTTTAAACATTAAAAGTAAATTTAATGACGTGTCCTATGACTGGATGTTTAAATCAACCTTACATTACAAATAAGATTTATGAAATGTGGATAAACATCCCCAAGTCATCCTCCCATGTAATTTAGCTAGCCAGCTAGTTAACACTCATTTCCCCCTGCACAGAGACCCAAGCGAAATTTCAGCATTGGAGTCTCGATTCAGGTCATCATACTCCTAGATATTTAACACGAGATAAACCTGCTAAAATATACCCCAATGTGAACAACTTTGTTCCACACTTACATTAGCCAAGTTAGCTAAGTGCTAATAAAGCAGGTCTTGTTTGCACAGGTCATTATATCCAAGTCAATTTCACGTGGGTTTTTTCCCCCCAGAAATTTTCTTTAATGGTAGCTAAACATGCCAATGTTTCAACAGTCAAAACTCCTCTGTTCGCTGGTAACATTGCAGGCTCTATGGATAACAGTTCCTGGTTGATTGGTCTGATGCTGTGGGTGCCCTTCCTCCATGCTGACAATTATTTTTACATTTTATGTTAAAATAGTTAAAAAGTATTTGTAAAAGTGCTTCTCAGGGAATGTGTACAAAAAACATTAAATCACAAATGCAAAAAAAAAAAGAAAAAAAGAAAAAAGCTTCGCACCACAGATAACTACAGTACTAGCTAGTTTCCATCTGCAGTTCCTAGGAGCTCTATATTTTTACAAAGCACTTACTAAAGATGAATGAATGACCAAACATGAAGTTTGATGAGAACATGACATTTGCTTCCTCAGAGGAACAGTTTTTGCAACCGTCATAAACATTTTGTCTCTCTCACTCACACACACACACTGCATGCAAAGACTGCAATTGTGAAATCAATTAATGCATTCATGTAAATTATTCTTCCATATATTCTGCTGTCCTCAGTTAGCATACTTGATTTCCAGTGAGATGTGAACATGAAGGAGCCATTAGATCATTAACAGGTTATTAGGGAGCATAAAAAGAAAGAAACCTTGTAAGGCACCATGATGAAAAAGGAACTTAACTGAATGATTTTTTTTTTTTTTTAAAACACATCAACATGTACAAAAACTTCTTCCACTAGCAAGCAGACACATCCTTACCCCACTATCTCCCTCTCACAGAGATACTGTCACTTGATGGCTGACGTGGTGCCTACGTGTGAATAACATTAAACTCAAACCACAGCGTTTTAACAGCCATCTAATTCCATATGCTTGACTAAATGATGTTCCCCTTAGCAACAGCATACAATACACAGTGTGAGGAGTAAAACAACATTGCTATTATGAGGCCTGTGCAGAGACCAGCGCCTCCACCTCCCATTCAGCTCTGAGGCTCTGTTGTCTTCTCCCGCGCTCTACTACAGGCAGTGCTAGGTAGGAGGGCCCTTGTGTTTGGGACCTTTCAGACTTGTCTTTGTGTTTCACTCATCCCTTCTGTCTCTTCACTCACTCACACACACACACACACACACACACTGACTTCATCACCACTCTCTGTGCCAGTTCACAGTGTTGACCCACTGACCACCATCCTATTTTAACCCCGAGTTATAAAATCGGTCAGTGGCAATGTTGAACAAAGCTAGCGTGTAATCTTCGGCTATGATGAGATGGATGATGATCTGCTGACCAGCAAAAAAAAATAAATAAAAATCCTTGAAACAATTCACCAGAGCTAAATCCTAATCCATTAACCTATCACACAGCAGCCAATATTGCACACATTTCTGTAAGTAAAATAGCTATATATAAAGAAGATTTATTATAATCACAGGCTTTTTAGACCTGTTTAAACTACAACATAATTGGATTACTCATAATCTGCTCCCCTTCTCACGATCTCTCATGTACATCTACTCCTGCTGCCTGGAAATGCTGACGCTAGATCCACAAAGACTGCCATATGCTCAACCCCAGATTTGCTCATACTGAACATCCTTTCAGCACACGCAGCCATGTTCATCTTTACACTTCTATAACTGTATACTCTTACGATTTATAAAATCACACCCAAACGAGACCAGGTTTCCTTTAGTTCCTCAAGACTGCTTCCTCATGACATCTCCAGGAACTTTCCCTAGCCACCGTAGCCTCTGGCTTTTTCATTAAGGCTCTGAATCTACATTAGGGATCTGAATAGACAGAAACTCTGGATTCCTGTAAAGCTGTTTTGTGATGAGGTTCATTGTTAAAAGCCCTAAAAAATAAATAAATAAATAAATCGATCAATCAATCAATCAATCAATCAAATTGACACACAGGCTTGAATGGACCTTTTGGTTCCTCATGTCAGATCTGCAGTATTTGACTATTATCATCCCAAACTCTACAGCTTATCTGTATTTATGTTTCTCAAATGCCTATATCCAGAATTACCCCAACAGAAAAATCAAAACCAAGATACTTTTTCCATGCAACTTTGAGGTTACTGCGTGCTGGAGAAACCCGATACAAAATCCCAAGCAACACAATACAGCAACGAGCTAGAAGAGCCTTTGGCACTGCGTACATAAGTGAGATTTGATCAGTAGCTCATTATAAACAAACTGGCAGTAACACTTTTTTTAAACTTCATTTAGTTGAGCAGGTACATACCGGGTGCTCACAAACCCCAGAGAATATTAGGTGCAAAAATACAAAACATAACAGGTCCTCTGAGGCATCATGGAGTTCACATGGAGACATGGGCATCCTAATGCACCTCACTGGAGAAAAAGATCAGCCGACTGGTAACTGAAAGGTCACATGGCTGTGTGGAGTTATAGACATTCACATGTTCTACACTGAGAGTAAGAAGCAGTTGTAGGCTGAGTGACTCACATGAACTCGCTTGAATTTGTCTTCAGGAGGTACTAACATGGTCAAGTTAAGCGAGGACACGTTTTCTAATTGCCAATGAGAAAAATTGTGGTTGATATTTAAAAGGTGCAATCTGTAATGTTTAAATTGTTTCCAGGCCTGTTATACAGTCAAGTCAAAGATTTCCTAGATTATTCGTCATGCCGATTTCTTCACGGCTTTTATTTACATATTTCTCACCCTGCACTCCACTACTGATAACCGGAACTGCTTAGCTTCGCATTTTTAGCTCACAGTCAATCTTTTTATTGCAATTGCAATTTACCCTGCAGCCATGCATCAGGTGCTAAACCCATTTAAAGCAGTAGTTTATCTAAAGTGCTAAACTCCTCCTTTAATTTGACCAACCTATGAATTACATGGCCACATTTGTTTAGATCCCAGCCACAGGAGACAGAAACAGAGGTACTCCAATGCCATCCCAGGCTGAGTGCAAGGTGCAGATGAGAGTGCTTTAAATGTCATGGCACTTCCTATTTCCACTGTAATAGGGCTAGGAGAGCAAGAGGATACGCAGGTTTGACTCTGTTATGGGGGATTCAGAGCTCATAGCGGGACACTGGCAGGAACACAAAAGGTTTTGAAGAGGTCTGAGCATGCTGAATATGCTAGTGGACCAAGTAAGACATGGCTCAATGTGACATGACTCCTCCATACAAATACCATAAAGCGATAACCTATATTGCAGAGCTTTGCTTTTAAACACCCCCTACTTTGTGGTTTCTAAGAAAGAAAAAGGCATTTAGAAATGGAATTTGAGCAGCTTTAATGCAATTATGTAGGAGCATTATATAAAACAGATTGCAGTGTTGTTTTCGAGGAAGTAAAACATGGATCTAGGTCTTCCACCAAGAAGGTTTCAGGAAGCTGGGTTTTAAAGTGGGTCATTGCTACATATGTGACAGAGAGCAGAGATGACGCGCGTAACACGTAGCTGCTGGGTTGGTATTAGGCATTATGTGGAAGACCAACATTTATAGAACACTCTGACAAGAGAGGCATCTGCAGGCATTGAGGGTCCTGTATGCAAGGAGTGCAAGGCAGCAAGAAACTGTGATGCAAACGCAGCTGCGGAGACCATCTGAACCCAACCCTGACAGCACACATCTTCACACACCCGATCTGTAACACAGGCTGTCAGGCACAGTGAGAAACAGTCAGCCACTTAAGCGTTACAAATTAACTTCCGATCTAGAATTTACACCAGATATGATGTGAAAGAGACACCTCTGCATATGTACAGCAGTATCAATGGAACATGGAAGATGGAAAAAATGAAGTTAGATCATTACAACAGTGCAATTAACAACATGACATGGAACGGTGAAGAAAAAACCTTGTACTCATGTGTGGCTCTTCCACTTCCCCAGGTCATGAGTATTGGCACTAAACAAACACATAGCCTACAGGTAGCACAATCTTTACATTATGCCCTACCACAGCACATGCTGAATGCTTGAAAATTTCATTCATTTCTACTGTGGCTCTGACAGCGGTGCTGATTATCATTCAAATCACAAGTTTATATTAAGATGCTTGACTTGATATGTTATTTCTAAAGCAAGAGCCAATTCTTAAGGAGATACCTGTGTGGCAGGCAAGCGAAATAATCCAAGCTTAATTGCAGTTTCTCAAGAATATGACAAGCTGCATTCTGTGGCTTATTTTCAAGAAAGAGACTGGTAAAGAAAAGAGGCTGTAGAATAAAGTTAGCTATAAATACCTAGAAAAGGATTAGAAGTATTGCTATTCCTTAATACAGACATTGCAAGCACTGGCAAAACTGCTGTAGTACAAAAAACAATGCAGAAAAAAAACAGAAAAATTAGAAGTTTTCCTATAATTGAATATATGGTGTTTTAGTCCTTAAAGATTAATTCAATACTATCAAGTGGCTCAATGACAAGAACTGGATGTGCAGCGAAAGAAGAAAAGATGAATGAAGAAAGAAGTGAAACACTTTGAAGCCTAGGTTCCTCAAATGTTGTGCTTTTACATTGTGGATTTCAAGTTTTACTTTTGCAGGCTTGCAATACAAACAATTATTTCCCGAGTCACTGAACTCTTAGATCTTAACCCAGACATAAATTCCCTTTATAGCAGACACGGAGAATGACACTTGCAACTTTTAGGTACAAGAAATTAACAGTATTAATTGTGCAGGCAGAGAGCCATCCTGGCAGCTCACAGAGCACAAGGCACATTAGGGCTATGTTATGATTCAGCAGCTGAGCTACAGAAAAGTGTGTGTGTGTGTGCGTGTGTGTGTGTGTGTATATTAGTATGCTTTAAAGAGATGTTTCACGGGATTCTGTTCTGCTCCACTTAATCAAATAGGCATAACTAGTGCATCTGTCTGTAACAGGACATATCTATTCACCAGTATTTAACAATATTACTAAGCAGTACACATGCAAATTAAAACACTGCATATTCTCCAGTGACTTTTTTTTAGTGTTTTATATTTTTAGTACTTTTAACTGGCACCTTCGGATTTTTTTTTTTTTTACAACAAACAGGAAATGCTACGCTACCTTTAAACTTAAGGTATGCATGCGTACATCGAATCGAGCTGTGGATTTAGGAAATAATACATCACCCAAAGTAAACACCATTCCTGCAAACGAGCACTTTCAACTATTGCTAGAAACCAAACATTCACAAATGCATCTCTAAAACCAGTAATTTTAGTCTTTTTCTTCCATGTTGCTATGTAGAGAACCAGAACACAAACAAAATTACTTTGTTAGTATCCTTTCTGGATCATTAAAAAAAGAGAGAGAGAGATGGAATAGTTGTTGTTGTTTGTGAGCATGTACTCGCTTGTTGTCTACATGCCTCTGGCCTGCACAGTCAACTCCATTCGTGCATGCCCTCTACAGCAGTCAACCTATAGCTGTGCATCTTGTCTCTTTAAAGAGCAGTCATGACAATTCAGTTACGAAAGCGGTTTATACATCTCAGTAGACTTGCATCTAATAAACACGTTAGGCACATAAAGAACAAATCACAAATAGTTTCATTTTCAATTCCAGTTTACTAATGTCCAGACAAAAAGAAAATCTAAACTAAAGATTTCTTCTTTCTAATAGAGATGACTTCTGAGCTCGTTTGGATCAGAAACATGGCTAGGCCACAATTTTAACCTTAAAAAAAAAAATAAAAAAATAGCCATTAAGTACCAAATTCCCCACCTAACATGTAAAGAGGTTGCAAATGCGGCCTACAGTTCAAAATTTAAAGGTGGTCAGTGAAGCAGGGCAGTGGGTACCATTACCACATCACAGCTCCAAGGTCCCCAGTGTGATTCTGAGCTTGGGTTACTGTTCATTTAGAGTGTCTTTTCATATTCTCCCTGTGTGGGTTTTCTGTAATGTATTGATCATCTACTACTGGTAGTTTACCAAAAAGATGCTTACTTCATTAAGATGGTTTGATAATCAGGAACATTACAGAGCAGCCCCATGCTGTCCATTGTCACGGTCAAATCAGATCATCTGCTTAGAGTGAAACTAAAATAAAGAAGAAACCCTCAGAGACTCTCAACACATTCTCAGCCCAGCACCTGCTCCATCCACTTAAGTCACAGGGCACACTCACTACAATCACCAGAATATAATCACGGCGGAGCGTTAATCCTTGATGGATATTTTCTACTGTCCACATACATCACAATAATGTTGTACAGGAGTAAAATGAAGTCACAAAACCACCTTCTGACCAATCAGATTTAAAAAATGTAACAGTTCTGTGAAATACTAAGAAATATAAATGATAATTGAAGGCATGCGCTCTAATAAACAATTTAAGTCTGTGAACAACTGTCACATTTAGACTAGAAAAAATAAACCTAATACAAAAACAAAATTACGTGGCGATTTTAAGATCAGAGCTAAAAAAAACAAAACAAAACAAAACCAGGAATTGGTGACCCCCCAGCAAATTATAGTAACATGTAAAATGCTGCTAGATTAAAATTAAGCGGCAGAAAGCCAAAGCTTATTCACTGCACTCTTTGGTCTGACACTACAGCAATCATGCAGCCCTCACCTGCAATTCACCAAGCTGATTTAAAATCACCGTTGTTACAGGGACGCTGAACAACACACTGCAGGTCTCATCATGACCGCAGGACAGCTGAGGATAAAAGGTCTGATGTCTGCTTTCATCCCCCACTCGAACATCTTCCAATTAACCACAGCCCTTCCAGGGAATCTCAAATATCTCTCCATTTCCCCATCCCCCAAATGCTCCCCTGCTTCCATCTCTCCCAAAATACCCCTCCTCACACCCTCAGGGCCGAGCTCTCCAACTGGGATTTGTCCAGACAAGAGCAGACTCGGTGGCAGCTTAAATACAGATAACTCTGACAGGAATCAGGAATAAATCACACTCACTTCAACCTCACACTCTGAAACACAGGATGTAGCTCTACCAAGCTGGACAATAGAAGAAGTTTTTCAACTCAGCTTTATCTTGCCTCATCTTTAATGTGAGCCAATATAGGGGATGGTTGCCACAAAATATGAAAAAGAAAAAAAAAAAAATACTATTCCAGCCTCCAAATGCCGGAAGCAAAGCTGAGAAAGCGGATTTTCCATGGAACCACTTACCTTCTAGCAAATACATGTATAGAGCTTAAAATCTTGAGAGGATATGACAGCTCAGAAATTCAGAGGGCTGTCTTACAGAAAGCATGCATATAATCACTAAATTGTCTTAAAGAGCAACTCGAACAGTATATATTACTGCTGTTAATGCTTTTGCATCGTTGCTGGCTGGACACAGTGACGATCACTCACAGAACAGTCACAGACGCGTGTACTTGGCAATAATATAAAGTCTTCATTATGCCCATATGCTGTATTTAGGGAAAAACAATCCAATGGCCATATACTTATTACACAACAGTGCTAGTGAATTCTCAACAAGCTGTGTGTGTTTTTTTTTTTTTTAAAGAGCCTGGTGTGTAGATAACTGTTTATAGCCACTATAACACACATGATAACTAGAACTAACATGTTTCACAGACAATCTACACATTAAAAATAACTAATGTGATGAAAGTCTAATGCATTTCATTCATTTTTTTTTAAAAGAAAAAGCTGACAACACTGAGGGATAAAACGCTATGACATGAGCTATTATAGGAAAGGAATCACCTCCCCATCCTGTCATTGATCATTTTCCAGTAATAGCATTCCCTGATATTTTTCCCTTCAATAAATAAGCATGTTTTGTCAGGGTTACATCCATGATTGGTTTTGATGGGTTTGACAGTCTGTCCATCAAATAATCTGCACCATTAGTTCATGGAGACATCACAACATGTGGAACATTAATTTCAGGAGATATGCTAGCAAATGAACATATTTGTTACATTTTTAGAAAATAACTCATGGCATTGCATTTTAAACCACTGACGTCCTGTTTATGCATGACAATAGTCTGAGACTGAAAATAAAACGGTCTCAGGCACTACCTCACACACTGATTTAACCCTTATCTATGTGACACACAAGGATATCAGTTCCCAGAAAGACCCATTGTACCCAGTGTTGCATTGCACCAAGACAACAAACGAAGCATCGCCTGACTCATTTCATTCCTGCCCTCGGGCTCAGATCTTCATCACACTGAAGAACCTCCGATTTTCTTTTCTGAGAAATGTCACAAAACAACTACTAACATGTTCTAATGTGAGTTACATGGCATGGCATGGCATGGAGTGTCACACAAACTGGTAGAGAACACAGGAGAGAGAAATTGTAAGCAGTCAAACTTCACAGAGTCTGGAGGAAAGGAGGAAAGAGGAACTAAGACAGAGCTCTGGGGTTTTGTCTGTGGCAGTGGCCATGTTGGCAGCGTCAGGTCTTGGCATGGTCTTCTCAATGTCTTATGAAATGTCCTCCAGAAGAAGCCAGGTCTGGTTTGACCACTGGAGCAAATCATGAGCATTTAACCATATCAAAGCCAGCGCCTTGGTGATTTTCACCCAACCTCAAGGCCATTTTCCTTTCTAACCACTTCTGTTTTTCAACAGACGGCAGTAACCGAAATTACAGTACAGTTCCAAGCTCCACAAAATTACAGTAATCATTTACAATAAATGCAAAGCTCTCAGGCGTAACAAATATCATGCTTTCCTCAAGCTCGAAACTGACCTGCACTTGACAGGGATACATATGGACAAAAATAACACACTGATATTTGGATTCTTTCTTGCACCCCATTCTTGTAACGTTTCCCTCTTAAACACTCTTTTGACATGTTTGTTTGTTTGTTTGTTTGTTTATTTGATCCCAATGCCAAAACCACACACAAATCATACCCAATCTCTGTATCTTGACTGGTCAGAGGTTTCACAGAACCCAATAAAACCATGTAGTTTAGTCCTTCCTGTTGCGATATCAGTATTTTTAAGGCTAATAATATCGCAATGAAAACGATAAATTGTTCAGAAGTGGTATGTTTAGATGAGCTCTCAGGCACTGTGCCTCTTCCTGGGAGCTCTTTAGGGAAGTGAAGGAGACCACCTGCGTGAAGACCCTAATCAGCGCCTGAAAGGAAACAATAACCAGAAATGTTTGCTATTCCTGCTTACAGAGACAAATAACGCGGAAATAAACAAACGGCGTGCGTCTTTATTCCGTAAAATAACATTTTTTAGACAATATTAACAGAAAACAACACTACAGGGAGACGGGGTGTCAGTTTGCGCGCGCTGCTCAGAAGTAACTAACCAAACTAATGACTGTAAACACCTCTCTGGATTATTGTAATAAAAAAAGCCTGAAGATGCATATCAGAGTCAACTAAATACACAGAAACCGCTGAAGTGTTCCAGTACGCACTATGATTGGCCATAGTGTGTAAGCAAGCACTCACCGCACTGCAAAAGAAAAACAAAGTCTTATTCCAGTTCAATCCTGTTTACTCGAGCCTCCATCAGAGCTCCACCAGGGAGCTTCATTCACTTCATCCACAGCGATAACAACAGCTTCCGACCCGAACTCGTGTGTAAGCGACCCCAGTTTAGATTTACATCAACCCCCGCCCCTCAGCGCCAACTGACCAATCAGAAGCGCCGACTGTGGAAGTGGGCGGGGTCTCCCCGCACCCTCATGAATATTCTCCCTAAATGTTAGTCTTAAAAAGCACGTCTCATCAGGCATGTGTCCAAGTACGTGTCCATGTGTATGGAGCCCAGGGTTAGTCTGATCTCTACCCAGGTGTCCTGGTGAACATGGCTGTCATATGCATCCAGTCTGTGAAAAACAAACAACAACAACAAAAATCTGTTCCAGCTCTTTCCATCATGTGCACAAAAATAGCCCTCTTACCCAAGGCATGCATTTTACTCACCAGCTGAGCTGTTTGAACCCAGGAACAACAGTGGCATTCGGTCAGAACAAATTTAGGTCACAATGCATGCATGAGGATTTTTTTTTTTTTTTATAAAACTGTGGCAACATGCTCAAGATGTTTGTACAGCAGGAATGCAGACACATGAAGGGCAATGTCAAAATAAGCTTTGCAACCCTAATTCTGACCTCAGTTCATCTCTGACTGGTTTATTACTCCAACACAATTCATATACAGTTACTGAGTCAACTGAGGCAGTCTATACTGATTTCATTCATTCGTTCATTCATTCATTGTAAGTAAACGCTTGAACGTTTAGGTCAGCAGTGGGATCCTGGTCTTGTTCTGGATACTTTATGTGTGAGGCAGAAATGCACCCTGGATGGGAAGCCTCTTTATCAGAGCGCACCATGCAGACCTAGGGGTAATTTATCATAACCAATCCTCCTACCAGCTTGTTTTTAGGGGGTGGTCGAGAACATGGAGTTAACCCACATGGAATCAGGAAGTAACCCGAGCTCACGATCCAACTATGAACCCTGGAGCTGTGATGTGGCCACGCTACCCACTGCAACATCATGCCACCCATATGGTAGATGTACCTGATAAAAGGGGCAGTGAATGAGATACAAGCTAGATAAGCTATCGAAGTGAAACCATAGGGATGCTCTTTTACTTACTGTGTGCATGAAAAAAAATTCTGAGTGACTTCATAGTGAGATCAGAGCAACCACATTAAAGTTTAAGCACCTGTGCTGTCTTGCTTCTTCATAACCCACTCAGTCTTCCACCTCAAGGCTGTAACTTTGGCTTGTACCTGACTGGAGTTCTTTAAAAAAAAAAAAAAAGACCTGGCCTTTTAATTCAAGTGCTGTACGTCAATCCTGAAGTCAAAGAGAATGCATGTAGTCATCCTTGGGCAGTGCAGAATAGACACCTCCACACGCCTCCTCTCTCAGCTGCTGTAAAACTTATCCTGTAATTATGGCTGTCATCAGCAGCCTCCAAACTAGCAACTATGTTTACCAGCACACAAACAGCAATCATGCTTTAAAAAAGCCCTAGATCTCTACCATTATACAGGACCTTCAAAATGGATCTCTTACTAGGTGTCTTGATTCATGTCTTTACAAAATATTTTTAGATTCTGATTCTTCATAACACAATACCAGCGAGGGATGAAAATAACACCCGGGACGTAAGGTCTTACTTTGCTTCAGGTACAGCAGTAGGTCTTTAAATTGCAATGGTTCACTAGAATTATGAGACTGAGTCACTTGGCTGAGTCACAGAAACGTTATCGTAGTGGTGATGGTGAAAGCTACCTGCCAACCTGCTAACATTTTCCTGTCCTACGGTCATGACATTCCAGTTCAATAAACCACACACAGGAGCCAAGGAAGGAAAATTACCCATGCTGTCTGGTGGGAGAGATGGCATACTTGCTCCCCTGTCAAGCACAGCAACACTAGCCAGTGGGCGTCTGTGAGCTCATGTATGCATAAGTGACCAGATAGTGTTTTACTTTGGAGTGTGTTACCCTACCTTGTGATGCAGCATGAACAGCAGTTCAGAAAGATGCGGTTGGTTGGCTTCATGTGTATTCATCCTACTTGAATGGTTGCTGTCGTATGATAAAGGAAAGCTGTCCAGTGGGTGGGAGGGAATATACAGGTGACCAAATTGGGGAGGAAATTAATATATTAAGGACACAAGTTAAGTTTCTTTAGATATTTTTTGGACCCGAAGTATATCTAATGGCAACTATTCATTCATTTTCCATTCCTCTTTGTCCTGTTTAGGGTCACGGGGGAAGCTGGAGCCAATCCCAGCTGACTTTGGGTGAGAGGCAGGGTACCCATCGGGCAGTTCGCCAATCCACTGCAGGGCTAACATATTGAGACCATTCACACTCACATTCACACCTATGGGCAATTTAGTGTAGCCAATTAACCTAATCCCCTCTACATCTGTTTGGACTGTGGGAGGAAATCAGAATACCCAGAGAAAACCAACGCAGGCACGGGGAGAACATCTAATGGCAACTATTGTATTTGAAAATGAGTGAGCTTCAAAGAGATTATTCGTCTTCTTCTGCTTAATC
>JAQMCW010000023.1:22043412-22057092 GCA_030068335.1 Chrysichthys cranchii
CGAATCAAAATGTGAAAATCCGCGATGCAGTGAAGCCGCGAGAGGTGAACCGCG
This sequence comes from Chrysichthys cranchii, assembly GCA_030068335.1. Taxonomy (NCBI): domain Eukaryota; kingdom Metazoa; phylum Chordata; class Actinopteri; order Siluriformes; family Claroteidae; genus Chrysichthys; species Chrysichthys cranchii. The sequence continues at coordinate 22,043,467 of JAQMCW010000023.1, forward strand.
GTATTGCGGGGGTTCACTGTATTTGCATGTACTGAGGGATGAAAAAAGAAACCCACTTAATTGAAAATCACTAATAGTGGAAGTCTAAGGGCAGTTGTTGTGTTCAAAAATCTTTTATATAGAACCCGTTTTGTTGGGCGTTTTCAGGAATTTTAGCAAATTAATCCCTAAATCTGTGTAATCTGTATCATTTTATCATTTCAGCAATGTGCCTGCTTTATTTCCAGAGAAGAATTTAGATTGTGTGACCAGTATAATCAATATGTAGCTGTGTGAGAAATTAAGGGAAAAACCAACATAAAGTGCCACCATAAGAAAGATGGACCAGTGAACACCATCTAGATAAGATATTCCCTCAGTTGGTATTTTTGAGGATGATAATACAGAACTATTCAAAATCTCCCATGTTCACTTGTTGGGATCTGGTGACTGGATAGGCCATAGCTTATGATTTACATGAAATATGAAATCCTCATCACATCATTCACTGATCCCTCATTCCCTGTATATGGGTGTGGGTTCATCCTGAAAGACACCACTCCTATCAGAGTAGAAATGTTTCATCATAGGATAATGGTGAGGATTCAGAAGAATTTAGTATTGATCTGCAGTGATGCCAGCAAAGTCCACTACAGCTTAACAAATTTACTGGTTTGTCCTTTAATTTGGCTCCTGGGAGCAACTCTTTTAAAAGCGTTTAAGTAACCAAATTGCTTTTTATGGCATTGCTTGCATTTGAAAGTTGAATAAAACATCACACATCTCTCCTGTATCTATAATCTCTATCATCCATTTCCTGTAGTAAACATTTATTTACTACATTCACCAGTTGCCCTTAAAGACCCACTGTGAATTTCACGCAAAGATGTTCATTCATTTATTTATCCATTTTCCATGCCGCTTTGTCCCGTTCAGGGTCGCGGGAGCAAACAGGTTTTACGATTTTATTTTGGTACAGGTAAACATGTCGAAGTTCTTGATTTTGGTGACTTTGTACATGATGCATTCCCCAGAGGATAAAGATTATGTTGCAAGCACAGCAAGCTAGAGTATTCCTTTAATAATGAAGTAAACATCAAGGGTGCCTATTGACTGACTGCAGACATTCAGTGAAGATAGACGCAATAGATGAATAAAATAAATCTAGTCTATAGAAGCAATAGACATGATAAGACTTTCATTGTCACGTGCCACTATTTGTGCTGCCATGTGTCTTAAAATGACGGCAAACTGCTGTGCTAAGGCGCAGGCAATCAAAAACAGCATGGCTGCAGATCTGCTGGGGAAAAGAAATCTGTTTTCCAGCAGAGGCCACTGAGGCTTAGTGTCAATATGATGAATGGGTTCAAAGCAGAATATCTGACGAGAAGCTGTTATATTACAGAGGCGTTGTTCTCAGCTCACTGTTTACCTGTGAAAAGCTATAGCTTGGATTGCTGTAATTAGGGCTACCTGCCAGCAGACTCCCTATCTTATGGCTTTGACAGAACATCTCAAAGAATTTCTGAAACATCCTGGCTGGCTCATGTCTGAAATTTCTGACGTAGTCGACTTCTTGCTGTCAAGATGAGCAAAAAAATGAGAGGAATAGTAAGAGGAAATGAAAGGAAAACAACTGTGGAATGAATAAACGGGCAGTGAAGCAGCAAGCGAGGGAGTGAGGGTGAATCACATCTCCCCAGTACTGTGCTCACTGTCCGGCTTTAGCACGAGAGAGGCGTGTTGCCATGGAGTGGGAAGATGTTCTCCCCTTTGAATAGAGATAGAGAGAGAGAGAGAAATGGAAAGACAGAGAACATGGAGGAAATAGTCACATCCACACTCTAGATTTTTCTCCCCCTCGAATCCATGTATGTGATGGCGCAGTGGTTAAAGGATTGAGCTAGTTCTCAGAAGGATCTAAGTTTAAAACCCAGGGCCACCCCATGACTTCAGACACACACACACACACACACACACACACACACACACACACACACACACATTAAAAGCACAATGTCTACAGTGTAAACAAACCACGATGAGGGTAATAAGCATGAGTTTCTGAGGATATATGCAATGTCTCTTCTAAACACTGATATCAATAAGCACCCTTACGACTCCACTGTAAACATTTCGCTTTATGACCATAATTCAGATTTTATCACCCATCCGCCAAAGTTCCCACAGGGTGTGTCACATCTGCAAGAGTCTGTGAGAAACGAAGAAAGCATTCAAATTACAAGCGCTGCAAACGTTTCCCACATTTTTCTTTCATTTTCCATGAAATTAACCTTGTGCAACCATTCATTGCGAAGCATTTCCTACAACACTGACATATGTGAAATCCAGAGCAGCAGTGCTTATAGATGAGCTGTGTGCTTGTTGTTTGGTTTATATTAATGAATTAACATGGGGAAATTAAATATGTTCTGTAATAACTGACCCCATTATTTAACATTTATATATTTTGTTTTCATTTCATTTTAAGGTGACACTTAAAGTGTAAATACATGAACAACTTTTTTTTTCTCATGTCAGTACGTTTGTACCTGACTCTGAGCCACCTAGTGGACATTTCTGGGAAAATAAACAGCACTATTATGCTGGTATGAATTAGACATTAATGCTTCATAAACAGATCAAGGCCATTTTTAGATATGGTTCTCTGACGCAGATGAAACTTATGTACACCTTCGGCACAAACACCAGGTCTGTGGGTGGACAGCTGCAGCCTCCCTGCTGTTTCAGGACGCAATGCAATCGAAGCACTGATTGGAGCACTAATGAGCTGCTGACTGATTGCAGACAGACATGGCACACTGCCAGCTAAGAATAGCACCTTTTCCTCCCCTGTCAGGCTTTAATGCAGGGTTAGCTGAAGAGAAACAGAGCTGAAATCCAAAGCTCTGCTTGTCACGTCGCTGGATTGCAAACAGATGATACTGACTGGGATTAATCAAGTTAGTTACTACCATTCAGCTAACAAATATTTATCATTTATCTTCAGTGAACATTTTATCCAAGTTAAAGGTGCCGGCTCATCCTTCCAAGAATCTGTGGCGTTGTTTTTATATGGAATGCAGGTGACCGCTTCAACGCTAGCACTCTGTGCAGCAAAAGCTTAGCAAATTCACTGTTAGTGATCCTTTCGAAACCCATCCTGAACCTTCACTTCATCTTCATGTCCTATGTGGAAGCATTAAATAAAATATGCCTTATTTTTTTCATTCCTTCGTGGCCACCCACGATACAACCCAGGCCCGATCAGGTCTATTACATACAGAATGACCGTACAAAAACGGTCAGAAGATTTGAAAAATGTACAAACTTTGATAAAATATCATTAATTTCTTTTTTGCAGTTTAAGATCTACGGCCTAGGACGTCACCGGATTGTTGTGGATTGTTTCTGGAATATTGATAGCGTTGAAAATAGTGACCCGCCATCGGATGGAACATAGGATTCTGGGATGGGTGAGTCGGTCCCTTTAAGGTTTTAGTGGATCCAGAGCCTCTCAGGAACCATGGATGTGAATCAGGAATATATCCTGATGGTACAGAATAATCCCAGACACAAATATTCACACCTAGAAGGAAAACGGAGAACCTGGACGAACCATGCAGAGTAAATCCACACAGAGAGTAGCCCATGCTCAGGATTTCACCAGGTATAGCAACACAAAGCTGTGTTCCTACAAAACCATTCCACTCACTCACTACCAGAAATGTTTTGTGGTACTATTGTAAAATTAAAGAACGATAGAGTGATCATTCTCTTATTATGGCCTCCGATGGAGGTGGAAACAGATTTCTAACAAATCACTCCAATAAGTCTTTTCTCTAAGGACAGACTCAAGCACCTTAGCGAAGGACTAGACAGCAAAACAGGCATCTTATACTGATCTGATCTGAGATCAATATACTGTTTTTATCTCCCAGGCACCACTTGGGAGGAAAGTGAAGTTCAAAGCTGAATTCTCAATGCATTTTTCATTGTAGAAGGAAGCCATGGGATCTGATTATCCTTCCTTATTCCTTATTAAAGGAACTTGTGGGGGCTAGCAGGTTGGAGGATAAGACAGGAGCGTATTGGGACATTTGGCCTCATCCCTCATTCACCTGAGGTGGGGAGGATCAAGCCCACACTGCCTTTTGTTCAGCTGCAATAAAAAAGGAAACCTCTCCCCTACATCTGTGAAGCAGACAACCCGGATCTACTCGTCACCAAGAAAGGTTTTGAAATTAAAGATGGCCCCAAGCATGCGTGGGGCTTCATCCTTCAACAATTATTTTTTTTTTTTATGGCTGGTGTGGGATTCAGTTTGAAGACTTTCATGCTTCCTTTATACACAAAGAAGCAAAGTCGTAGTGTCTGCAGAGCAGATGTACACCAGATAGGATTAACCATTGGGAAAAAATGAACTGAATGTGTGAAAAGATAATCTGTAGATTCTGCAATTCAATATTCAATATGCAAATCCTGAACAGTGAACTAGATTAGGGTTAATGTTGGTCAAAAATCACTTCTTTTCAACTGGTTGCCCATAAAAATAACACGGGGTCGTGGAATGAAAAGCATACGGTTAAGCAGCTGTTTTGCTTTAACCATGTGAGGCATTTGGCTGACGATACGGAGTAAGCATTCTCTGATCAGCAGCTTTGGGGGTATATGAAAAGACTTCTTTTTTTTTTTTTTTTTTTGGCAAAAACAAATTAGGCATGCTCCGGGTTTGTAGGGTGTCTGCTGTCAGTGACGGTTTTAAATTCAGCTGATGAGCTCGGGCTAAATCCTTTCTGTCACATGTAAAGCAGGATTTCATCACTGAGTGGGAGGATTGTGAAAATCCAGACTCGGATTCAGTTTGACATGCGAGTGGAAAGATTCAGAGCAAAAGCATAATTAGCATTTCATGTCCCACTTAATATACTGCTGATTAATTTCACACACTTGAACGTGCCCATGGCGGCTTCACAACAAAACCATTAGGGCTCTGAACAAGCACAGGGTGAAAGAAGAGCAGGCGAAGAAAACATACGCAAGCAGACTCAAGCACAATTTGACCAAAATGATCATTTTTGGGGTTTTTTAACAACCTTATCATCTGCACACATTTAGGAGTAGATCCAGTGCTTAGTAATCATACTTAAATGAATCTTTTTCAAATCACACACCACCACCATCACAAACAATAACACACAACGGCACACATTGGGAACGTGCTGTGTTTTACATTTGCATGAATAAAGGTGGACACCTACTGGATGTGTTTTTTCTTTTCCCTGGGCCTCTATAAACTCCTATTTGTATTGTAGGCACCAGGCAAATGTCCCCACAAGGCCCAAACTGTCATATATTCCAATCACTGTGGGTATACCAAGGTATAAAAACACCCTCTTTCCTCATTGTACAGACTATTGATCTAGAAGCTAAATTAAAAAGCATTAGGATTTCTTCAACACACCAGCATTGTGAAAAATCTCTACATCAGCAATTTGTTGACAGACTTCTTTTCCACATTGTTCTTGTTGCATCTGTATCTAATGAAAATCTAATGAAATAAAGACAGGAACGAGAACTTTGCTGCCTGTGCTATTTGGTAAAGCTCATCTCAAGTCCCTATATCTTACGGAAACATGCTCTGAACTTAATGCAACCTGATTGATCCATCTCTACCACTTGGTTAAGGTCTATTCTGCTAAAAAATAAAAAAAATAAAAATAAAAAAGTCGATGTCACTGTGCTTTTAACTAACAAACCTTTTCAGTTGTTCACATGATGTTAGGAACAACAAAGGCATGCCTGAAAGTGGACCCTGTTTGGTGAAAATATTCCAAAAGCAGGAATATTTTTTCAGCGTAGTATCATGTCAAGGGCTTTACTGAAATGGTAACATGATAAATAAACACAAAGGCCAAGCAGGGTTAAATCATTTTCTAAAAACATACCTTACCAAGCGGTTTGTTTGTAACTTGATGGTAAAGGTAGTGACCTGAAGCCGATGTCACTGATGTAACTGAAAATGACTATTTACTATGAAATAAAAATGAATTTAAAAAAAAATGCAAAGAAAAATGGTACACCTAGAATAATCATGTCACACAAACATTTCCATGAGGGGCCGACAGTGGTGAATCAGGTAGTGTGCCAGTCTCAAAGCTCCTATGTCCTTTTCTTTCAATTCTGAGCTTAACCCTGGAAAACCCAGACCACTTTATCATAATAGGAAAAATATCTTCATTGGCTAAGATGATGATACAGATTCGGTGAACGCAAAAACAGGTGATTTTTTTTTTAATTAACCCTTTCCTACTACATGTTCCTATTAAATGGTCCTTAAGAGACCACCTGGAATGTCTACTAATGTGTCACTTTTAGTTCAACCAATGAGTGGGTTGAATATAAGACTGAAATAAAAGTCAGGGTCAAATATGACCCCAGGGGTGCTACAGGGCTAATATCTGTGAGGAGTTTTTCCATATTCTCCCTGGGTCTATTTGTGGTTTCTTCAGAGTTCTCCGATTTCGTCTCACCTCCCAAAACATGCTGTTTACTTTAAATTGCCCCTAGAGATGAATGAATTTGGGGCTTCCAGAGTATAGTCCACCTCACCTCTCCTGAGAGAGGCTTTGGCTCCACTGCAGTTATGAGGAAGAAATGAATTTCATTTGTACTTATTGCTGTCAAATAGATCTGGCTAGTTTCTTTGTTGTGGGGCTATTTTTCCCCAACTGGAACAGTCACACCACAAACCCCTAAAAGTCCATTCAAACTTCCAATAGAGTGGAAACAGGGGGTAGGCATGGCTGTGTGGAAAGGGAAGCCTTGTCCGTGCATTTAAAGCAGTTGTAATTCCTGACGCACACAGAAGAGGGCTCTAATAACGACATATTGCTTCTCTAAAGCACAACGATGAACCCTAGCCAAATGCATGAAGTAATCCTGATATCTGCATGATTCTGTTCCAATTAAATTTGCAACATATCACATATTCAATTAGTCCTTTGTACTAAATGTCTGTGAACCTATTGTTTCCACTAATTGATTTGGCACTACTCAGCACAGCACAGATTCATTTTCTATGTGCTCCAATGGGTACAAATTTCTGGCATGAACCGGACTAGCCGAGGCCCCCCGCCCCCTGTGACAAACCAGAATGACGTGGAACAGACACTGAGTCACCTCATCACATCGAGGCAAACCTGGCCGACAGCCAATCAGCATGCTGCCTTGGTCAGCGTCTGAGCAACACCTGATCTCATACTCTTGTGCTGCTTATCGCAGAAGAGGCACTCCAGTGTAAATAACATAGTAAACCTATTGTATACATATTGGTAGGCTTTCTGAAAGTATATGTATACTTATATATAATGAAGTTTATGGACTCATATATATATATATAAACTTATTACAGGAGGTTGAAACAAAGATCCTGCCAATATAAGGTCTCACAACAAAACACTGCACAATACAACAATGGTGCTGTTACATAATAGTCTATTTCATAACAAACAGTGGTGACCATAAACTATGGCAATCATGCATTTCTCTTCTGCTTATTATTGAGAAAGAACAGAAAGGCAATAAAGGAAACGGTAAGGCTTTATAACCAGTTGTCCTTTCTCACACTCACTGTTGAACTCCCTGCGGTGGGCCCGTGCCCTCCAGGGCCGGTTGTGGATCCAGCGTAGCCGTCGAGGCAGTTCCATGGCCCCGCGCCAGCGTCCATCCACAGGAACTCATCCAGTTTATGTCCACCTTAACGTGTCCACTTTCTTATACTGAGCTCATGAATACAGCCACAGCCGAAAAATCTCCGGATCATGCATGACCTTGTTTTAAAGATGGAAAAAAATGGAGAAGCTTCTCCAGAGTGATTCTTTTTGTTGCAATAGTGGCTCTGGTTGCTGTCTCTTGTATCCTTGGGTCTGTTTGTGTTACCTCAGCACTATATTTTATGCATGAGTCAAGGGAAACAAACTCCCCATACGGCTCAGTGAACTGCAGGCTGCCTCGGCCCAGAGAGGAGCAGCTATTCACGGCCAGGAAGGAAGATGGACACGCACACACACTGTAATGTGATGCCATTAAGTCGCAAAGAAGGGAACATATTCACACACACCTTAAAAAAAAGTATACACACTCCTAGAACAAGCACAAATATTAACATAAAAGCTGTATTAGTGTATGCATTTCTCTACACACTGCTCTCACCTCTCTATATACTGATGCCATAATTCAATCTGGATTTTATAAAAATGGTCATAGATAACCGGCAAAGCGCGTATACATTTTTGGGGCCCCTCTGTACTGAATTTACTTTACAAATTTACATGACATGCCCAAAGAAGCAAGGAATTTTAGACAATAATACATCTTTCCCCAAAAATAAATGTCAAACCTAAATCGATGACAGTCATAAAGCAAACCAACTTGAGGCAATAAACATACTCCAGCTGTGTAGAAGCACCCTCCAGAGGCTGTCCCTGTTCATCACACAGAGTAAAAAGAAAGAAGCGTCTTCATTCTTTACACCACAACTTTATTTGTTATCTAAAAATTCACCATGGAACAAAAAAAAAAAAAAAAAAAAAAAAAAAAAAAAAAAAAAAAAAAACAGGCACAGAAATACAGAATCAACTGAATGCATAGAACAATATAAACAAAACTACGAAATGTCAAACCAGGTCAGACTGGAGATAATCACACCCACATCTACACACAAATACGTTCACACTGACGAACATACGCTAAACAAAGCCAAAAAACATTACACACGGATACAATGTATTAATGTTCCAAAAATATTTAGATGTGAAGAAAGTACTGTGATGATTATAAAGTACTTGTGTATACATCTCCCAAAAATTCTCTTTAAATGACATGACTAGTGTGAAAATTAAGATTTAAAAAAAAAACAAAAAAAACCAACTTGCTGGTTTGCGGAGGTCTGTGATGAGATTTGGTGCTAGAACAGAACACAACACACAAGATTGAAGCTGCAGAATAAATACACCCAGCTTTAATAATCACATGACCCTAAATCTCATTATCATCTGAAATAGAGATGCTGTAACAAAACCTGTTCTTTAGGAACACAGCCCTAATCTTAAGCTTTGGCTAAGTATAAGAAATTCAAGTGTGAACAATAAAACAGCTTGTGATTTCGCCTGAGACTACACTGCTGCATCCTGAAATCCAGCACTAAAACAGCCATTAAATGTGTCCTTGTGCCACAAAGTGAACGACGTACAAGAAATCATAATACAGTGTGTCCCAAAAGTCTGGATCCATTTATTTAAATACATACATTAAAACAAAAGCACAAACCGACGGCCATGGACTCTGCGACATGTTGAAGTCAAGACGACAAAACACGTCTTAATGCATCAGAACTGACGTTACATACAGACATCACTTCCTCCTATAGTGCAGTGCCTGTGGCTGTAGACTTTTGAGACACCCTATATGTTAAGTTACCTTACAAAATCTGTGATTTGAAATATTGCAGACATTTCTAGATTCTTAAATTCAGGTATCTGCGTGCATTTTTTCAGCCTGAATATAAACTCTGCCCTGAACGTGAACAGATGTGCTTCACCCCTGGCACCTTCATAGAGGGGAAAAACTGGTATGACCCTATTATTGTACTTTTCCCCCCAACAGACACATATAATGTAAAATGATTTTAGTATACAACTACATGAAGACCTAAACAAAAATTCTGAAGTAAACAAGAAGGACTGGAGGGACTATTCTTACTAAAATACCATGGAAATACACAGTTTTCTATTTTATGCATAGGTTGTTTGTTTATAAAAGGTCACAGGACATGAAATAATCCATGAAAAAGAAACCACATTTAAAAGGTATGTAATAACAAATTTGGCAAATATTGGAAAAGGTCCATGTCTTGGGCCATATTGTATATGGGCCTCTAAGGCCACAGAAGAAAAGTAAACAAACAAAAACCATCAATGTTTACATGACTGCTTACTGGATAGATAACGGGGCGTGAGGGCAAAACAACCCCGATGCAGTCTGGCCATCCACCAAATATAATCCTTCATTTACCTGTGGCAGTGCTAGCACATTAGATCAAAGAGTGCTTTAAACACAAGCACGCACGCACGCACACAAATAAGATCCCAGACAGACAGAAAAAGAATTTTACCACAAAAAACCTACCATTGACAAGACTATAGACTAAAGCTATTCTTTTTCAATGTGTGCCAAGCAACCGCACACAAACAGTAAGGCAAAAGCCAGATCTAATGCTACTTTATAACAAGCAGCTCCATTTTTTACTGACTAGAAAGACCACAATCCTGTCCACTTGCTTCCTATAGGCCTAAAAGCCCAAGGCTACAAACACACGGGCAAAGTTCACCTAGATAAAAGTTGGTATGATGTCTTTCACATCATATGTCTTTTCTGCCTTTCTAATGTGCATAATTTATTCATTTGGTCTAACCGCTGTATTTTCTTGGGGGGGAGCAAGCAGCAAAGCATCATCTTCAAAAGCATCTCTCTCCTATCATTATAGCAGTGGCTCAAAAATCATAAATGCGACTGCTAAACCTAAAAACAAAAAACAAACAAACAAAAAAAAACCCCAACAATCACATCACCACCTCCAAGTCCATTTTCTAATGTTCGGGGAAACAAGATCCACATATACAGACTTGAACTGACCTACATTAAATTGCATTATATAAACAAAATATATTAAATAAAACAAACAAAAAAAACAGGACAATAGAATTGTAATTCTAGTTAAAATTCCCCTAATCCTAGTTTCATGACTTGGATGGGGCAGAAAAGGGAAGCTGACTTTTCAGTTCATGGTCATTTCAATTTGGCAACTTCTTGTGGATCGTCGAGGTCGAGGCCTGGATCTGCTACACAGCAGAAACACAACTTCTGGGTGAACAGCAAGAGCTTATCTGAATGAAGAGGAAAAACATTTGATTGAAAATTGGTTTCTGGGATCTGTTATTCGTTCAATCATTACTTTAATTAAAATTAATCTGATCATACTTTAATGGCTGCTAAGTAATTCGAGCAGATTTGGTGGTCACACAGCTTTATGATGTCTTATTGATAAAGCCGTCATAGGAAAAACCACAACTTATGTGACAAAATGTCTTTTTAAAGTATGCTGCTAGCTTAAGACGACACGTGATGTTTGTCCCCGTCACATCACTTGGTATATTCACAAAGAAAATCCAATTTGCTCATAGGAATTAATATCTACGTAAAACTGTATATCACCACAAAATCATGTTCAAACAAATCAAAAAGTATTCAGTAAGTTCAGAAGATCCCACAAATCTTTTTTTTTTGTCTACAGGAACGCATGGGCAAAAAAGAAAAGAAAGAAATTTGACATCTTGAGTAAGACTTAAGGGTATAAAGGTCAATATTATAACCACACTGCATTCACAGTGTGTTTAAAAAAAGAAGTCTGAATAGAACAAAGCGTCACTGCAGCTTTGATTCAGAGTGTACTCACGCTGGGTTCAACTGGCTCGACCCGCTCCCAGGAGCGATGGGCCTCCCTTCCCAACGCTTGACAGAGGGGGTGCCATATGTAATGTTTATTTGCTTAAAATAATGAACATATTTTAAAACATTACCATGTTATATTTAGTGATATACAGAAGATATACGAAGGACGCCACTACTTGTCGCCCTAGGCGTCTGCTTTAGTCGCCTATGCCAAGCGCACAGAATCAAGGAAACCAAGCAATAACAGTGCCGATGAAAATGAAGAGAAAAGGGTGGAAAAAAACAATAACAAAAAAAAACCCCAAACACTTTGCATTTGAAAAGCAACACACCAGAGAAAAATGTGTGCACTTCTCACATCTCTGGTGTGCTGCTTTTCATTTGTGCAGTGTTTTTATCGGCGCTTTTGTCGGTGCTTGGTTTAACTTCGTATCTGCTCTCTCATATAAGACAGTGATCTCACTCCATAGTTTCACACTGGGGATTATTTTTGTCATAGTGCCAAATGGCCCTCTAACATGCCGTACAGATTTATTAATTATGAAACGAGATCATTTTCAGTAGATTGGTTTTCAGGCGTTAGAAGAATTGTACAGAACCAACTGACACTGCAGGAGAAATCTGCAGCTTTACAAACCAAACACAATTCCTTGTGCATCAGTAAGGTGAGCGCCAGATCTGTTATTACTCCTAATATTCTCCAATGAATTAAAAAATGCACGTGATAGCATTTGAGTTCGTTGTAGGCATGGACATAACCAATCCGCTCTCTGATCCCAAATCCGAACCCAACTGTCCCGCCCCCAGGAGCAGATCAGAGCGATCACCAATTCCCAAAAGTGGTTTGGATTGCATAGTGTCAGTACACCCTCAGACCACATTACAGATTATGATATTATGTGCTTTTCACTCAGGATGTGACTAAACAAAATGTAATACCAAAGTCCTAAGGATATGTTGCAATGGTCACATAAAACTTCATCCTGTCTAACCCTGGCACAAACTTACCAAACATTCGGCCCAAGATGGCAGGTCTGGAGCTGGGTGGCAGGTACACAAAGAGGTAGTAGACTGGGGCGCCGGAGAGCGCCACCCCGATGCCCACCAGAGTGTTTATAGTGTCGCTGTAGAGCGGGACCACCACCAGAAACACGCTACACAGGCAGTACACTATGGGGAAGAACAGGCTAAGCTACGCACGCACACACACACGCAGAGTTGTTAGAGTCTATTAAACACGTGGTAAAGCTATGAGAAAACTGAAGGAGGATTTACCTTCACAGGACGAGGCATCTCAGGAGCCTTAATGCGCAGGTAGATCTGACTGGCAATGGACAGGCCAATGGCCAGCCAGTAGTTAAAGCTGAAATAATTAATGAGCTGGAACACATCTCGAACACACAGGAACAGCAAGCTCATGCCACCCTAAGGAAAAACACAGCTCCGTGTTAAAGAATGTTGATGCTTGTGGATATTAAAAATAAATAAATCGCAAAAATATCCAGACACTCACGTTGAACAGCAATGCTGGGATTGGTGTGTAGCGCTTCACGTGGATCATGGACAGAACGTTGGGCAAATGACCCTCCCGAGATCCTACAAAGAACAATCTGGAGAGAGAGAGAGGAAAAAAAAGAAGATAATGCCGAGTCCCACTGTCACACTATGCTTGACCTTCAAGCAAACTAATCATGTAAACTCAGAAACCAAATCCTCATTATTTCCTGAGGGAACAAAGACATCTTTAGAAGTATCCTATTGCAGGAGTATCACAATGATTGTTAAAGCAACATTGGACAGACTTTGCTACAATTCTTCAACTGCTAGAGTTTGTTGTATACGTGTTTCTGTTATAACCGACCTTGAGGCAGCAATGATAGAGGAGTTTAGACCGCCATAGCAGGAGATGGCCACAGACAGGGAGATCAGCCAGCGTGCATAGCCAAGAACACGGTCAGCAAACGTCTGCACACAGACAATATATACTGTTTTCACACCAAACATCGATTTAGGGAGAGTTATCCAATATGTTTTTATATTGCAGAACAACCTGTTGTCGAGTTGTCCTACAGTAATGTCCCAAAAACATCAACAATAACAACAAAAAAAAAAAAAAAAAAAAAAAAAAGCACAGAA
>JAQMCW010000023.1:22065805-22077486 GCA_030068335.1 Chrysichthys cranchii
CTGCTTGACACCCATTCCCTTTCAGCCCTGGTTTCTGTCTGACAATATTTCGCATCGGGGTTCTTCTGACAGTTTTTAGCTTCTGTGACCACACATACCCATCTTTCTGCTTATTTTTAATTTAGGTTTATTTTCGCTTGGGGTCATATTGACCCCATAGTACCCGTCACATTGAAGGTACTATGGCGAAGCAAAAATAAACCTAAATAAAAAATAAGCAGAAAGACTTTGAAACTATCGAACATGTGTCACATACTTAGAAAGGCCTTACGAGAAAATATGTGGCAAGCAAGGTCACTAATCGGGATAGTTTCCAAAAAAAAAATACATGGTCCAAAGAGGGCTGGGGTCACATAGACCCCATGGAGCAGGGATAAGGCAGAGTGTAGAGTCAGCCATGTTAGAGCAGGAGCAGAAAGGGTTCGGGGCCTTATTAAAGAGTCCAACAGTGGCAGCTTGGAGGTGCTGGGACTTGTGTAGGAGCCACATTTCCCATTTAATGAAATTTATGTGCTTTCCACCACTGTAACAAAATAAAGATATCACATACCCCCTGGATATACTTCAGAGACCCCTGCTGGTCACCAGACCCCAGTTTAAGAATCAAGGGTTTGAGGGGCGATCTTTGATTATATGAATTACTATAAATGATGCTGTATTTAACTTATTATATAAATTATAAACCTATATTATTTCAAATGCCAGTTTAACTGATATGTCACATACACACTTATTGAAAGACATTTTGGCTAAAGGTTTATAGTTAAAGTTTGTTTCTGATACAAATGAAAAGAAACAATTTGTATGGAAAATTGTTATTGTTGATGTTTGTGTGTTATTAGATTTATTTCTGAATCAAAATGTGTTTATAATTTTATTTAATGTGGATAGATTTAAATGGAACAAGTCAGTTTCACTGAGCAACTAAAGAGAAACAGTGAGGAGCTGGGCCTTTGGGGAAACACCTCCTCGGTGAAGGTCTGGTAGAGAAAATGCCAGAAGTGTACAAAGCTTCAAAAGAAAAAATAGTTTGAATTAGATTAGTTCATTTCTTTTGTATGACTGCATAATTCTGTGTGTTTCTGTATTGTTGTTATTTGCCTATTATTTTATCAATAATAATAATAATAATAATAATAATAATAATAATAATAATAATAATAATAAAAGACTTCATTGAACCTGTGTACTTTTTGACTGGTGCTGTGTAGCTCTGGCTGTGTAATTTCTCATCAGCTGTTTAGTTCAGACACTGCAGCTTTTATTATTCATACTACAGACTCTGCTTCTTTCATTATTCATGTTAGGCCCAAAGCATGAGTGATTTCATTTGTACATTAACAAGAGCACTGGACCATTATAGATGTGTCCCTGCTTGAATTATAACATAAAGATACATCTAAGTCAAACACAGAAGCAGCTTCAGCATCATTGTCTGGATATTTATTGGGGATATGGCCTACCTGCATAACAGGAATGGAGGTTTTAGCAAGCACTGAAGAGTAGATTAGTTTAATGACAGTGTGTACATGTGTGTTAGCCAGGAAAAGACGACGGAGAAGACATTTTTGGTCTCTTGTACAGAATTCTCCGGCGTGCTAAAGCAGAGGGCGAGTGCTGCAGCCTTTAACTATGGAAAGCCACATGGTTCATAAACGCAGGAGTTTGGATGATTTCCTGCTCTCCCCCTGCGTTTGGTTTCCTCTCAAATGATGCTGGATTATACACCCTGCTTATGAACAAATATCCATTCTAGCTTCTTTGTGGGGTTGATGTGGACAGGTTGGGCGAGGTAGTGTACACCATGAACAAGTCACCAGTCTATCACAAGCAAGGGCACAGATAGGATTTTTGAACTGGGGGGACCAAAATGTCAACATTTAGAGATGGAAGATGCATGGTTTTTCTTGTTTCTTTTTGCCTTGAAGTGGGGGGAACGGATCGAGGTCACTATGAATCTGAAGGGGACACATCCCACCCATCCCGGGCCCATCTGCCCCCATGATCGCAAGGTTATGATAACTAGCAGGGCCGGCGATTGGCATGGGTGACTAAGGTAGCTGCCTATGGTGACAAATTTGTGTGTGTGTATGTGGGGGGGCCCACTACAGGTGGCTTTTATATATCATTAAATGTAACATAACTTATATCATGACCATGAACAAAATAAAACATGTTAAACAAATAAATATCACCATATGGCGTCCCCTGTGTTTGTCACGCATTGATTTGGGACTGGGCGGGGGGGTGTTAGGCATTGGGCAATTGCTGCACCCAAACTTGGCTAGGGCAACTAATGGGCTAAGACCTACTCTGATTGCCAGATAGAGACAGATTCATACATTCACACTCACATTCACACTAATGGGCAATTTAAAGAAGCCAGTTAGCCTAATCTGCATGTCTTTGGGCTTTGTGGAGAAACTGGAGCACCCAGAGGAAACCCACACAGGCACGGGGAGAACGGGCAAACTCCACACTGACAGACCCCTGGTCGACCTGCCGGTTTAAATCCAGAACTTGCTTGCTGTGAGGTGACCGTGCTTCACTACACGACTGTGCTGCCTGCTTATACTGTATAACCTTGCAGTACCTCATGCTAATCAGACTATTTGAAGTGGCTCGGTCAAGATTCACAATAACGAGCATCCCTATTTACACAAAAACATCACACAAACTCAGGGGCGCCTGTAGGATCCGATTGTTCTCACGAACTATCTGGATTTACATGCACGCCACATTTCTTCTGTAAATGCGCTTGAGTAAAGTTTCACGAGTAAATTCGTACGCATTCAGGTTGATCAATGAGGCCCAGGGCGTGAAGCGTCTGAGTCGTTTCCGCACTTTTTGGCGCACCATATTCAAGCGCGCGCCCAGGGTACCGGGAGCGCGCGGCCGTGTGTTAATAATCTCGAGCTGTCGGTCTGCGCTGTCCTCCGCCTCAGAGCGCCGTTCTGCTGACTCAGTGCCTTACAGAGCAGTCCCGTTTGTCTACACCGTCCGGAACTCCAGCTCGTCTCCGCTAACAGCAAGGACAACCGCAGCCATGGCCAAGACCGCAGTCGGTGAGTTTATCTGGCAGATTTGGAAATCACTTTGATCTTTTTGAGATTAATGATGTATGAGATGCTACAGTGAAGAGACGACACCCATGATGCACAAAATCCAAGCCTGCATGGGCTGCATCCAGAAACGCATCCTGCCCTAGCCTCCTATAATAATACTGCAAATTAATAATAATGACTACTACTACTACTAATACCCGACATATATTTGTTTATTTGTTTATTTATTTATTTTTATTCATATGAATATGTTGAATGTTTGGATGTCACTTGGGTCTTTTGTGCGTTGATACTGGAACAGATTTCGGATTTCCCAAATGCGTAATGCGTGCTGTGGTTATTATTTGCGAAGTGTGTGGAAATCAGGGGCTCTTAAGGCCGTTAAAAGGCGTTAGATTGCGGGCTGGATGGTGCTGCACCTGCCCCTTACAGGCTTCTTTCTCCTGCATGATGCAGAAGGGACCCCACCCAAGATCACGCTCTCGGTTTATGATCGACTTCAGCACCACAATAGCGGACAGCGCACTCGTCCAGCCTTAGACACCATCCCCGGGTGCGTTTTTGTCCCCCCACTCTTTTCTCCAAGCGAATAAACCGGATGCGATGCTGTCAGAACCGAATTCTCATCCTGTCGCCTCTTATACCCGACATGGCGAATTTGTGGTGCCACGCCGACATTTTGTTACTGACTACAGATTTATTTGGTCACACAGGCTTAATTTCTCTTGGCCATTATAGCATTTGGGAAATGACACCAGTGCTGGATTAATAACCCAGGCCTACAACCTTACATGATATAGGAGATGGAAATGATTTATTCATGAGCAGTTCTTTTCTATACATGTGCATGGATTTCTGACCAGGAAACTGCTGTCAGGAGTCATGATTGATGGCTGGACAAAAGGGTGCATGCGTGCTATCTGAGAAGAATGTCATGGAAAGGTGGACTGAAGTCGTCTCACCCTTAGACATGGTTTATGGCTTGTATGGATTTGGGCGAGTGGAGTGGGGCGGATCAGACGCTGGCATTGAGTCATGATGGGTGGATGCTGGGGCTGTGGGCCTGTTTGCTAGATTGGTTTTCCTCTCTTGACACCTAAAACAACAAAATCGGATGATTGGGAACTCATTGAGAACCACACCGTGTAGCAATAAAGTGACAATTCAGCCCAAAATAGTATCCATGAGATCTGTAAACAAAATGAAAGGTGCTGGTGATCCCCTTGCATAGTTTTAGTGTCACTGTGTCATACGGGTTTGAAGTGCTGCAGGGAAATTCATTAATAACGGGACAGTTTTTTTAATTTTTATTTTAATAAATAAATAAAACTCTGAGGTTGTTTGAAGGTAAATGTATTATAAATGCTCACAATTTTGACGTGAAAGCATCTACTGGCTTAATGTGTTTCTTTTCTTCTTCTTTTTTTTTGCCATATTTACCTTGAAAGACAACAGAAAAGAGGGATATTTTGGCAGGTTTATGGGTAATTTCCCCCTAATAAGCCAGGGCGTGCCAGTCAGTTGCTGTAATATTCATAAGCCTTTAAGTAGATCTTATCAGTTAGGGTTGTATATATAATTTCCAGGCATCCTACTGCTTTCAGAACTGATGATTTGGAAGAGAACTCTAATAATATAATAATACACTGCACAACCCAGCCGAGGGAGTAGCTGCAGTATAATACAGTAATAAATGTAGAGGTTGTAAAAATTCCAGAGTGCTTCTTGTTTTGCCTGCGCAGCTAATAAAGCTCTTCATCTGTAACTTCTGTGAAATCCCTAGATTTTTGGTCCCTTTATGGTTTTAATAACAAAACATAATAATGCATTTATTTATTATCTCTAAGAGGTTTCAGTGCATACAGATTTAATGGATCATATGTTGATTATCCTATAGTGGTGTAGGTATATTGACAAATCCACGATGTTTTAGGAACTTTAGAGGAATTATGAAGCTGATTATGCATCCATTCATTTTGCACCAATGCAGCTGTGTTCTATGTGAAGGCACGCCTTAGCACGCTCTAAAAACTGATATTTTGCAATTATATGCACTCAATTGCATTATTTAGAAATTCCAAGAGGCATTGTCTCAGTTTTGGTTCCATTTTGATTCCACAGCTCACATTAGGTGCAAAATATCTAATTCAAACACGCAATTAAACAGGATTATTTCAGGGACACAAACACACAAGCACCCTGCCCAGTTTGATAGCTATAAATGCTTAGACAACAATGTCTGGCCAAATTTTTGCTTGTTGCGTCTGTCCATTGGGTTTAGCTGCTGTGCCTCAGAAGCTTCTTCTTTTTTTTCTTTTTTTTTTTTTTAACATGCACCACTAATGTTTATGTTCAATCTGAGTTTATAGTGCCACAGGAAATATAAAACAGTATGATCCTTCTTTCATAATGGTTTTATGTCTGCAAGACATTGGGTGTAGGTGGGGAGGATCAGATTATTGATTTCTAGACTGACCAAGCTGATTCATTATCAAACGTGCCACACAAAGACAGCCATTTTCTTACTGATATGGATGTTCTGGTCACTCTTTCAATGTTGATGCTGTGCTCCTTATGCCACTTTGTAGAATTAAATCCGAATGCATTACTTAATGCATTCTTAATACAGGATTGCTGATTGGCTCATATCTTATTATTTTATATATACATACATAATATTAAATAATAAGATCAAACAAGTGCATATATATATATATATATATAATAAAAGTGCAGTCATGACCCAGAGGTCAGTGTATGGGTGTGGTATCTGAGGTTTTGCTATTCTGCTAGCACTAACAGATTCTCAGTAATTATCACAGATTTTTACAGAGCACAGACATTTGGCTTGTCTGGAGTTCCCTTTTTGACCTCTTCATCAGAACACCTAAATTAAATGCTCCATTGAACTGCCAATCATTCTCCTTTCCCCCGAATGAGACATGGAAAGCGGGATTGTGACTTCACGGGTCTGAATGCTCCGTAGGCATGCTTAGTATTCTGCCACCAAACCCCCACCACTGCTCTGCTCACTCAAATGGATCACTCTGGTAATTACATATTAGGGCTCACACACCACCAAAAGTGGACAGCTTCCATTCGCCTGCCCGTGGCTGTTAATCCCAATGGGGCGCCTCCCCTGTCTTTGTTGTTTCTGACCTGTGTTTCTCCAGTATGTTGGGTTATCACGGTGATAAGTATGTGCGAGAGAGAGTTCTGGAAACGGCTGCAGCAATAGGACAGGGCGCTGGGCCGCCATTGAAAATAAGGTTAGACTGATAAAAATTCCAAATTAAACACCTCAGAAGACAGGTTTATCAGCTGATACTCATCTGCAGGGGGATGCAGAGTTCCTGTACTGTGTAATATCTGTATCATCCTACGCAGTCCCACACAATTTCTAACAACTCAGCAAAACCAATGAAGTAGAAAGAGTCATTATGTAGGTTATCATCCTGCCCACTTGCACAATCGAATCTTAAAAAAAAAAGAAAAAGAAAAAAGAATCGCAGTAGAGTCATGCAGTTGGACGCTTGCTGAGTAAATAAATAATTTAACATACGTCCAAGAAAGGAGGAGGAAGCCTATGGGGAATATGCTTGTTTGAAATGCAGGACTTTCTGACGACATCAAGCCTCTTCCTCAGCTATAAAAACTGTGCACATAATTGGAAACAATGCTGCTGCTAATTCAGCCCTCTGAGAGCCTGCTGTGATGCTGTTTTCCATCCCAGTTGTAAATGAATACCCATTTTGCATATATTCAGTGATCTAAAGAGATAACAGATCTAGGCCAAGGACTTATTTGATGTGCTGTGTTTTGCTGCAGCTTACAAAGAGAAGATGAAGGAGCTGTCCCTTGTCTCCCTCATCTGCTCCTGCTTGTACCCAGAGGCCCGGAACAAGATGATGGGCGAGTTTGAAGGTAGGAAATGAAAAAGTTATGTAAATTCTAGCTAGCATTTACACCAAATTGGTAGATTTTTATATGTACAGCTTGGGCTACACATGGTAAAAAGAAATAACAGCAGTGAGGTCAATAAAAGTCTTAAAGTGACATTAGATTGCTATATAATGTTGTTTAATGAATACATATGGTGAACCACTTGATGTCTGCATGTCTCACTGTGGCTTGCTTGTGCACAGACATGAAGGTTAAGCCCATTAACAAGCGGGCCTCTGGACAAGCCTTCGAAGTGATCCTGAAACCGCCTTCCCCTACAACTGAAGGGGGCTACAGCATCACCTCTCCCCCCAAGAAGAGGGATGTTACCCTGGAAGACATTCAGAAGAAGCTGGAGGCAGCTGAGGACCGAAGACGAGTGAGTGACACCTCAGCTTCATCAGTGTTTGTTCAGCAAATTGCTTTTTTGTGAAAACTGAATAATTTATATTCGAAGTGATGTGAATATTCGAAGCTGCATTCTGGACCTGAAATTCATATTGATTTATAAGAACCATCATTGATTTTTTTTCGTTATAGTAGTCATTGGCAATTTTTCCTTCCTCAGTTATTGATCAGGACTTCCTAGTAGGAATTGAGCCAGGCAGCATTTAATTTTCTTCACATTTGATAAGTCTATTTGGATTCTTTCCATACCTCTCACTGTCCTCCTACTCTTCCCATTCTGTCCGCAGTCTCAGGAGGCTCAGGTGCTAAAGGCTCTGGCTGAGAAGCGTGATCACGAGCGCGATGTGTTGATCAAGGCCATGGAGGAAAACAGCAACTTCAGCAAGATGGCAGAGGAGAAACTCATCATGAAGATGGATCACATCAGCAAGAACCGTGAGGCTCTGCTCACAGCTATGCTGGAGCGCCTACAGGAGAAGGTGAGGATTTCCTTCAGCAAGGAATAAAAAACAGCAGCTTTCTGAATATGATGAGGAATTGAATTTATTTGGACTAAACTGAATTTCAGAAAGTTATTCAAACTGCAATATGCTTTCAGTAGAAGGGGTTAGAGGCATGCTGGAATCATACTTGTCTATTCAATTCAATTCAATTTTAATTCGATAGCGCTTTTAACAACGGACATTGTCACAAAGCAGCTTCACAGTGCATGATGTCCAATTAAAGGCTTATTCATCTATAAACATATCTACAAGTGCATATATATATATATATATATCCCTAATGAGCAGCCTGTGGCGACGGTGGCAAGGAAAAACTCCCTGAGACGACAAGAGGAAGAAACCTTGAGAGGAACCAGACTCCAAAGGGAACCCATCCTCATTTGGGTGACACCAGATAGTGCCATTGTAACAACCCACATCTACATCCATGTGTCATGTGGTCGAAACGTTCAGTTGTGTAGCATCAGTTTCACTGGAGTTTAAGAATAGTCTTCTCGGTTTCAACTGATCACCAACGGAGCCTCGAGCGCAAGACAATCCACGGAAAAAAAAAGACCTTCACAACATCCAGCCAGGTTAAGAACATTCCTGTGTAGGTAGGAGTATCATTGTCAAAATCCACACTCAAGAGAGATCTTCATGTGCTAGAAAGCTAGAAACAAGATTCTTTGGATGACACCATGATCAACTCATACCAAAAACATGGGAAGAGTAGCATATGGAGAAGGAACGCAAGGGCTCATGACCCAAAGTATAGCACATATACTTGTGTGTGTGTGTGTGTGTGTGTGTGTGTGTGTGTGTGTGTGTGTGTGTGTGTGTGTGTATACATCATCTGTTAAACATGGTGGATATGGGCATGTGTGGCTACCTATGGAACTGGGTCAATGATGTTTATTGATGATGTGACAGCTGACAGAAGTAACAGGATGAATTATTAAGTGTATAGAGGTAAACTTTCTGCTCAGATTCAGTCAAATGCTGCAAAACTGACTGTTCTTTACAGTATAGATGAAGAATGACCCAAAATGTAACATGAAAGCAACACAAGACCTTCTTAAAGCAAAGAAATGAAATGTTCTTAAATGACTAAGTCAGTCAACCAAACTGAGCTTGCTTTTCACTTACTAAAGAAAAAAACTGAAAGCGCAAATGCCCATAAACAAGCAGCAACTAATGGTGGTTGCAGTAAAGTCCTCGCAAACTGTTCCTAGATGGTTAATGCAATATTTTTGTTAAACCCCTTGAACTAATGCTCAAAGTCTACACTTCAATCACATCTTCATGGTTCCTTTTCAAATCCATCGTGGTGGTGTATAGAGATAAAACCATGAAAATGGTGTTGCTGTTCCAATACTTTTGGAGGAGCATTGACTCGCTGTCAAAATGACTCCATTTGAAAGGGATTCCCATGCTGGAAACACATGTTGTAAACATTAGTGGTGCAAAATGTAGTTCTTTGTGGCTCCAGCAGGAAATGATCAAAGAACTGTCGCTGTAAATAACATTTTTTTTTGGATCACAGGGAAAAAACATGACACGTGGATTATGTTATAGAGCATAGATTAATATTTTAAGATATTCAAAGATATTTGTGTGTGTGTGTGTGTGTGTGTGTGTGTGTGTGTGTGTGTGTGTGTGTGTGTGTGTACGTGTACACAGGAGCGACATGCCCAGGTGGTACGTAGGAACAAGGAACTACGGGATGAGCTGAGCGCAGATGAAGAAGATCTCCAGTTCTAATATGTCCCCCCATCATCCACCTGACCAAGTCAGAGACCCTCTCTCCCTGTTACCCAGTCCCACGTAGAGAAAGAGTCTCATACATACCCACACACACACACACACTCCCCCGTGTCCCACTTTCTAACCCAAGGGAGAAGGACAAACCCCAGTCTGCACCAACAGCACATTCCTATCCCATCTTCCCCTGGCAAAAAAAGTGAAAAAATTAAACCCAGAAGCATCATGCATCCTACTGCTCCCTAAACTAGAATGTTTTTGCTCGATTCAAAATGAAACAAGTCAAAGTGGGTATTGATATTTCTTTTCTTTTTTTTTCTTTTGTAAATACTTCCTTTTCGGTTTTATATATATGAGGCGACAAAAGTATTGCATTGTGCCATTTTATAGTTTTCTCTCTATATATCAATGGATGTATTAATTTCTTCTCACTGTATCTCTACAATCTGCTGCAGTTTCTCTTGTAACAGGCTTTGGTGTATTGTGAATTTGCTCTCTAGCTGATATTTAGCAGTTTCACCTCTTCAACCCCAAATGGCCATGTTTTTTTGTTAGTGTGTGTGAATGTGGATAAGAACATATTTAGTTCACATCACGAACATATTTCTGACATTTCTGATTCTCATGAGAGTTAGATCACTACACACACACACACACACACACACACACACACACACACACACACACACACACACACACACCACAACATATAAGTCTTACATACATACATACATAAATACATACATACATACATACACACCATAAATAAATGCACATGGGATTTAGCAAAGATGACATCCTGCTCAGGAGGAGCTTGCTAAATCTCTGATTACAGTACTTGATGATGTGATGTGACATCTGTGCCTCATGGCCACTTCAGTGCCACCCATGTACAGCCGTTTCTCATTCTGTAGTGATTCGTTCACTCGTTCTAATCTAAACATGCCAGAGAGAAACTAAAGTTGTAACCATAAAAGCCTACCAGGGACTGCTGGATGTCTGGAGGTAGTACATCCTCACATCCTTGATGTGAGAACAAAGTGATCTCACATTATCATCCACAGCGAAATGTGTGTGTGTGTGTGTGTCTGTGTGTAAGTGTGTGTATGTGTTTAAAGTGACATGGGTGGACCACAGGGAGTGTGTCAGTGCTCTTGTGTGAGCAGGGGGTTTGAGACATCTCCGTGTCCCAGACCTTCCTTCTGCATCCTTTCTCCTGTTCATGTGCTTTCTTCTCTTGACACGTGTATTGATGTGAGCAAGCTGTGGTGAATAAAAGGTTTGGGGTTCTGTGAATGACAGCATGTGCCTGTGGCTGTTTACTTTTTTGCTTCTTTCTTCTTAGGTTGTACTTTTCTATTAAGAACATCCTTTTTAGTTATGAAAATTATAGGAAATAATTGGATTGTGGGAAAATAATCCAAGACGGGGGGGACGGGGGGTTGATTGCTCTTTTTAAACAGCACACATACAAAGAGTTTTATTCCTTTTATACATCAGCAATTACTGTTGTTACTTATGTTACAGGAGGTCTCCTCCCAGCCTATTTTATATATAAAATATAAAAAAAGTTATATAAAAAATAACTCTCTTATTAACCTTTTCCACACCCTTATAAACATGTCCTATGCTCTTAAACACTTTCTACACTCTTAAACCTACATAATTTTAACAACATGTAAAATTCTGTATGTGTACTTACTGCCAGTCAGCTTTACTAGCTGAAGTGGAAGTGGCGTTCACCGCCAGTGTGTATTCAGCCGCTGATGAAATGCAGTGCATACTGTTTTATTTCGATTTAAATGTTGTTTTAATGTTTGACTTAACTTTTTTTTTTTTTTTAAATTATATTTTATATTCCAGAGTCCCGCGAAAGCCAAAAAATTCCACGAATGAAAATTTGATAATCTGCGATGCACTGAACTGCGATATTGTGGGGGTTCACTCTCTGTGTGTGTGTGTGTGTGTGTGTGTGTGTGTGTGTGTGTGTGTGTGTGTGTGTGTGTGTGTGTGTGTGTGT
>JAQMCW010000023.1:22139369-22149534 GCA_030068335.1 Chrysichthys cranchii
ATATATATATATATATATATATAAAAAAAATATTAAATAATGAAATGTCAAAAGAAAAAAAAGGATTTGCACACGGACAAAACAGTTTTCTTTTATTTCCATCCAGACCGGCTTTGGGGAAATAAGGGAAAAAAAATTAAAAATATGAATGCAAAAGTAGTAAGTGCGTGACTATGACTCTCCATAGAGCTCCACTTTACAATAACATGACCAAAGTGTTTCTTTCGCGGCAGACAAACACATCTCACCAAATAAAATAAATCGTAAATAGTATGCGTTGGTTACCTTTTTTTTTTTTTTTTTGCATGAAAATGAAGTTTTTTACAAAACGAACTTCATCCATCCCAACCAATCAGCATTCTTCACAATTACCTTACACACACGAGCACACACAACGCGCGCACACACGCACACGCATACACCCACCATTCAAGTGATTATCAGTATGCTCAGTACCTCATCACACCGAATCAGGAAGGTCCAAAACTTTGGGTCGTTGTTACTGTACTGCCGGTAGATTAGATTAAGAAAATAAAACACAATAAAAAAAAAAATTTAAAAAAAAAAAAAAAAAAAAAAAAAAATGGTATGTATGTGTGTGCATTAAATAAAAAAACAAAAAAAAAAAACAAACAAAAAAAAAACAATGGCAAAGCATACCTGATCGGCTCTTTAGCACAACAGTGTTACATACAGAGCTGATTAAAATATCTGAGTTGAGTAGGCTTTACGATTATTAATATCATATACAGCTTTTAGGTCCAGTATTTCAAAAACAAGCATTACAGCACCAAACGTTTCCGTCATTTGGCAAAATTCAAGCTTTAAGTGAATGTCAAAATGCTCTATAAAGTGTTACGGTGATGCTGTGATTCATATAAAGCTAGCAATAATATATTCCCATTATACTTTTTTTTTTTTTTTTTCTTTTCTCTGCTTTATGTTTACTCTCAGCATTTTCAGTAGTTTGCCTCCTGCAAAATCTCGGTGTGCGTTCTGCTTGGCACAATGGCACAGCCCCAATATAACTTAATCATAAATATGGCTGTGGTCTATTAGAGTCACAAAACAGATTTTTTTGGTTCCAAGATTTGTGCAGGAAAAAAAAAAAAGGAAAGGAAATATAGCTCATAGATCTTTTATGACAACTAAACATATCTACACAACTCGAAAAAGGAAATAAAACCTTCCTGGAGGCAATGTCTCTAATGCTGTCGTTAAAGTCAGGACAGTCGTAAGTCGTGGAAGTTCAGACTTGACAGGAAGTGCAGCCTGAAAACGGAACCTCTCTCAGACACGGAAAACAAAAAACAAATTATAGCATTTTAATAAGACCATATTAACTTTCTTCATAAATTAAATAATATCTTTAAGATGATTGGCCTATCGTAACTTAAAACACTGTACACCATCAGACCCTAATAAAGAAGAAGGAAGGAAAAAAAAAATACATCACTGAAAAACCTGATTTTCATATCATCATCATCATCATCTCATCTCTTTCTCTAACAGGCAGCAGGCCTAGACTCTGTCACACATAATCTTTACATCTTCGAGTCCCTATCTACCAGACGCTTTTTTCTTTAGACATACACACTACTGTGCAACCGTGAGGTTTGATAGCACTTTGGAGTTGTTGATTGTTTCCCAGCTTTTTTTTTTTTTTTTTGAAGTTGCATTGATGTTAGTCCTCCTCGGGGGTGGCACCTGTGTCACCCTCGTAGTTGGATTGGTCATTGTCGTTGGGCTCCTCGGCGTCTGCCTCTTCCCCCATGTCCTCGTCTCCCTCGACATTCTCCTCGAAGTCTTCGTCGCGGCTGAACTCCAGCTCCTGCATGGCCTCCAGCCCTTCCTGTGTGGCCTGGTGCGAGTCGGCACAGTCCACGCACACGCCGTAGCGGCGAGAGCCATGACGGATCCCCACGCTCGCCGCCAGCATGAAGATCTTCTTACACACCATGCACTTGTATTTCTTATCTTTCTTGTGCACCTGCGAGAGGACAGAGAGTCATGTTACGGCTTTGATAATAGGGACCTTGAGCATCGACTGTTGCAGTCACAGTGACCGGAAATAAACCGTGCATGAATTTGACTGGCTGCTTCCTGCTGCCTCTAAGGCTGCTCTGGCAAAAAGTCCAGTTTTGTCAGTTGATACAACGTGGGAATTAGGTTTAGCTCATTTTACATTTTTTTTTTTCCATTAAAAGTTTGTTTTCCTTGTATAATGACATGGGCTCTAAGCCTATTTTCAATCAGCTGACTCCATCTTATCCATTTTTGTGAAGCCATTTCATCGAACCCTGATGGTGCTATTAATGTGATAACATTGTAAACTCCTCGGCTGAGATCAACTGATCTTCAGATGCACAAGGCAATCCTTTCCTTTTTATTTACCCTTTTATAGCTTCATAGCAATACAGTGAACAGTGAGAGTCCCAAGAGTTCGTGATCATAATCACATTTTGTCAGTTGCACTGAAAAAGGCGTAGACATGGAATCTACTCGCTAGTCCAGCTCCGTTGTCCTGTCAAGACACATACAAACCAATAACAACCAATACTATTCACTTCCTTAATTTATGATCCCTCCACATTTTGTTTGGCAGCACAGAGGAGCTGGTGCCTAAAAATTTACCCTGTTCTACAGAACTGGTTTGGGTTTCACACAACCTACATGGCACAAGCAACAGCTGTTTGCAAAATATGCAAAGGCAAGATCAACTCGTTTGGAGGAAACGCACCAAACCTGTTTAACCACCTTAAAAGCAGGCACCCCGAAATGTGTGGTGAGCGTGAACAATGATAACAGCAATTATGAGGAAACGAGCGAGTGCTGGAAAGACGTCGCTGCGACGTTGTACCTGGCCACCCACCAGACAGTCGAAAAAAGCAACTTCTAAAAATATATGATACTTGTGTACCGATTCACAAATATTTTTAACACCACCATTCCCAAAAAACAATGAAAAAGGAATTGCTTAGCGTTTAAAAAAAATAAATAAATAAAATAAGTGCAATGAAAATGTAATCTAAACTCTGCTAATATACTCAGGATTTAAACATATTTAAATACTCGCTCACCTGCCAAACGCCAGTTTATATTTTGTTCAGAAATTAGTCTCTAAATGTACTATGGTTTAAATGAGATTTTTCTTTGAGGTTGTGTTCCCTGTAGAGCTCCATTTTCATCAATATGGAAATTAGTTTGGTTTCTCTCTTCAAAACCAACATGGAAAAACAATAGTCATCATATCATCGCGCCTCATCGTGATATGGTTTTACTCCCGCCAGCACTATAAACTGATAAAACGTACAAGGCATCATTCAGTGTGTTAAACAATTATTGGCTCTGCTATAAGAGCAACAAAATAGTTTAACACTCATGTTAATGTGCGGTGTTATTGGGGGGGTTCAAAAAAGAAAGAAAAAAAAAAAGAAAAAATAGTAAAGGTAGTAATGGCCTGACACTCACACACCACCCTGTCATGTTTGGGAACAGACTCAGACTCAGCCCTACCACCACGCTGAAGGTCTACCATGCAGTGGTACTCACCAGGGAGACCTACACTGTCTAAAGCAAACACACCAAATAACCCTATCATTTTCACTTGAGCAAACTCTCCATCAGGTGGCAGGACAAAATCCTGGATACAGAGGTCCTGGCATCCCCAGAATCTACACCCTCCTACAGGAAGCCCAAGCCAGATGGGCTCATCAGAAGCTGCCAAAACAGCTGCTGTGTGGAGAACTGTGTCAGGGCGAGTGCTCAGTTGGGGGGTAGAAGAAATGCTTAAAAGACTGCCTCAAAGTGTCCCTCAAAGTCCTGAACATCAACCTCAGCACTTGGGAGTCGCTCGCTATGGATCGTCCAGCCTGGCAAAGCAAGCGCAGGAGCACGTGCAGAAAGAACAGATGCACCACAAAGGCTCAGACAAAACACGCGAAGCTCGAGCTTCCACCTCTCCCACTGCAGGGCGAGCCTTCACCAGTCACCTTCACGGTCATATTTACCTACGAAGGCGAACATCACCAGAACAAGATTTCCGGTTGTATTTTTGCCCTTACTTAAATCATCTTAAATTAAAATGACAATGTTTCATTTTAGCAATTAAAAAAATATTGTGCCAGTGTGAAGAGATCTTTGAAAAGGAATAAACCTGCGTCTTCACCATCAAATATGTATTACTGCTTTTCAACACTTAAGGAAATGACACGGAATTCACAATTAAATGAATATATGAATAAAGTGTGTAAACAGTACATGAACATGAATTAGGAGTCAATAAAGGAGTTTGGATGGAGTGGAAGAGATGAGCATGAGGGCGGGTCACAGAGGGGAGAATATTGGACAGACCTGCATCATGAGTGAAAATGAGTCTTTGTCTCACCAGGGAATGTCTCTTGACGTGCTCTCGGCGGGTGAAGAGCTTGCCGCAGATGTCGCAGCTGAAGGAGCGCACGCCCGAGTGGATGATCAGATGTCGCTTTAGTGTTCGTCGGTGCTTGGCTATGTAGTTACAGTGGGGACACTTGAGCTTATTCAGAGCGGTGTCGGATGTTTCACCTAGAACAGAAACACACACAGATCATCAGCCAGCTGCTTTTTGCACAAGTTCCTTCAGCAAACACAAATAGCTGATTGGTGAAAGAAGTTGCTGTAGCTAACCAAGCTCCGCCCCCTTCTCCACCACATCTGTAGTATTTGCTCCATTTTCTTAGGGTGCTGCAAAGAGACACAGGCCGGGTCATTTCATCGTGTCAAGATATCATGTTCATGGGTGATGAGAAGAGATGCACTCTGTTCTGTGTGCTAGGCAACCTGGTGAAGTATCTTCAGTTGCTATGGTAATTTCATACCAGAAGCTATAACTGTATTACTATAATGCAATTTTTCCCAATGAAGAAGGAACAAGTGAATAAAGAGCAAGCTCGACTTCTTTCTGCTGGTTTTTAAACAGACTTGAAAGATATTTACCTGGAGAATATCACAATACGAGCTTCTTCACAGAGCATGTGGCACACATCAGAGCCCCGCTGGGATTGGGGTTCTTGTTTTAAGCAGCGCACAAGTCGCATTAATGTGACGGGGGAAACGGGGAAGTCCCGCTTTCTTCGACCCAGAACGGCTTAAACAAAAAGAGCCGTTAAGCAGGTTGCCAAAAAGGCTGACGAAAGCCAGATCACCTGGAAATTTCAAATAGTCCTCAGCACCACTGTGTGGGTGGACTGAAGAAGAGGCAAAGGTGACTACACTACTCCCTCTTCCCTTCCTCTTACCCAGTATTAAAATTAAAGTTCAACCTGCCACTATAAGTTAGTCAGGTACACACCTAAGATCAGACTTTGCCATGAAAGCATGACTTGACATAGTTAATCATCAAGCTAGATTTAGAAATTATACAATGCTGCTACAGTCTGAGAAAGGAAACAACTCGAGAGCATTATAAGCTCTTAGGCTTCTCCCCAACTCTCTGAGCTGGTCGTGTTGGAGAGCCAGCACCGTGGTGGGAGAAGGATATAACAGACTGAGAGATTGAGTGGTCTCCACCCAGTAATTGCTCCATCTGTATGCTACCCCAAAGCCCTTGAGGACAAATGCACTTACCGGTACTGCTTCTGCCTGCACTCGTTATTAAATGCATCTTATGTGTCATAAATACTTGGCTAACTCTTGAACATGCACAGGGTCCAGGCTGTGTGTGTCTTTGGCATGTGGATGTATAGGTATAACGTGTAAATGATTGCCAAAGACTCCGGCAGTGGAGGAGCTTTCTCAGGGTGCGTTTAGGGGGCTGGTAGGTAAGCCGTTAGATCCCACTGTAAGGGCCTGTGCTGCCTGGGTCAATATTTGTAAAGGCAGCAACGGGCGCTCTGCGTTAGGGAGGATAAGGGTGGGATGACCCCTGGCAGCTTTGCACTACAGAGGACTCAGAGGGGAGTGAACGTGTGTGCGTGTGTGTGTGTGTGTGTGTGTGTGTGTAGCCAGCCAGCCAGCAGCTGCAAACAACTCAACTGAAGCCCTTTTTGAACAGAATTCAAGTATTTATGACAATGAAGCCTGCCCTGTTCAGTGTGGAGCCAGAATCTGAATGCTAAGCAGCACTACTCTGTCTCCTTCCAGCTTCTAAAACAGAGAACAAGCTAATTGCTGTGCTTTTAAAAAAACAAAAAAAAAACAAAACACAATCATTAATGCAATTCTTCACTTTTCAATCTTATCTCTATCACATATGTAACAAATACATTTAACTGTAAGGTTGTCTTTCTCTGTACTAAGAAGAGCATGGAAAACATGTTTACTCAAAACAGAGGTCTGAGGGCAGCGACATTTTTGCACAACAAATGAATTTTACTGTCAACGGAATTTTTAAATAAGTAAGGAAGAGAAAGCACCACAGGGTGTGCTGTTATAGGAAAATCATCAATAAAAGGGTGAGGTGATACGGCCTGATGTAAAGTGGAGTTATGGTTACTACCTCTGATTTTCCAATAACAACAGCACCACTAGTGTTTTATTCCTGTTAAATCCCAGCTATCTGCCAATGATTACATTTTCTCTTTAATTACAGAATGGCTTGTTATACTTTTAACCATTTATACTTACATTTCATGTTCTGGGATGTCTAGGAGTCAAGTTATTTCATGCGGATCTTTCTCTCCCTTTTTGTTAATAAGTCCGAAATCTTGTCATCTTACAAAGAAATCACAAAGCACAACCTCCTCTCTCCTGAAGACCCTCCCATGCAGGAAAACTGGCTGTTACAAAGCACCGACACCCAGAACGCCTTCTGTAAATGTTTATATAACATCTAACAGAAATCTTCTTTGTTAAATAATAACAATTAAAAATCTGCTCACCATCATACTGTACCGAGTCCCTATGAATGAATGAGCTGTTACTATAGAAATGATGCATCAGGATTAATACGTGAATATAAATCTGTGATTTGATCGCTGGAAATGCTCTCAAGAGCCGACACTGGAGAACATTCAACAACACCTTCTGAACAATCACAACTGAGCATTAAACGGTGTGGTGATATAAACCTATAGGATTCCCACTTTCTGAAAGTGGATTACTTTTGCAGAAGGAAGAATTTCTAGTCTTGTGTAACTTGTCCACCGTGGACACGCAGCTGCTCATAAAAACAACCCAAACAGCTTTAGGACATCTTCCTTTCATATCCATCTCATTCAAAGACCCCCCCCCACCACCACCATTTTTTTTTTTTTTTTTTACATTACACTATCATTCATTTTAAATGTTTTCACCAGCTGCCCTTAGGCTTCCATTTTAAAGGAGCTTTGAGAAAATGGCTTTTCCATTCGTTTCGAAATAAAAGGTGTCGAGTTATTGACTGTGGTAATCACTTATAAGCTACAGATGTGGGGGGTAGAGATGAGGTTAAAAAGCACTGGAGAATTGCTTTAAGTAACTGACTGCATAAAGGGAAAAGCTTCAAGTCTAGGAAGTGTCAACACATGCCCAGAGTTCAGGTCATGGGTGCCAGCCCGCCTTTAGAAAGCTATGCCTAAACGCATTTAAGAGCATTTAAGCATCCCAGCGTTACTTTCATACCATACCACTTTAATACGTAATATCATTTCACGCTTCAGTGTTCTGAATAGAGTCTGAGGCTTGACAGCTCCTCTGGCTGAAGATTACTCAGGTTTGTGTGATATCAGGAAGGCAGAGGCAGCCAGCTTATTAAGGAGGCAGACTCACCGGCTCGACCTCTAATTAAAAGGAGAGATGGCTCATGGCTGTGCATACTACACGCCCAGCTACAGTGACAAGTAGAATAGCAATCTTGATGGAAGATCATGGTTGGCATGATGCCATAGGCAAAGGTCAGGGCATAACTATGAGGGTGTGTCTAAGAATGTGCTTGGGCAATATTGGAGATGCCCCATTAAAAGGAAAATGCCTGCAACCGTGACAAATATTACTACCCCATACCGTGAGGAACGGTCAACTGTTCCAATGTCAAATAAGCTCTTTCACTGAAAAGAGAGATTTCGCAGAGCTCCACAAACGAAAATGAAGTGACAATAAAATTAGTGTGAAAATCAGATGCGCTGGCCATGGCCGTTGAGGAACCTGACGTATATTACACACTTTTCTGGTCACCAGATTCAGAATCGTGACATCTCATTGGCCATAAACATTTCAAGCAAGAAACAGACGAGAAAATGTTCACGTCTTTTAAATTGGTCATGTTGGAGACCAAGATGAACTTGGTAGATCTTTGTAGATGAGGTTGAACACCCCTACTATGTGCCGTCAGTGCTTTCTTAATTATTTTGTTTATATTTTAACTATACCTCATAGTCACCAGCATTACCTTATAGCATGCAACCTGTATGTCCACACTGACCGACACGCACGCACGGGCACACACGCGCACGCACACACACATACACATACACACACAGTTTCAGTTTGTGAGGAAGTCTATGACAGAGACACAGACATTCAGTCAAAGAGACTGAGAGCTCCTGTCTGTCAGGCAGACATGAGGTAAAAAGCACAATCGCGCAGAACGGTATTTTTAGTTTTCTTGGAACGGTACTAATGTGAACAGTGTGACGCAACCTTGTTTGTTTGTTTTTTTAGCTTAGAATTTTGGTGCCAAAAATCAACAAGCTTCATCTTGTCTGGAAAAAAAAATCGTTATGATATTTTGCCTATAGTTACTAGGGTCAACTTTGCTCAAGGATTTGGTTTAGAGTTACTGAACAATGCATCCTAACAGACTAATGCAGAACCACAGGCATCTTTAAATAAATGCGTCTCATTTAATCAGACTTTTCATTCAATACTATATTTGAAACTAAACTGGTACTGAAATTGGGGGGGGAATCTAACAATTATGAAAATCAAAATGGGTTGCTCGAGAATATTAGCGTTTGATGGTTTTATTTCATGCGGTTGTTTGTCAGTTTTATTTCCCCGTCAAGGTCATCTGACAATTAACCTCTGCAGATGATAACCGTTTTTATCACTGAAGAGCTAGACCAATATGCTCGTTCCATGGTCAGTTTCATGCAGGTTAATCCACTGTGGGAGAAAATAGTCTGTCCTTTTCAAAATATTTTTTGAAGAGAATACAGTGCGTCAAGTCAAACTCAGAGTGTCCACTTCCAGGTAATGAACTCCTGTTTATGGTAATAACATAGCCTATTTGAGGTAGTTTAGCCAGCTAGCATTGGCTACAAAGACCAGTCTAGCGTTCGGGACCAGTCTGTGTTAGTGTGATGCTGCTGAGAATCAGTACCCTTCATTTGAATTCGCTAATGATGCTCAAATGCCTTAATGCTCTTGCATAAGCCAATAACAGTAATATAATCACAGTAGGTAATACTACATTCAGTCCACTTTATACAGCAAGAATACAGAACAAGTAAAAATAATTACATGAAAAATATGTATAGTGAACTTTCTTACATTAGTTGTTTTTGTTTAACATGTGATGGCTGCAGACACCATTTAAAACCCAAGACATAATTATACTTTTAGGGTAGACCATGCAACTCTGGGGTTAGCCCTGGCTCGGACCATTTTAGGCAAGCAAAAAAAAAACAAAACGATGGCATTCACTTTACTCTCTGCGATGATTTATTACCCTCTATGAGGAGTTATTGCACAGTCTCTGTTTAAGCCAATACCAGACAACATCTGCAACTGAACCCCTCACATATCTGTCTGTCACATACAGTGGAGATGAAAATTAGAGAACAGCCTATAATGTCCTAAATGTCAAGGTCACTACATAGTCCTATTTGGAAATGATCCAAACAGGAGTAAAAGAGCAATATTTTAACCATATGTCATGAGTTACATAAATTCAGAAGCACAGTATAAGCAACTTAAATGAGAGATTTGAAAAAGAGCACTGATCAAAATTAGAGAACACTTTCAGATCCCTCCCAGTTATTTGTGTTAATCTGGGAGCTGGTGCTAATTTCCTTAATTATCTGACAAACCCTATTTAACCGGCAGCCTAACTTTCCAGTTATCAATGACTATGCAAGATGTTGAGCCGTCCTAAAGTGACTGAAACCCTCCGGCAGCAGGTTGTCCAGGTGAAGGCCAAAGGGATGACCCTATCAGCCATAGCAAGAGAAGTTGGTCGTTCCAAATCTGTGATTTCTAGAATATTGCA